>BSBM01000136.1:6542500-6997500 GCA_027924585.1 Larix kaempferi
ATTTTTGAGAGGGAGTTGCTCACTTGGAATGTATAAAGTTTATTGATTTTATCAGAGGCAATGGAAATCCTTAGTAATGTAAATTCAAAAGTGGCAAATAATTGTTTCTTTAACACATCATTAAAAGGAGGCCAATGAGATTCTTGATTCATCATTAATTTTTTTTTTAAAGAAGAAAAAGGGTTTATCGAAAAGGCATTAAAGTATTATTGGATTGAATATTCTTATATGGTGTGAAAACTCTAACAAAAGATAGACAAATGTTGATGATTTCATATAAATTTGGAAATAGTGAAAAGTGATCCATATGTCAAGCCCTAATAGTGGGTTGAAGCTCGGGAGAAGTTGTTAGCATTAAAAGAAAAAGGGATCCAATTTCATACAAAGGGGGAGAAGATATCGTTTGGAGAAGGATGTTGTAGCACAATGTCTTAAAAGGATTGGGCACTTAGCAATATTGCCAAAATCATTTAACAAGAAGTGTTTTGTATTTGAGAAAGAAAAGTAGAGAGAATATTAGCTCATTGGAAACAAAGAAGAGGAGGACGAACCATTCTATTAGAAGCTAAATATTTGCACAGTTTGGAAGACACCATTGTGATGGGTTCGGGTAGAAGAGAAAAAGGTGGAAAAGAAAGATATCTGAAAATGAAGATTTTTCCGTTTTAGCAGTTTTGATCTACAAGCGTCTCTTATTTTCTCTGCTAAAAACTATGAATTTTGGGTCATGAAGATGAAAACTAGATTTCATGTAGAAGAATTACTGGATTTAATGGAGAATGGGTTTGTAGAACCCCCAAACTAGGGATCATATTAGGGTTTGACTCAAAGATCAAAAGGATGTGATCATGGACAACATGAATATGGATGCAATGGAATTGTCTCTCATTTAACAAGGCATAGATGACAACATTTTACTTACAATTGCAACAACAACATCCAAAGAAGAATGGGATATTTTGGAGATAAGATACAGTGAAAGAAGCAACAACAATTAGCATCGAGCTCAATCAAAGAGTGTTGACAATTAGATTGTTGGTGATGATGTGAAAGAACCTGCTGAAGCAGAAGAAGATGAGGAAGATAATGAAACTGCAGTTATCCTGAACACTGTAAATGAGATTTAATAAGTAAAAAACTGAATTCCTTTCACGTGAAGAAGATCGTGAACATAAGGAAGGTGAATCCAACTATGTTATACACATGTTGACGATGAAATTGAAGTTGAATAGTAACTCACGCTTTGTTTTAAAAAATACGAGGAGATAGTGGATGATTAAGATGGTAGTTTAGTTGAAGGGGGGGTAGAGTAGACCTAACCTCTAAAGAAAATGAAGAAACCACGCGCATAGAAAAAATTGATCAGTTTGATCATAAGACTATAGATAATCACTTGATGAAGGACACTAAATTGAAGATGAAATTGCAGCCGTGATGAATGTTGTAGAAGAGGTTGAAATTGAAAAGAAGATTCGATATGATGAGGAGGACTTCATCAATGAAGAGGAAATGTTGCAGATCACCAAAGAGATTGTTGGTTGACAATTTTATGAATGGAGTATAATGAGAATAAGGGGAAGGATCCTAAAGTGATCCATATTTCATTAAATCAAATAAATGATAGTGTATGTTCAAGTGTTGAAGACATATTGGTTGATGAAGCTCATGGTGAAGACTCTAAGGTGAATAGTAATGTTGAAGCTATGAAAATGGAGAAGTTTCTTGTGATGTGGGGCATTGAGGAGCAACATTTCCAACACCTAATTATGTGGTTAGAATCCATTGGGAAGATTGAATAAGAGAGAATAAAATGATTTATATTAATTTACAAATGTAATATCCTAGGATGTTGTACCCCCAGTATAAAATGGTTAAGTATTTTATTTGTTTGGACACATGAACGTTGTTATTGATGAAGTACTATGTAATTGGACATATGTTATGTTTGAAATTTATCTTCTACTTAGGATGTGTGGGAAAACATGAGAAAGAGAGATCCTAGTTTCTATGGGTATTAAATAAACTAAAAGAACCAAATATTTATCACAAAGGAATATATGGAAATCAACAATAAATAAATTCCGAAATCTCAAAAGACAACCTCTAGAAAAATAGCTGATGTGATAGGTGTCACCATCCTAATGATATACTAAAAATAGAAACACCTTCTATTCAAAAAGAGAAAAAAGAGAAGCCTAATGAGGTTGTTGAGAGGAGAGAGAAGGAAAAAAGGATCCATACAATAATTAGAAATCAACAAAGAAAGAATGAATAGGTAAAGAATGAACATAAATGAAGAAAGCAAGAATGAACATAAAGGAAGAAAGGAAGAGATGTGCTAGCCACTTGATATCTGTGTATCAAATGATCAAGGTCCAAGTTTAGTCATGGTTTATAAAATCTCTATGGCCATAGAGTGTGAGCACTAGATGTGTCTAGGTAGGAGGACTTCCCGTGTACCATTTGGCAGGAGTACAACCTGGTATTGTTTTGGAAGGAATATTGTATGTTTTGTTTTTGAAGGAGTACTGCCTATTTGGTTTTGATAGGAGGACTTCCTTTATGAATGAACCATGGAATACTGGTAAAACAAACCTTGGATAACAAGTAACTAGAGAGATATCTCATCTGAGATTGTTTCCATGAGTACTTGTATAGTGCAAGATGGAATATGGGAGGGAGTGTATATTCTGGTTGGTGAGCACGAGATCAAGAATATAATATCTAAATAACCTTGAGAAAACTAAAATCTAGATCCTAGAGAGAGCAGGACCTGGCTTACAATCCATGGTTGGGTGGATTGTGGTTCGCCCAATAGTGGCTTACATAAGTACGATATACAAAAAGAAATAGATAAGTACTATTTCCTAGTTCTTCTTATGTAATTATTGAAACTACAACTATTCTAATTTTGAGTATATTTCTATGAGATCTGAAATATACATAGAATCACTGTGAATAGTTTTGATGGAAGTTACTTATTATTGATAAGTATATAATACTAATGTTATATGGTATTGTAGTTATTATCTTTAGTTAAACAAAGGATCTCATGCATGCGCATGTGAAAGACATAATATACTCATTAAATAGTTGCATGTTAACTTTTGTGCATATATTGATAAATAGAGATTGCTTGTATAACATGCATGTGATTCAAAGTTAATTTTTTTTTGTAAAATAAGTAAACCTTTATATTAACATAATATACAAAATACAGTACTGTGCATCCAAATGTCTGTTAACTAGTCTGAAACCACGAGCATAACAGGTTTGAAGCCATACAACCTTGTGTCCTAGTGCTCCTCCCTCAAGAGGGAAAACATAGTGTACATTTTAACAACCACTATCCATATAACCGAAAGAAAAAAATTACACTTAAACAGAGTCTATAGACTAGGTATCATTATTTAGCCGGTGCGTCAATGGCTTGTGGCCAGACCCCACGCAGAGTACCCATCCCATAATTCATAACAAAACTAAATAAAAACATAAAACAACGACCTACCCAAGCCCTTGACGGGTGGAAGCCACATCCTGGCCGGCAAAGGGACACCCGTCTCCCCGGTCGCACTACCTTTGCCGACATCATTTTGCACGTCCGTTGTTGGATCCGAAGCGAAGTAGCCTATCCTGGGGAGACAAGGAACTCCCAGTTTCTTCCCTATAACATCAATTTTCATGTGAAGAAGGCGGGTGTCTGCATATAGTTCTTTCTAGAAGGCCAAAGGATATAATCCCCTCCCAATTTATCCTCCCTTTCAAGCAGAACTCTACTAAGCAAACCCTTAATAACCCAATAGAGAGTCACTATTTTCTCATAGAGGCCCTACCTTTCCCTCGTCAAGCCCGGATCCTGGATCCATCTCTCCAAGACCGCCTCATCAAGCAAAGGCGAATTCTCTAGGACCTCCCTCCACACCCCATTTTCCAACATTTCCAGGTCAGACTTGATTCAATGGGGATGGATGCCCTGTAATTCCATGCTTCTTGAGCAACCTGGGTCTTCTCCCTACTAGCCCAATGCTTCTGGTTCTCCGCCTTCTCAACATTCCTAGCTGACTCCATGTTGAGAATGATGATAAACCAGCAATTCCCATCACCTGTCGTCCCACCACCTTGCTACAACGTTTCTCTCAGACTCTCATCTTTGCTTAATGGGTCAAGAATCACACTAATGTTCTCGTTAAATGCAAAACAATATCAGGATATTGATTTAAAAAGGCCGACAAAGGTGATTAACATAAATGACGAAGTGACCTTCCCATTATGGATCTTCAGGCTGGTGCAAATCCCTATTCTTTCCATTATTATCTTCATCCGCATCCAACCGATCCCCGTACCCGCGGGCCGCATCCATTTCCATCTCCAGTCTCGACTGTATTCTCGTACTGTTTCGGAAACAGTAAATCGTTCAGATGTTTTCTCCCATCACGCTTATCCTTTTACCACATGCTCTCATTAAGACATTCCGTCCGACGTGCATCATCACTGGTAGCATGCAGGAGGGGTGCCACGTCGCTTCATAACCTTGGCTCACCCGCATCCGAGAGATTATTAACAAAGTTAAATTAGATAAATTCCTACTCTGAATAGTTGGATAATTGGAGATTGTAAGTTTTTGTAGTTGGATAATTGGAGATTGTAAGTTTTTGTTGATAAAATGTATTGTATTGTTGATATTAGATTGTTACTACCGATCTTGGTAAAAGATCCTATTTACAATAGGTAATGTATTGATGGTTATATTGTAAATCATAAAATAAATTGTAGACAAGGATCAAGTCGCTATGTTTCTATAAACAATTGTAATTAATGAAAAAGAAAAAGTAGATAAAATAATTTATTTAGGATGCTTTGGGGACTCTCTATAGTTTAATACTACTATGTTGTTTAAATGATTGAGCTAAATGGCTCTAAAGATCCAAATTGTAATCTTATTTGTATAAAAATTAGTAATATTATTGCATTTTTAAAAAAATATGAAAAATAGAGGCATGGGTATGAGTAGACCATGATGCCATTTAGTGCTCATAAGGATATGAGTGTACAGATCACATGCACAATGATTTTAAATATTATTTAATGAAAGAAATTCATAAAAGAAATGGTTTGATTCTCCTCATGGAAGGATCAAACTACTCAATGGGGCTTCGAAATATTAATCTTTAACTGTGTTATATTTATGCTATTAAGGTCAAGAATGACTATTATAGATTTATTGTATTTTTAAATACTCACAGAACTAGTATCAATCTAAAAATAAACATGAGCATGATAATAATTCTTAGCTATATGGCAAGGTCAAGCATTGGCCCTTCCCTCTCAAGAATTGGCCCTTCCCTCTCAAGCATTGGCCCTTCCCTCTGCCCAAACAAACCATGCAGTAATAAATCAAATTACAACTTGAAGAATTAAATGGAGATGGAAAGTAAAGGATGTCCCAACCTAGGGACAATAAGACCAATAAGTTGGACAATTATAACTTTGAAAGAGTATTAATAAAAAGTCTTTTTTTATAAATAATCCATTTAATTTGAGATCTCGGATGGCCAAGATAGGCCAGAGATTTCACTTACGAGGAAGCCAAGCAAATTTAATGGGTGGATTGTGGACCACAACCAACTCCTCAGTGATGGGTAAAACCATGCAAAGGCAAATTGTATCATGATAAATAAGTAAATTATAAACTAATATCAAAATGTATGCTCGAGGAGTGGATCTACCTTGAAGAGCCGAAGTTCTTGGATTCAGTGCTCATTCAACTGATCCACCCACCCATCACTTTGGAAACATGAACAATGCAGTGTGTATACTCCATCGTGACCTACACAAAGCACAATCGAACCAAGCATATGATTAACACTTGCATAAGAGACAAACCATTAGCTCAACTATCAAACACATGACAATAAAACTAAATAGAATCATTATCATGAAGGAGAGGGATGTGTTTATCAATGGAGTCGGTGCCCAGGTAACCGATCCACTGCCCCCCCCAACTCCTCCTTTGGAAACATTAGCATGCTGCGTATACTCCATCGTGCCCTACACAGACACAACCAGCCGAGAACAAGATTAATACAATACCTATGAAGATATAATAACTCAGATCACTCAAAATATGAGACCAGAGATATGAAGGACCTTACTGCAGTGTTGGAGGGCTCTCCTTGTGGGATTTCGAGCTCAAGTCCAATTGATAACCTACATAAGAACTTATCTATGAAGAGGATAGCTCAGGTCGATTCCTTAATCTGTATTATATATGGAAACATCCCTCCATAAGGGAAATATTCAAGGAGGCTCTCGTTTCCTTTCACGACCTAGCAGTTACCTAGTTAAGAGAAAATTAAATCTAGCCTTTCTAGGCTGCCATGCATCCTTGGCTTGAAATGCAATAACTTTCCCTTTAAGTGGTTTGGAAATTCATGACTAGTGGGAGCATGCCTCCCTTGACCTCTATACTCCTTGCTTAGTTTTCATTGATGGGAAAGGTCGAATCCCCAGGACATGTATGACAACGTGGAAAAAGAATTTTCCATTGGTAGTGTGTTGTATGAGCTGGTTTCCTTTGTGTAAAATTAAATGCAAAGTTTATCTCCCTTGATATAGTTAGAGGAATGGCTGCTTAGACGTATCATTCAATTATATAATGGTTGTTTAGACATATCGTTCAATTATATGATCTTGTGAAGGGCTATTTTTCCAAAATTTTAAAAGTTAATTTTATATATTTTTTAAATTAAGAAAGTCAGTGAAGCCCTAAAATGACATGGTCGAGCATTGTTCCACCCAATCATGGTCTTAACATAATCAATCAACTTTCTTTTTAGCTTGTAGGTATTCTTGTACTCTTGTGCGGGTTCTTTTCCGTTTTTGAAATAGGTAAGCCACTCAAAAGTTATAGCCGAAATAAACGCCCTATGTTTTATAGAAATTTGACATGAGTGCAATTAAAAATATAAAACAATAACATATTTATTCAAAAAATATATAGTTAGAATCTGCACACAGAGCTCGACAAGTGTACGCAGTTTCATTAGTAGTGCATAAGTGGAGGATATGCAAAACGAAGGATGAAAAAAATGAAGTTACAGAAATTTGTGTGTTTTGCTATAACTCAGTCTGAGCCTCAAGGTTTGGCAATCCAAAACTAGTACCAAACCTGCAAGGGCGACCAAAAAAATTGAATTTAAACACGCGTACGCGTACTAGCATGCACACATACTTGCGCTTACGTGTTCTTTGACACCCTCATTTTTTCTTCTTCTCCCCCTTAAACCCCCTAAATCTCTATAATCCCCCCCCTCTCTTCCTATCCACCCAATCCCCCCTCTCTCTTCCACTCCTCCCAATCCCTCCTCCCTCCTTCACCCCCTCTTTCCTTAACCACAAGGGTTAGGATATTTAGTCATTCGTTTCCATGAATAACACCTAAAGCCATGACATAGGATTTCCTGAGGCTAGCCTTGATTCCAAGTATGAATATGGGTGTGGCCATTCTAATGTCTTGGATTCTAGGTATGGGTGTTTGGGCCCTATACATGGTTGAGGGATGGAACCTTGGATTTAATCCCTAAAATAAGAATGTAATCATCTAAGTTTAATGATAACACCTTAGTCCACTATACACAACCTCTCAAGCATATCCTTCGTTCTGGGTAGCGATACTAATGATATTAGGAATGTATGATCACCAGGTATAGGTATGAGGGTCTTAGACATGGCTGAGGGAGAAAATTTAGGCCTTATTCCCTAATGAAGATTATATAAATCTAGGATCAAGATCGATGCCTCAAACCTAAAAAATGACCTCCCAAGGGGATATGGGAACCATTATGAGTTTTCGGGTAGAAGGTATGAGTCACAGGGCCATCAAGAAGGTGATGGGAGGAAACCTAGGCATTATTCTCTAAAGGATAAGTTTGCACATCCAGAGCCAAAAACAATGCTGTGAACCTACATACATGATCTCCCAAGAGAAATATTCACCTTTGAGTTAGCATATTAGCACCATTAGTTTATTTGGTGAACTAGGAAATGATCTCAAGGTTTGGATAAGAGTTAACCAATGAAACTCAATCATTAGGTCCAAAAAGTAGCTCCTAGGGCTCAAAATCCATTAACAAGGCCTCAAAACCACCACACATGAGTTATTTATGGAATCTTTGTCTTTTAGTGGAAATACGGGCACCATTAGAAGGTGTTTTAGCACCAAGGATGGGTTATGGCACCATGGACATGTTAAGGGAGGAAAACCAACCCTTGTGACTTAAATTATGCTTTTAGGCATCCAAGTCGAAGAATAATGCCTTAGACTACCACCAATGGTTTTTTGAGAGTATCATCCACCTCTAAGTTTGGATATGGGCACCATAGGGAGGTTTTGAGCACTTGGTATAGGTTATGGTGCCTTGACCATGGCTAGTGTATGAAACTTGGTCCTTATTACCTAAAGGTGGCTTCTAGGGGTCAAGGGACATGGACAAGGCCTTAAAGCACCAAACACGACCTTTATATGAAATCTATGGCCTCTAAGAAGGAATATGGGCTATATAAGAAGGTTTTTAGTAAGTTAGGATTGTGGCATGGAAACATAGACATGGTAGGGGGTAGGAGCATAGGCCTTAGTAGGACCTAAAAGAAGATTCCAGACATCTAGGACTAAGAATGTCACCAGGAACGACCACACACCGTCTCTTGAGTGTATCCTTGACCTTTGAGGGTGGATATGGGTACCATTATCGATTGGTGAGCACTAGGGATGGGTGCCTGGGTGTTAACCATGGTTGGTGAAGGAAGATTGAGCATTAGGCTCTTAAAAATACCGCTATAGCGCTCATGGTCTTGGAATGATGCATTGAACCACCATAGATGAATTCTTGAGGGTATTTATGGCCTTCAAATGGGGATATGGGCAACATTCAAAATTTTTGTGCACTAGGTATGCATGGTACTGGGGTTTTAAACACGGTCAAGTGAGTAAACTTGGGCCTTGTGAAATTCTAAATCACACCATATCTAAGAGATTAGTGTACCTCACAGAGAAAGAATGAGAAGAAAATATGAATTAGAGTGAAAACCACAGTAAAAATGAGCATACAATTAATCATGCATGACAACTGAGATAGGAGCAAAATAATGTCACATGATCCAATAATCAGTATAATGAACAATGATGTTACAATGGAGATAATTCTATTCATCTAGGAGAATTTGTGTCTTAGTCTGTCTAGCATTGTAATTGTCACCTCTATTAGTGCTCCAGAGCTCCCAAAGCCAATTAAACTCAGCCAAAACTCAGTTAACTTACCAAGGAGGGCGCATCAATTCGTTTGTCATGGAAATCACTCCGAATAAGGCACATGAGGCCACAATCAGTGGCATTCAGAGCATAAATCTCCCACAAGATTCAACTAACTCAGGTGAATTGAACTGGAACATTGAGTTGGCTCCTAAAATGTAGGGAACTACCTCTAGTGGTCCTCAAAACATGCATGCAGGGTGCATTAGGTGGCTACTGTGTCCTGGATGATATCTGCACACCACTGGGGGGAAAATAACATCACTAAGTGCTAGCGAATGGTAAATAATGCATGTAGGACAAGGATGGAGTATTAAAATATCCTAACAGGCCTTAGGTCCCAAAGGAAGTAAATATATATCTAAATCCATGAATTACACACCGATCCATCATAGAGGACCTTTCCAGGGTATCCATGGAGTTGAAGTGGGTATATTGGTGCCACTAGGAGGTATTAAATATGTAGTGTCCAAGTGTTAAATCCTTTGGTGGGATCTATGGCCTCTACGAGGGGGTATGGGATCCATTAGAAGGTTTTTAGTACTAGCATTGGGTCATGGAAACAAATACATGGTAGGGGGTAGGAACATAGGTTTTAGTAGGCCCTAAAGAAGCTTCCACGCATCTAGGCCTAAGAATCTCACCAAGAACCACCACACACCATCTCTTGAGTGTATCCTTGAACTTTGAGGGTGGATATGGGTACCATTATAAGTTTGTGAGCACTAGGGATGGGTTCCTAGGTGTTAACCATGGTTGGTGAAGGAAGCTCAAGCATTAGGCTCTTATAAAGACCACTATAGGGATCATGGTCTTGGAATGATGCCTTGAACCACCATAAATGACTTCTTGAGGGTATTTATGGCCTTCAAATGTGGATATGGGCAACATTCAAAATTTTTGTGCACTAGGTATGCATGGTACTGGGGTTTTAAACATGGTCAAGGGAGTAAAATTGGGCCTTATGTCCCAAAGGAAGTAAAGCTACATCTAAATCCATGAACGACACATTGACCCATCATAGAGGAACTTTCTAGGGTATCCATGGACTTGAAGTGGGTATATTGGTGCCACTAGGAGGTTTTCAATACCCTGTATCTAGGTGTTCGAGCCTTTGGTGGGATCTATGGCCTCTAAGATGGGGTATGGGCTCCATTAGCAGGTTTTTAGTACTAGGATTGGGTCATGGCAGCATATACATGGTAGGGGGTAGGAACATAAGCCTTAGTATTCCCTAAAAGAATCTTCCAAGCATATATGACTAAGAATGTCACCAGGAACCACCACACACCATCTCTTGAGTGTATCCTTGAACTTTGAGGGTGGATATGGGTACCATTATTAGTTTGTGAGAACTAGGGATGGGTGATCGGGTGTTAACGATGGTTGGTGTAGGAAGCTCTAGCATTATGATCTTATAAATACCAATATAGGGCTCATAGTATTGGAATGATGCCTTGAACCACCATAGATGTCTTCTTGAGGGTATTTATGGCCTTCAAAAGGGGATATGGGTAGCATTCAAAATTTTTGTGCACTAGGTATGCATGGTACTGGGGCTTTAAACATGGTCAAGGGAGTAAAATTGGGCCTTAGGTATTAAAGGAAGTAAAGATACATCTAAATCCATGAACGAAACATTGAGCCATCACAGAGGACCTTTCCAGGGTATCCATGGAATTGAAGTGGGTATATTGGTGCCACTCGGAGGTTCTCAATACCCAGTATCCAGGTGTTCGAGCCCTTGGTGGGATCTATGGCCTTTGAGATGGGGTATGGGTTCCATTAGAAGGTTTTTAGTACTATGATTGGGTCATGGAAGCATATACATGGTAGGGGGTAGGAACATAGGCCTTAGTAGGCCCTAAAAGAAGCTTCCAGGGCTATAATTTTAAGAAATGCATGTGTATGGTGCATAAACATAAAATGCACCAAAATTGACAACTAAATTCACACACTCTCTCATCCTAGTCTATTTTCTCTCATGCGTAGCCAATTTTCTCACCATGGGGCATTACATACATCTCATTCAACCATCATATCCATGAAACTCTCTGCTACTATCCAACACAACATAAGGAAGGACTTCCCTTTCTTTGCTCAACAATCCCTTAGAGAACCCTTCCTTCCTAGACCTCTTTAGGGTGTGTAGAAAGAGGAAAACCTATTGGATGCTTTCAAGAATTGATTTTTAAAATAAAATCTTAGCTTCTCAATCATTCAAAGAGAATCAAATGTATAGTGGGTAAAGGTTCCAAACTTTCCCAACCTCTATGCTCACCTACAAACGTCATTCTGCACTCTAATATTTACAATTTTTTCCTTTGTAGGGATGGTTCTAGTTAATTTCTCAATTTGATAAGTGTTGGCAATGAGAGAAAAACATGAACTATGTATGTGAAATTCTACAGGTGAAGATCACTTTAGCTTGAACAAACCTCACAATTTCACTCAAGAATTGCAGAGAAGAAGAGATAGAATAGAATCAATATTCACACATGAAACTCAAAGAATGTGGAAAACTGCTATAATGTCATCCATCAACTGTAAGATGGAAAAAATATGAGAGTACAATAGAATGAATTCGATTACCCAAAAGGTCAATCAAATTTTCCTCAATAGCATGGCTTGGACTGCATTGGAACCATCACCCAATTAGTGGTAGTGGTCACCGATAATCAAATATCAGTCAAAGGTGAGTCTAACTGCTGCATGTGGGAACTAATCAAGGGAAGGAGACTCCAAGGGCGCATGGCAGACTTCTAATAGTCAAGTGGCACTCCGATATAGACAACTGGGAGCTACAGTCAGTTAATTGGGCAATCAATGCAAGAACTGACTGATCAATGTATGAACTAACTGATGAGGTCCTAGATGTGTGTAGTAGGGCGCATTAGTATCCAGATGATGAAAACAATGCGCACTAGGTAGGTAGGAGGCCTACTGATGGCTAGAAACAGGCTCCAGGGGGCTCAAAATTGAGGACTAGGTGCTGGGAGACTACCATACTGATGACTAGATGCATGCAACATGCATGCTGTGAAGAACCTGCAATAATTAATTAATGAAACTACACGAAATAGCAAAAATAATAGAACTCAGAATCACTTTTATATTGATCGCAGGCCACTTCGAGGGGGCAACCTCCTTTGAGCAAGCTCAATACAAATAACTTCATGGTACCTTAATTGGTCTCAACACAAACTTAAATACTAAGTCTATGCGCCAATACCATGGGTCAATACCATGTGTCAACAAAAACCATGGGCCAATACAAAATATGGATCAACAATTACTACAAGATGACTTACAAATCATATGCGTCCAACAACAATAATACAAACTATGGATCAACAAATACTATGGGAGTTAAAAAGCATATGTGTCCAAAAACAATATACTAACAAAGTAAATAGAAGGGTTGACATGGGTTCCTAACATCCCCTCTCCCTTAGAAAAATATTTGTCCTCAAAGCTTTAGATATGGAAATTGATGCAGAATCTGAAGGAGTGGTTCCCCTGTAGCATCCTCGGGTTGCGTTCCGACCCACTGACGACTTTTGAGTTTCAGGGAGGATTGCTTAGAAGGTTGTAGACAAAGAAGGACCATATTAGCTGCGTGAAAAGTGCACCCAGAATGGTTCTGATTGGCTTGTTGTTTCAGTCAAATTCTTGCCATGTGAAGATTGTCCTGTAGAATGAGAAGAATCTGATCGCGGTTTCGAAGAATTGAGTCAATTTCCTGAACTGAGGAGCTGTTGAGCGTGTATGGAAGAAGAACTGGTGGTGCTTGTCTATAAACTGCTTCATATGGTGTCCTTTTAGATGTGATATTGTACCACTGGAGCGCTTCTACGAAATCCATAGAAATAGCTCTCCACATCTGTGTAGGGATGGGCAAGGGTTCAAGCAGTCCCAAAAGGAGTGTTGTTTCACCCTTGTTGACCTGGAAAGTATCACACTCAACCACCATCTGGTGAATTTTCATTTTTAGTCCCTGCCAAAAGAAGTTACATTGTTCTTGGTCATAGGTTTTGAGGAACCCAGAGTGCCCTGCTGATGAAGAAGCATGGAGTTCATAGAAGAGATAGCCCTATTGAACAGGTTGAAACCAATTTGGAACAAGCAGAGAAATAGATGTAAGAGAAACTGGGTCATCAAATTGGCGAGAAGGAGCATCTGGCACCATATTATCCTTACCCTTCTTGTAAGTGAGTGCATATTCATAACCCATGAGTTGGATAACCCATTTCCGGTGTGCTAGTGAGGAGACCCATTGTTCCAGACTCTGGAGATCAGTCTTGATGCATAAATAATTTCCTAATAGGGATGGCTGACACTTCTGTACTGCATGCAAAATAGCCATCATTCCTTGCTGAGATGTAGATGCGGCTAAATGCTTACCGGAAAGGTCTCTTGAAGGCGGCAAGCCCACTGGTGCAACAAAGACACCTGCATATCTATCCAAGGAAGTAGTGGAGACTGTTGGTGGGTGCATCTGAATGGAATGGAGTTGAGCGATGACACCATGTGAATTCTTCTTAAGGATATTTTCTGGGCTATGTGAACTGATGATGTAGAGAGACCTTGGTTGTAATCCCATAAATTTGTGTTGTGTCCCATTGATTGAAAACTGCATCCAAAGTTCAGCAAAATCCCATAAGATGGGGCCATGTGTGCATAACCATTGAACGCCAAAAACCACATCACACCTGCCTAAGGACAAGGCAAACATTTCAGAGCGCAGGTTATAATCTTCCATAGAGATATGCACATTGTGACACTTTCCTTTGCAAGTTAAGGTGCCCCCATTGGCAACCATGACTTCAAAGTTGGAGCAAGGATGGACAAAACAATCAACATGTTTGGCGATCTGAGGGTCAATGAAGTTATGAGTGCTACCAGAATCAATGAGTATTGTAAGAGGAAGCTTCTTGAAGTAACCCCTGACCCACATTGTTTGGGGGGTGGTGACGCCGGATAAAGCATGGAGAGATATCTTTGGGTGGTCTTCCTGAGATGGAAAGTCAATAGGTGGATCCTGAATGTCGACCTGATCATCCGGTGTATCTGGAGCTTCTACACCAACTTCAGAGGTGGGCGAAGAATCCACATCCAAGAGATAGAGCTTTTGTTGAACACATCTATGTCCATGAGTGAATTTTTCATCACAATTATAACAAAGCCCTTTTTCTCTGCGTGCCTGCATCTCTGTTTCGGACAAATGCTTGATAGGAGTTGGTCGAGGAGCTAGCGGGATGGGAGGTTGTTGAGAACCCATATTTCAGAAGGGAACAAAAGTGGGTTTGGAGTGCTGTTGGGCGGCAATCTTGTCTTCTCCGAACTTAACCAACCCCAGGGCTTCCATCATTGTGTTGGGACAGAACATTTTGACCGCTGGGCGGATTTCATCCTTAAGACCACTGATAAAACAACTCCTGTAGAAGTCATCAGAAAATCCTTCTATGTGGTTGGCTAGTTTCTCAAACTCGGTCTGATACTCTCTCACAAAGCCAATTTGATGAAGTTTAGTGAGTGCTCCAGTGAAGTCATCAAAAGCACCAGGACCAAATCGTTGCAAAAGGAGTTGGCAAAAACCTGTCCATTTTGGCTCGTCATGAGCCTTGATGCACCAACAGTACCATTGAAGGGCTTCCTGTTCCAAATGAAAGGATGCAAGTGGAAATTTTTGGACATCAAAAGTATTATGCATATTGAAATATTGTTCTACACAATAGGTCCATCCAATCAGATCAATACCATTGAAGCGAGGAAATTCAAGCTTCGGACCACGGAAAGTGTTGGAAGAAGAGAACCCATTGGCTGCAGAAGATTCTTACTATCGGTTATTGTTCATGGCTGAATGCTAAAGATGGAGGTTGAGAAATTTTTCATCCATATCTTGGAGTTTGGTTTGGATGGATGCAAATGCTTCCTCCATGGTTTTTGATCCTGCGCGGGTGACAACCATAACCAGGAGTTTTTTGTTTTGTTTTGGGAATGGATAGAAAAACACAAACAAAAGCTTATTTAGTAAAGGAAACTTGGACGGGTAATTGGGGTTTGACTAGGTTTTGGACACTTTCTGATAGACAGGGAAGCAAAAAATGGGGATTTCAGAAGCGGGGTGAAAGAATGAGAAAATTTGTCAAAGAGGGACAAAGAAGCAGAAATAGGGAATGAACATGGTGGCAAAATTTGGAGGCGAGTGGGTGAAAATTGAAGAAGTTATGGAAAACCCTAAAAATAGACAAATGTGAGATTTCTAGCTTTGGGAAGTAGAATTTGGGATAGGGTCCTCAAGAATGAAATATGCAGAATGGGATTGCAGGGCTGTCTAGGAAGTTTCAAGGGAAACATAGTTAAAAAAAGGGAGATATGGCGAAAAACAGAATTTTATACTTTTTTTTCCAGGAATGGATCTGGAACGATGCGGAAGGGATCGTAAACAGATAGATATGCAACGATGCGGAAGGGATCGGCAACATATAGATTTGCAACGACGCGGAAGGGATAAAAATCAGCTGGATCTGAAACGACTTTTAGAATAGATATGAAATGGCTGGATCTGGAACGACTCAGAATGGATTGGAAACAATTCAGCTGAAAATATATATGGACCCCAGGTATGTGTAGATTCCTATCGGTTTAGGGGATTGTTATAGGTCAAACTTGCACCTGTCCGTCCATGATCACCCTGAGTTGCTGATCACACAAAAGGACAACTTGGATGGAGGAGCATTTTGACCTTGGATGATACTTTAACTCACTCCATTTCCTGACATTACTGGAAAACTCCAAAACATATCATTTTAAGGTATGAGCGCTACTATACTCAAAGAAACTAGCGCCCATACGCTACTCCAGTGTATCATAGTAGCACCCATATCCAAGTATACGCTACTCCTTCTCATCATAGTAGCGCTCACCATTTAAAATTGAATGAGCGCTAGTTGTTGAGCACTAAAGTAGCGCCCTATACGCTACTCTATTGAATAAGAGTCGCGTACATCTTAAAAGATGATTAAAAAATAAATTAATTCCTCGAGGAGGATTAGTTGATGGTAGTTTCCTAACTCCCCCAACTTCCTCCATAACTACATATCGACCTAAACTACTTCTTTAATCCTATAAATACAAAGAAGGTTAAAGGAGAAGGGTTAGAAAATATAGCTAGAGAACCTAGAGGATGAGATGAGTTGATGGAGAAACTGTAAGACATTGGAGGAGTTGATGTTGAAGACAGCCAAGCCAGAGAAGAGCAAGAGCCCAGAATCAAGTTGCAGGAGCATGTTTCATCATCAGGTATACTTGTACATCATTCTACTTTTGACAAATAAAGGTTGAAGTGTCTTTCTTATTCTAATTTAAATGTGTTATGAAATGGCATCTTAATTTGGATCTGTTTTGGTCAATACTGAATGTTAAACATTGTTTTTGTTTCTTTCAAGCTTTATATATTGCCCAAAATGTTTTGAGAAAGGTATTGTTATTGCAGGTTTACTGGAGGAAAGGTGGATCTGGAAGTTGAACACGAGATCAAGTCAAGGATAGGATCAAACTTCGATTGAAAGGTGTGTTCCCAAGATCTACAACTTATTTCTTTTTTGTAAATGTCTCTGTAATAGCATCAATACACTTACCTGTCACCCCAACCAAGTTGATAGCATTAGTTTCCTTGCTATAAGGTAGATTTTCCCGCCAACAGACTGGCGACTCCGCTGGGGAAAATTGAGTTTTTGGCTCTAGGAAACCTTGTTCTTGTTTGTCTTCTTAGATTGTTTTGACTTCTTTGATGTGTTGAGAAACTTTATAGGTATCCCTTGCCTGTTTCTTGCATGCTTTCATCAGTTTTTGATACCTTCCAAAGTCAGTTTTCAAGCCTTTGAGATATGAGCGCTACTTTGCTATATATACAGTAGTGCCCATACGCTACTGTGCTATATATACAGTAGCGCCCGTTTCAGTAGGGGCGCGAGTTTCTCTACTACACAGCAGGGTACACTTTCTGAAGCATTCTATTTTTGGTTTGCTTGTGTTTTAACCTTTTGGTGATTTGCTGACTTTGCTGTAGGATCCCTTTGATGGTTGCATGAGGTTTTTAACTTTTGGTCAAGTCATAGAACCTTTTCTTAAATTTTTTTCCATCTTTTGAACCGCTTGTTGACCGTTGGAATTTTTGAACTGTTTATTGACTTTTTGGAAGACTAGGGAGTGTTTGGTGTTGAGCACTTCCACTTTTTTAGACCCTGACTACCTGTTGCTAGCTTACAAACCTGCATACTTTTGTATCTGCTGTTTGTGGTGACGTTTGTCTGCTCTCTACTACTCCCATCCTTTGTTTTAGGGTTTGGTCTTTGGTAGAGCCTCTAGGGTGTCTTCTTTTTTGGTCAAGTTTCA
Source organism: Larix kaempferi (assembly GCA_027924585.1). Classification (NCBI taxonomy): domain Eukaryota; kingdom Viridiplantae; phylum Streptophyta; class Pinopsida; order Pinales; family Pinaceae; genus Larix; species Larix kaempferi. The sequence goes on from BSBM01000136.1 coordinate 6,560,208, forward strand.
TTCTTCTTGGACTTCTTGTCTTTTTACTAGTTGCAAGTGCTTTTAAACAGCTGCAGGCTAGTTCATTTCTCAGTTTCTTTGTGTTAGTAAGGAAGCTTGCTTGTCTACTTGTGCTTGGCATAGTGGTCTTGCTAGGGCTAGATACTTTAGGTCAGTCCTTTTGCGTCTTTCTCCTTTGTTTTCTTCCACTTTGTCTTCAAGTTTAGAGGCATTTTCTTTGCAAAAAACCTGTAGATCAAGTCTTTTTCGAGCTAGGGTTTCGACAGCTATAGGCCTAAGAAATTTTATCCATACTTACACACATTGCATATAAGGTTTTATTTTGCTTCCCATTTTTATATAGTTCTTTTTCGTTTATTGAAAAAGCAAAAAAAAATGGTATTTTAAGCTTAAATAGAACTTGTTTTTGTTGTTGCAAGATAACTTAGGATATTTGGTATAATTTCAAAAAGAAAACAAAATTTTTAAGTAGGTTTACTCGATTTTTCAGTTTTGGAAAGAAGTAAATGAAAAAATGAAAAGAGCTTTGTTGTAGAAAGTTTTGATATTATTGCACTTTTGTTTTCTTGTTATAACCACGCCACACAAAAGCACTACCCTTTTTGAGTAATAACAGCCCTAAAGTTCGTTAATAAAATGAACTAGAAACATTTTTTCTTTTTAGGGATACACTACACCAACTAGTTTTGGTTAGGATCTTGGGTTTAAAACACCTTAAACCACCCAAGATCACACATTGCGCAAAAATCATAGTGAGACTATCATAGGTAAACCCACCTCACTCAAAATTTGCCTGGGATCTATGCAGTAGGTCATTGCGAGATCAGTTTGTGGGAATACTCCTCCTACTTTCTGTTCGAGCATACGCCAGGATCAAATTGCGTATTGGGGACTCTTTCGAGTTTCGGGCTTAGCTACCCTGCCCACGCTTTCTGATTCGACCGGTGACTGTTCCCCCAGGAGTTTTTGGTGTTGTGGTTTCCTTAGTATCTGAATTTAGGTTCATACACAGGTGACAACAAAGGGTATATTTGTTTTACCTAAGACAGACGTGGGAGGAAACCCCTTGCAGGTCGTTGGGAGGGCGGTTGGGTGATTCCAGCGCTTGCACCCTTAGTCATTGTATTGTGGACCCCGGGTAACTGTCTTTCTTCCTTCGTTGATCTGTTCTGGGCCCTCATCATCCCAGACTCTTCTCCGGAAGGCACCTTTGTTTTCCTGGTTTGTATACTTAGGACATTTTTTAGTTGGCATGCTATTTTCCCCCTAGTTGTAGTGGCCACTAGGTTCTAGTCTGTTATTTTATATTTATAATCACGGAGAATCAAGAACTTCGTAGATCGAGGAGGTTTCAAAACCTTCCACCACTTAGAACAGAACCTATACAACCAGCTAGACGACAGCGGGTAAACCCCAGTATTTTTTTCAGAAATTACTCCTGAAACTGAATTACCTAAAGAAATTCCTGTAACAGAAAACCGTGAAATTGAGGTTCCTGAGGAACCACTACCAGGTACCACAGATCAGCAACACTTTAGTCAAGTTGAGGTGGAAGATCTTACTTCCGCGGAGTATAGCACTCCTTTCAATCCTCCTTTAACCAATACTAGAATTCCGCTTCTGTCACCTGTTGGTTTCCAGCAGCCCCTTTTCAGTGCAGATCATTCCTTTCCCGGACATCTGATGTCTAACTTAGGAGGTGAACAGGGGGTTCCCCAAACTCCCACTTTAGGTATGAACACCAACACAATTAACCCTTCTTTTACTGCTACACCTAGTCAGGCACAAACCACATCTGTGCCTACTCCATCTTTCAGTTTCAACACTAGCACATTAGGTATGCCTAGTTCTACAACGATGGCATCTATTCCTACACCTACTGTTGTACCTAGCAGTACGTCCAACTGTGCAACACCTTCTGCTTCTCAACCGTTATATCAGATTCCTAGTACTTGGGTTTCCACACCTGTGGTAGGACCAAGTGCTTCTGCAAACATGCCAGTCATGGGCACCATGACTGCACCATCCACATCAGCTTCTGCTGGTTTCAATACCTTTGTAGGCCCTAACATGAATCAAGGTAACATGCCTGCAGGTAACATCCCTTTTTCCTTATTCTCAGGGGGAGGAGGTAATATCTTTAACCAGCAATATGGCGGGGCTAACACCTAGCCACAGTGGACAAATCCGCAAAGCACTAATCCACTTTCGTATGGGTGGGGAAATTTTAATAACTCTTTCATACAACAACAACAGCTGGCAGGGGGCAACCCCTACCAACAAATACCTGGGGGTAACCCCTACCAACAAGTAGCTGGGGGCAACCCCTATCAACAGTTGGTAGGTGGCAACTCCTATCAGCACATGGCCGAGGGCAACCCTTATCACCAGATGGCTGGGGGAAACCCTTACCAACATTTCATGGGTCAAACGATGGGTGGTCCCCCTTATCAAGTACCATCTTACCAACCTCGTCTACCATTTCTGGCAACTTTAAATTTGCCAGACCTTTCTAAACTGACAAATGATCCTGTGTGTCATAATGCCACATGGCCATCAGTTCCCACCAAATTACCTTCGGACATTCCAAAATTCGAAGGCAAAATAGGTGAAGATCCTGGTGACTATGTCACTAACTTCCACCTATGGTTTTCTTCCAATTCTTTAAACGAGGATTCCATCAGACTGAGATTGTTTCAAAGGACCTTAACTGGTCCTGCAGCCAAATGGTACATTGAGTTACCTGCGGCTACTTTCTCTAGTTTTGGGGATCTAGCAACCGTCTTTTTGAATCACTTCCATCTTCCTGTTCGATATGATGCCGGAACAGAACTTTTGTCGACGTTTAGACAAAATAAAGCCACTCACTTATCTGACCACATTCAGGAGTGGCGAAGACAGAAGAGGCTCATTAAGGCCAACATACCTCCGGAGTTCCTTCTTGAGTGGTACTTGAAATCACTCCTTCCTTATATTTCTAAGGAAGTAGCTACATCTGGAGTATCCAATGAAGAAGAAGCCATCTTAAGGACTCAACAGTTAGACCTTGTTTATGCACAATCTGGTTTACTGTATGAGATTATACCTGACGCACCGAGATCAAACACTGATCTGAGTAGACCCAAACCTGGACCACATGCTGACGGCATAGTGGGTTCAGTTGACTCTGCAGCCTTCGAAGCACTGACTAAACAGGTTCATGCCTTATCAGTCAAACAATCGACTGCAGATATTTCTTCCGTCACAACCTCTCCTTCTACTTCTGAGCCTGTCAATCAGGTTCAGAACAATCAAAAGGGCCCTCGGCAGCCCAACAATAAAAAGAAGGGTAAGAAAGGAGAGGGGAATCAACAAAAGCCCCAAAAAGACAATGCCGAAGAGGGTAACAAAGAGGAAAAGAAGGTTAAGTTCCCTTGTAAACTTTGCAAGCATAACCACCTTACTCACCAATGCCCTCTACTTGAAGAAGCCCAGAAGCTCTTAAGAGAAAAGAAGCCTGCTGTCCTGAAAGATCCATTTCCTAAAGGGCAAGGCTCAACTTCTGGAACCTCCAAAACTGGGGGCACTTCACACGCTTCGGTTGATCAAACATTTATAAACATGGTTAATTCGGATGCACTTTTGCAAACTAGAGCCAGGAACTATACCCCGGAAGCGCAGAAAAAGGATAAGGAGATTCCCGAATCCTCCACTCCACTCCACATACCTGTGGATCCAATGCCCAAGATCCCGAAAGGTGTCTTGAAGAGGGCATCGCACAATCCCAACACACGGGCTGCTTCTAACTACAATGTGGTTGAAGATTTAGCCCAGACCCCTTGTGCCATGTCTACTCTAGAAGTCTTGCAGAGTTGTCCTTTACAACGAAATGCACTTCTGGCAGCTATTGGGAGTATGGAATCCTCCAACATGTCTGCGCGATTTGATATGACTAATGTCAAATACCGGTTGCCCTATCACGTTTCCCTTCAGATTGAGGTCGTTCATGGTCCAATGACCATCAGACGAGCTGTAGTAGATGAGGGAGCGTCGACTTGCGTAATGTCAATTTCCTATTAGAAAGCTTTAGGTTCTCCTGAGTTAGCCCCTTCTAACACACTGCTTACTGCATTTGATGGTAGAACTTTCCGTCCACATGGAGTTTTGCCATCATTTGATGTCACTTTGGCCGGTAAGACAGTTGCTATTGAAGTAGAAGTTCTGGATGCTCCGCTTGATTACAATATGTTGTTAGGCAGGAGTTGGACTTATTCCATGCGAGCTATTGCATCGGCATTTTTTCGAGTGGTCATGTTCCCATTGGAAGGTAAGATCGTTACAGTCGATCAACTTTCTTTCACTCAGAGAAACAACCAGACTTCTTCGGAAACCACGATTCCATTGGTTGATCAAACCGCCCCAGTTAAGGAGAGTTTAGGAGCAGGGTTGTATGGTTCGTTAATAGGCACTTTCGACATCCCCTCCCCTGTTCTTTTTATGTGTTCTGATGTGGGTACTGCTACCGAAACATTCACGGTTGGTTTAAGAATTGATCCTTGGATCCTCCCTACTACATCAGAACCTTTTGTGCCTCCGTCCATTGCAGAAGTGGCCTATATGGAAACTCAACATGCTGCAATGGAACATATCATGACTCCACCAGTCTCTGTTGAGTCAGATATGGACTATGCTCCGGCATGGTCACTGAATTCTACTCACTCGTTCGATGGTTTAGATACGGTTTTTCCATCTGATGAAGCCATCTTAGAAGTTATGATGGGCCTGGACCAACCTTGGGAACATATGCATCATAGGTCCTACATACTTCCAGATCTAGACAGAATTGAGAGAGGAGAATTCCCTGTGAGACCCGGTGGATTGGTTGATTTGTCATCTTCTCCTTCTACTTCAAGAGCTGTTTATGCTGAAGGAAATATGGCTAATATTTCAAGAACAATTCCAATCAACATTTCCACCAAACCCGGGGTCGTGGAAAATATTTTTATTGGTGTAGACTGTTCTCCAGAAGAGATAGCTCTGTATACAAAACTTTTTAAAGAATTCCGTGACGTTTTTGCCTGGTCATATGAGGAGATGCCAGGTATTGACCCAACCATTGTGGAGCATGTCATCATGACATACCCTAACGCGAAACCTGTGAGACAAAAGCACCATCCCATAAAGCCTAGAAAAGCAGCCGCCATCAAGGCGGAGGTTGAAAAGTTGCTCAAAGCCGGTTTGATTTATCCGATTGATATGACGGAATGGGTTTCAAACCCCGTTCTGATTGATAAGAAGCAAGGCACTATTAGAGTTTGTACTGACTTCCGGGATTTGAACAAAGCTTGTCCGAAAGACAAATATCCCACACCATTTATCGATCAAATCATAGATGCTTGTGCGGGACATGAGATGTTCTCTTTCATGGATGGTTTTTTGGGATATAATCAAATAGAAATTAAACCCGAAGACCAACATAAAACAACTTTCATTTTCCCATGGGGGACCTTAGCTTATCGGAAAATGCCATTTGGCTTGAAGAATGCTGGAGCTACCTTCCAGCGAGCGATGAATTTTGCTTTTCATGATATCAAACACATTGTAGAACCTTACTTGGATGATCTCCCGGTGCGATCTCGAAAGAGACGGGACCATCCGGCCCACCTTAGACAAGTGTTTGAAAGATGTAGAAAATATAAGATTTGTTTGAATCCGAATAAGTGTGTGTTCTGTGTCAAATCGGGACGTTTACTGGGTTTCATTGTCTCTAATCATGGTATAATGGTTGACCCACTTAAAGTAGAGGCGATTGTAAATCTACCTCCTCCTCACACCTTGCGATAACTTCAAAGTCTGCAAGGCATGTCCAATTCCTTATGGCGATTTATCATAAACTACGCCAAAATTACCAAAGGTTTTATGAGGCTAATCAAACAAGATTCCTACTTTGTGTGGGACGAAGCTGCTCAAGCATCCTTTGAAGCTTTAAAAAAGGCACTCCTTTCAGCACCCTTGTTGAGCCCGCCAGATTACTCAAAAGATTTTCTTTTATACTTGGCAGTGTCTCTTACTACAATTGGTATAGTTTTGGTTCAGGAAGACGATATGTTCCAAGAACATGTTGTCTACTATCTTTCTCGCGCGTTGATAGCCCCTGAGGTTAAATACTCGCACGTTGAGAAGTTAGCACTTGCTATGGTCTATGCGGTACAGAGGATTCGTCACTATATACTTTTACGAACTATTACTATGATAGCAGAAGTCAATCCTTTCCAGTACGTTCTCACCCGACGAATCATCGGTGGGAAATACAATAAATGGATTGTGATTCTACAGGAATTCGATTTGGTATTCCAATCAGCCAAATCGAAAAAATCACTAGTGTTCGCTGAGTTAATCTCAGAATTTCCAAGTGACCTAGAACGCGTTGAAGAAGAAGCATCATTCCCTGACAAACATATCTTCCTCATTGCCTCCTCTAACCCATGGTACAGAGATATCTTAATATATCTCCAGACTTTGAGGTGTCCTACCACTTTCTCTCGAGAAGAGCGACGTAAGCTTAAAAGCCATGCGAAGAACTACCTTATTATCTCAGATACTTTATATCGACGTGGGGTAGATTCCATTTTACGACGTTGCTTAACTTGGGAAGAAGATGAAGCAGTATTAAATGATTCCCACAGTGGAACTTGTGGGGGACATCTTTCCGGGTTGGCAATAGCTCAGAAGATACTGTGTGCCGGATATTTTTGGCCCACGATCTTTAAAGATTGTGTGGAAGCAGTGAAACACTGTCAACTGTGTCAGTTTTTCACTAAGAAAATGAGGGCACACCCAGCTCCTCTTCATCTTGTAATTACAGCAGGTCCCTTCACAAAATGGGGGGTTGATTTCATGACATGCAATCCAGTTTCAGTTGGAGGACATCATTACATCATCGTTTCCGTTGACTACTTTACTAAGTGGGCAGAGGCAATGCCTACTGTAAGGCGGATGGAGAAATTGTCGCTTATTTTGTGTTTAATCAGATCATAGCACGGTTTGGAATACCTAAAGAGATAGTGACTGATCATGGCATTCATTTCCAAAATAGCATGATGACTGAGTTATATACAATGCTTGGTTTTCGACAAGAACATTCGTCTTCATACTATCCTCAAGTGAATGGACAAGTTGAAGTAGTGAACAAAACTTTAAAGGTCATACTGCAAAGAACTGTTAATGCCAGTCGGAATAACTGGCACATCATGCTGTACCCGACTCTTTGGGATTACCAAGCCAACGTCAAGACTGCTACCGGTTTCTCTCCCTTCCAACTTGTGCATGGGATAGAAGCAGTTGTGCCGATTGAATGCGAGATTCCTTCACTAAAACTAGCAGTTCAGTTACTACCTGATACTTCAATACTCGAAGAACGTTTGTTACACTTAGAACATCTAGATGAACAGCGCCGGGATGCGCTTACAACAAACGAGGTTCACAAAAAATGAGTCAAAGGACAGTACGACAAATCCGTCAAACCTAGGGTTTTCATTGAAGGAGACTTGGTCTTACTTTGGGATCAAGACAAAGAACCCTTAGGACCTGGAAAATTCAAATCCAGGTGGCTCGGACCTTTTATAATTTCTAAAGTATTGAAGAAAGGTTCCTACAAACTGGTAGATCACAAAGGTAATAAGTTTGCCGAGCCTAGAAATGGGCTCTACCTGAAAAAGTACTACGCCTAGGCTGAAATACTTTTTCTTGTAAAATAGCTGTATATTTTTGTAAAGCTAGTTTTGTTATGTTCGTTAGGTAATCTTATGTGTGTTTCTCGTTTCGTGTACCAGATGTCAACCGCACATTTCTTAGGATTTGCTGATGGCGCCAGTCGCCACACCTGTCAGTTGGCTGCAGCAGCTTGGGTTATTTATTCACCCGTTGACCAACTTGTCTCTTTGGGGGGCGTTTGTTTGGGACCTACCATGAATAATGTGGCTGAATACAGTGCAGTTATAGAACTTCTCCGAGATGCTCTCAGTCATGGAATTTTGTACTTGGAGGTAAGGCTTGACTCACAATTAATTGTATTTCAGTTAACAGGTGTCTATCAGATTAGAGATCCAGGATTGCTACGTCAGTTTCTACGAGTTAGACTATTGGAAAGACAATTTCATTCTATCAGATATGAACACATTCCAAGAAGTTTAAACACATTAACTGATTCATTAGCAAACTACGTGTTAGACTAGCATTTGCATCACACATTGTCATAAACAACATTGCACACATAAAATTAAAACGCATACACATGTAAATAACCGATACTGTATATAGCCGGTACTGTATCAAAAAATATGAGTTTTGAGTCACGAGTTTATCAAGTCAAGTCATAAAAGTACAAAAGCTGGGCATAATAGCCTCAAAAATATATACATAGAATGTTTTCTTCTCCTATGGAGAAGGAGGGACCTCATCATCATCTACCGCATTGCGATAGCATATGACTAGCCTAGCAACCCTCCGCAGCACTCTAAGCCATGCTGGGGGCACCCCAACAACATCTTCCTGCATATCAACAGGTATCTGATCCATATGGAATGCAGGAATCTCATGAGTCAACCGACTCATTTTCCTCTCCAGGGTTCCCAACATAGCATCCGTTGCGGTAATATCAGCTGGCCTCACATAGATGGTAGGATGTCCCTCAGGACGAACAGGCCCAACATCTGCATATGACACTTGATTAGAACTTCAAAAATCATTCATAAAAATCAAATACTTGAAAAAGTTTGAAAAAATTAAATAAATTCTCAAATTTTTAAACATACCAATATCTCCCTAGGCTCCACCTGGCGGAAGCACCAGCTCTGGATCATGATGGAAATCCAATCCAGCATAAGGAAACTGCTCAAAAACGGGTACTTGCCTTTCCCACCACCCCCAGAAATCATCAGTATGATAACAATAGTGACTTTCCCCACCACCCTGGCGGAGGAATATGTCACCCCAACAGCCTAGTCTGGGCTCACGGGGCTTAACCTGTGGTAGAGGCATCCCCAAAATGATAGCAGGCATCCTCTCAAAGAAGAAAGTACACAAAATACTACCGTACCCAAAATTCTTCATTGAGCCGGATTTGCAACCTGTCAATTGAGATTTCATGTTTGCCAGTAAACTAGTACTCCAATCATAAACATGACCGTGTAAGCATTGCACACCAATATGCATAGAATGCCTGGAAGCTAAGTGTTGTGATGCACTACCAGCTACTCGGTTGATCATGCTCACGATCACTTTCAAAGGGAGACCATCAATAGTTGAAATCAAAACTTGGCTTCCCGATTTTTCAGCTCCGGCAACACAATAAGTGTTCACATACTCTTGCACGGATCGTGCACCCAAATGAGAAGACCCTTTCAGATTGATTACATCTCCTCTCCTTGAGAGACCAGTAATAAAGTATATGTCATCAATAGTAAGCTCCAATGTTTGCCCACGGATGACAAAAGTATTGGTATCCACATCCCAATACTGAATTAGTCTTCGAAACAGTTTGTTTAAATCCCTCATGTTTACAGTTCGGTAAAAATTCAACAAACCGCATCTTTGGAGAGCGTGGAGGGTGGCCGGATCTTGCATGGCCAACCTATCCATGTCCTCATGCTCCCTCTCCCTCCATTGAAGGACCATCCTGCACAAAAAACCAAAACTTTTTGCGTCTCGGCACTTGTATATAAGTTTTCAAGTATGTACGCTACTGTGTATACTACACAGTAGCGTGTAGGCGCTACTCTGCTTCAGCAAAGTAGTGCCCATCGAGTTTATACGCTACTCCTGTGTTTACACAGTAGCGCCCGCGCATAAACACTTATGAGCATTGCGTTGCAAGCTATTTTTGCTCAAAAATTTAAAAACAAACCATGAAATTGCAAGTCAAGGAGATTTCAACTTACTTGGTGGAGGAAGATTAATGGTTGGATGCTCGGTTCGATCGCAATGGAGATTTGAAATTTGCCAAAAGTTGCCCCAATTTTTGCCCTACAACACAAATTGAAAATTGATTTTTTAAAAATGAAATTATATATAATTTGGATTTTGATTTTTACCCATATTTGTTAATTTTCTATAGTTTCAAAACTTTCAAAAACCCTAATTAATCAATTGAAACACACAATACGGTATAATACTGATCCAAGCTCAATTTTCACTTAATTGTTGTCGGATTCGTCTCCTAAGTTTAAAATTTCTTGATGATAGACCTTGTCAACTAGCTAAATATTTCAAATTCATATATCATTCGAGATTTTTTCCGCATCGACTAATATTTTGTTGAAGACCTAGTTTTGGCAGAGTATGAAACTTTGATCCTAGAAGCTGACCTTTAAGTCATTTTAAGCTCTTGTTTGGACTATTTAAACCTAAACAAGATTGCCGAGCAAGATTGTCTTCTTTGAGCTCGTTAAAGTATCCGAAGGCTCATCCACTCAGGTATAGAATTACCCCTTTTCCGGGCCTAAGTGGATTAACTACGGAAAAGGTATACTCTAGGTATACTCCTGTATGCGCTAGAAGAGTTCTCCTTTCATTGTTTTAAACTTTTTCGGGGGAGGAGACTAAATGTACGAAAAAGGACCTCTTGGAGCCTCTCTTTAGGGTTTTCAGGCTCTCTAAACATGAAAATACCAAGCGAGCATTCACCTACTCGGGCTCGATGTGAAATCCACGAGAGGGTAAGTAGAGGACTGTTTAAGTTTTTCAACTCTATAAACAAGAAAACACCGCCGAGCACAGACCAATCCGGGCTCGATATAAAATCCACGGATAGGTGAAAAGATGATTGTTTAAGTTTTTCAGACTCTATAAACAGGAAAACACCAGCGAGCATTAATCTGCTTGGGCTCGATACTAAAATCCACGAGCAGATATATGGAGTTATTGTTTAAGTTTTTCAAACTCCTTAAAATTGAAAACACCGGCGAGCAAGAACAGATCTCGGATCGATATTAAAATCCAGAGATCAGTACATATAGAGTAATCTTATATCTCTTCTTCGAACTCTATAAATCATGAAGAAGGTCCCGAGTCTTCCTCCCATGGGCTCGTTAAACTTTTTACATGGTTGGATCTATTGAGTTTTCATTCTTTCTTGGACTCATTAAAACAACAAGAAGGGTATTCTTTTATCTAAAAAGAATAAGGAACGGGAAAAACATATCATATCTTCATTGTCAAAGGTAGTTCTCAGTCAAGTTCTATCCTTGAACACAGCACCTACTTGAGTCTATCTTGTCGGTTGGGTTTAGTTTTTGGCCTCAGGGTGAACCTTTCCTCGGAGTTATTTACTCCCCTGGTTGGTTATTCTTCCAACCATATGGAGGGTCTGCTAATGTATCTTACATTTCAGACTTATGATTTACCCCATTATGTCAGAAACTGCCTGAGTCACTTTGTGTCATGCTCAATGTTCAAGGATCTACCCTGTGTCGGCCATTCTGCAGTTTACCTTGACCTCATGTGTCGGCCTTCCTAGTGTCAGTCTTGTTACATATTATTCCATATCAGCTCTTACCAGTTGAGTGTTCCTCGTGTTGGATGATGGAGGATGCCTTAAGGCCTCCCTTCCAACGGACTTCTTCCCATCGACATCAACTCATTACTCTGGGATTGAAGTTTAGAGTTTCGGTTAGTACCTTGGAGATTGCAGTCACCAGTGGCAATTTTCCTCGTTGTTGAATGATGAGAATACATCAATGTCTCTTCTTCGACAGGATTCCCAAGTGTTCGACTCCAAGTCCATCTATTCACATTTGGCGAATCGTACTTGGTACCTTGGACCCCATCATCATTATCGGTGGAAGTCCTCGCGTTTGTTAACGGTATACATCAATGACCGGTAATCAAACGATACCCCCCATGTTCGACTATCAGCTCATCTATTCACATGGTTAGGGTTTGTACCTAGGGTTTTTGTGGGATGAAGACCTTGGGATTTTGGATGACATTACCTCATTTTGTTATCACCCAAGTTGCGCAAGACTGAGCCTCACTTATATTCGGCTCTCCATGAGACATAGATCCAGTTTGTTGTTATGGCTATGATCTCTCAGTCTGACATGGATCCACGCTTGTATTTCAAGTGGCCATGCTTTATATACATCTCCTTGTTATGTATCGGAGATCATGTTGTATCACACTACACATCTATAAGATGTCAAAAATGTAATTGCTCGCTGACCTTGATCTTTGTTGCAGGTTTCTTGTGACTTGTTTTATGCGGTTCTTTGCTCCTCCTCTGGTTTTGGATTATAATGTATTTTTGCCATCGTTTCCCTCTGACCTCACACATTAGGGGGCATCTGTTATAGGTCAAACTTGCATCTCTCCATTCGTGATCACCCTGAGTTGCTGATCACACAAAAGGACAACTTGGATGGAGGAGCATTTTGACCTTGGATGATACTTTAACTCACTCCATTTCCTGACATTACTGGAAAACCCCAAAACATATCATTTTGAGGTATGAGCGCTACTATACTCAAAGAAACTAGCGCCCATACGCTACTCTAGTGTATCATAGTAGCGCCCATATCCAAGTATACGCTACTCCTTCTCAGCATAGTAGCGCTCACCATTTAAAATTGAATGAGTGCTAGTTGTTGAGCACTAAAGTAGCGCCCTATACACTACTCTATTGAATAAGAGTCGCGTACATCTTTAAAGATGATTAAAAAATAAATTAATTCCTCGAGGAGGATTAGTTGATGGTAGTTTCCTAACTCCCCCAACTTCCTCCATAACTACATATCGACCTAAACTACTTCTTTAATCCTATAAATACAAAGAAGGTTAAAGGAGAAGGGTTAGAAAATATAGCTAGAGAACCTAGAGGATGAGATGAGTTGATGGAGAAACTTTAAGACATTGGAGGAGTTGATGTTGAAGACAGCCAATCCAGAGAAGAGCAAGAGCCCAGAATCAAGTTGCAGGAGCCTGTTTCATGATCAGGTATACTTGTACATCATTCTACTTTTGACAAATAAAGGTTGAAGTGTCTTTCTTGTTCCAATTTAAATGTGTTATGAAATGGCATCTTAATTTGGATCTGTTTTGGTCAATACTGAATGTTAAAAATTGTTTTTGTTTCTTTCAAGCTTTATATATTGCCCAAAATGTTTTGAGAAAGGTATTGTTATTGCAGGTTTACTGGAGGAAAGGTGGATCTGGAAGTTGAACATGAGATCAAGTCAAGGCTAGGATCAAACTTCGATTGAAAGGTGTGTTCCCAAGATCTACAACTTATTTCTTTTTTGTAAATGTCTCTGTAATAGCATCGATACACTTACCTGTCACCCCAACCAAGTTGATAGCATTAGTTTCCTTACGATAGGGTAGATTTGCCAGCCAACAGGGATTCACTCGGCCACCAATGCTGTCTGACGGCTTTCGTATTGGGGCAGTACCCCTCACTCCACGGCTCAGGTAAAACTGATAACCGCTTTGCCACAAACGACATCTCTTGGTTTACCTCACGGGTGGGAACTAGTCAATCAGGTAGGGGTCATTGCTCTTTTCGCTAGGAGGTCCTCTCAATGGGCCAACTACTTCGGGGTTCCTGTGGTACTCCTCACAATGAGTTTTAGGGCTTATGCCCAAGCACTTCCCATAGTTAAGCAGATAGGGATTATTCCCAGATTCGAAGCTGTGACAGATGCGAAAAAAAATATTTGGCAGAAATTTCTCCCAGCGAGCCCAAGAAAGTGCTCTGATACTAGATGTGAAGAACCTGCAATAATTAATTAATTAAAACACACGAAATAGTAGAAATAACAGAACTCAGAATCAAATTTATATTGATTGCAGGCCACTTCGAGGGGGCAAACTCCTTTGATCAAGCTCAATACAAATAACTTCACGGTACCTTCATTGGTCTCAACACAAACTTAAATACCAAGTCTAGGTGCCAATACCATGGGTCAATACCATGTGTCAATACAAACCATGGGCCAATACAAAATATGGATCAACAATTACTATAGGATGACTTACAAAGCATATGTGTCCAACAACAATAATACAAACTATGGATCAAGAAATACTACGAGACGACTTACAAAGCATATGCGTCCAACAACAATATACTAACAAAGTAAATAGAAGGGTTGACATGGGTTCCTAACACATGCATGCATGCAGAATGCATGCAAATACATAAATTATGGTGAGAATATTCCAACAATGTAGTGTATTAACTTTTTCCTGGAGAGTGAGTGATAGAGTCAAATGGAAAAAATGAGAGGAATCTTGAAAAGATAACTAACATTGCTTCACCACTACTAATGACAATAGAATGAAGGACTCTTACAATATTCTTATGGAATATATTAAGCTTGTGGATCCATAACTACATGAAAATACTTGCTCACCAATCTCTCACCCGCATTCAATGATTCATTTAATAATTTGAATGCGTTAAATTGATTATTTAAGGAACATGGTACAAACTAGTTGAGTTATAAGGCTAACACATGGAACTAGAGGATTTGCTTTCTGTCATGTCCCAAATTTGGTATTGAGACACAATGGCATAATCACATTGGCCCTATTCATTAGAGTTTGTCAAATTGATGCTAAAGGTCAAATAATTGCCAAGGAGGAAAATTACTAGTTTTCTAGGTTTGGGGTGGAAGCTTTGGGATTTGGAATAATGGGGATAATAAATGATGTTTGAACATTAGAATGGAATAAATATTTAATAAAGGAGATAAAAAAATATATACAAGTGAAAATCAAAGTGGCATTTGATCATGAAGACACATGGAGGAAGTGGGACCCACATATGGCTAGATTTCCCCACTACACTTGGCATCATTCTCTCACCAATTCGAATTCAAGGTGAATGGTAACATACTTTGGGGAGTCCAAAAGGTATTATTCATTGCATGACTCATCCAAGGTCGAAATATAGAGGAAGAATAACTCCCATGGAAGAGGAAGAGGCAATTTGGAGCTAGTGAGACACTTGGGATAGATTCCCTAGCTCTATGACAAAAATGATGAAGATGTTATGACACCTATGACACAAATAAGACCTGAAGACTGACATATGACATATATGACATGTCAGGGATAAAAATAGACTCCAAGAGGGCGCTCAAGGGTGTTAGGGCAGCTAAGATGCTTCCACATGTGATTTGGTGGAAGTGGGAGACTAGGAATTGTTGTACAAGTGGCGTTCTTTGGAATCTCTTCCCAACTTGAGTTGGCATGAGTCTCTTGGAAGGAATTCGACCCATGGAGGACATTAGAAGTTTATAAATGTCAATAACAAAGAATGAAACCAACTTTTGATCATTTGTAGAATTTGCGATTGCATTTGTGAAGAGGGAGAGCTAGTGGATGACTAGTTTCTTGCCTTGGCCAATTTCGAGGGTGAAAGATTCCCATCCAAGTTGGTAATTGGAAAGGCCATTCAAACCTTTCATTTGGAGCTTTAATGGATTCTTTATTTTCAGGTGTAAGCTACAGGGCAGCTCATGGTTTCTTCTATTGCAGCTCACTCCTTCAACCATTTCCAGATTTGATGGCATATTCTTAATCCTTGAGGGAGGGCGTTTTTGGTGAGCTATTGTACTATTTGGGGGAGATTTTAATGCCCCATTTATTTTTTAATATGAATTAAATACTCTTTTCTTCATCTCCAGAAAGTTTCAGGTCGAAATTCCAAGTAGAAATGTATAAATCTCAATTTTAATGAAAGAACAGTGCCATTTCCCTACTACCTTGTTGTGAATCAATGTAATGCTGATGATTTCGAATGAATGGATTATTATCTGATATATTTGTGATAAATATACTGCCATGGATGTCTTCTACAAGTTTCATGTACTGTAATTGAGCATTTGAAGCATTTTTACTCAGTTTAGTTGTATTGGGAGGTGAAATAGTGCCATTTCCCTAAGGGTCGAATTGGGGATTTTTGCAGTTGAATGGGAGAGGGTGACAACAGTTGTAATAATCCATTAATGGTGCATATGATAATTTAATAACATAATTATCACCTTACATACCTTTTTTCATAAATTTGAGTGGGTTTGGAGGCATTTGGGAAGCCATTTTCAGTGCTTACCCCATGGGGATTTGAACCCCAAATTACTAGTAAAATTGCATAATTGATCCAGAATATTAGAGAGTTTGCAGAGGTCTTTTGGTGGCCATATTTCATCCATAAAAATCATATTCAAGTTCTAATATCATTCATACACCTTCCTTGAATATTTGAAGGAATTTGAAGTCAATTTTAGACCTAGAGACCAATACTAGTCAAAGGGAAATCACTAGTAAAGTTACCTACATTGATCAGAATTGAAAGAGGATTTGCAGAAGTATTTTAAAGGTCCAAAGGAATCCATGAAACACATATTTATGTTCTAATATCATTCATATACCTTCTCAGAATATTTGGGATCATTTGGGGCAAATTTGGGACCTAGAGATCAAAACTAGTCAAAGGTCAAACTAGGGAAAAAAGTGAAAAATTGTCATTTTAATAAAATTCCTAATAAGGGACATTACAGTGGTACCAGACAATGGTCCTTGCACCTGTGGATTAGGTACATATATTCAAGAATAATTGGCATCCATGTCTTACTATTATGATGAATCCTATGAGTACAATTCTTATGAGGAATATGCATATGCTTATGAGCAATATGAAGCAGAATGTGAATGGTACGAGGAAGAGGTTCCATCATGCAACACTCCATACAATTTCAAGAGAAATGAAGATTATTATTATGAATTTAGATCTGATGAATATGAGTGTGTCACACCAACCAAGGATAATTCTATGAGCGAGTTCCACAGATGGAGAGAAAAATATAAAACCTTGCCCCAACAATATCAAAAATATCAAGAATATCTTGCTTCGAGCAAAAATACACAAAATGCCATGTCTTTTGAGTACTATGCTGAACATGTTTTTGAAAATAGGCCCAAAAATGAAGATGTGGAGTTAGTGAAGAAAGGTTTATGCCCTTCTTGTAAAAACCCTTGGAGCGAGTATCATATATGTGTGCATGAAATGATGTCCTCTTTGAGGGGAGCTTTTGAGATTTATTCAAGAAGAGATTCCAAATATACTGATCCTAAGGAAAACAAGGGGAAAAATGCATCAAATTTCTTGAAGGATAAAAATGAAGAGACATCACAAGAGCATGAAGAAGATTCTATTGAAAATATGGAAGATCATTTTGAGACACCTTCTGGCTTAGACATGAACCAAAGAGCATCTACTGATGGATGCTTAAACTATGAAGGAGTACCCACTGATGGGTGCTCACACCTCTATGTTGGTGACATAGAGATCACTTTTGAAAGTGTTGCTGCAAGCCCAAGTTCCATTAAGCATGATAATGAAGACCTTGTAGCAGTTGAAGAAGAACCAAGATCAACTTCCCCATCACCACTTGAGCTTCATGAAGTTGGTCCAAGCAAAAATGAAGAAGATGAGGAGGTTCATTTGCAAGAGCCTCATTTTCTTGAAGGGTCCTTAAAGATGAATGAAAAGAAGATCCAAGAGTCCCTTAGCATTCTCCATGACACTCAAGCATTGGTGTCAAATTCTTGTTGGAGAGCTACTTCATTGGAAGAAACATCCTTCATTGAAGACATGGAGAAGATTCAAAGAGCAATGTGCCACATCAAAGGTAATTTCATGTCTTTGCTTTTTGATAGAAACCATTTGTTTGAGCTTAATGAATTGTTACATGGTGCATACTTGAAGAATAATGAGGATATTCATAAGCTCACAATTCAAAATGAGCAACTTCTTGAAAGGTTGCAAGATACTTGTTTTTCCTCCTATGTTTCATATTATCAAATGGTAGATTGTTTAGAGGATTCTCATGACATGGTGGATCATGAGAAATGTGGAAATTTGAATGTTCTTAATGTGTTTGAAGATGAACTTGAAGATATCCAAACACTTGATGTGGTGGAAGAGGAACTTGAATTGTCTCTTGATGAAGGTTATGCAATTTTTAAAGAAGAGCATGATTCCTCTATATTGGAACCAATCTATGACAAAGGTTTCACACTTTTGAAGGAGATACATGATACTACCCATATGGATCCTTCCCATGATGAAACTTCTGCACTTTTTTGTCATTTGGGTAAGTTAGTTCATTATCCTACATCCTACAATTCCATGTTTTGCAGCATTAGTCTCAATGAAGTATGGGTGAAAGGGTTCTTTTTGATGGTGCCACATGAGGAGTATGGAACTCCTAGATTTAAATTTAATGATGACATGGTTGGAGCACATTCTTATTCACATTTGCAGCAGCATCCTTTGTTACTTTATGATGATGCACATCTACACGAATGCACCTATGATATGCATTTGAGTCACTTGAAGACTCATGGTTTTTCTTTCTCAACACTTGATTCATTTGATGTTGGAGGAACTTCATCCAACACTTGGGTGAATAGATTTATGATTGGAGAACATTTTTGTTGCAAGACACATACTTTGTTATATCTTTATGACTCTCACATTCAGGGATGTATGGGTGAGACTTTTTTGAGTCATTTGAAGTCTCCTTGTTTTTTCTGCTCATTATTTGGTTCAGATTTTAGTGGAGATTCTTCATTCACTTCTTGGATGAAAGAATACATGGTTGAATATTTTGATGCATATCACATCCTTTTGGAGCAGCATTATAGGACATGAGATACTCACCTATGTCATTGGAGCAGATTTGATTGGTCACTTGAATCTTGTATGCACTTGGAAAATGGTGATCTACTTGCTTGGAGGTATAAGCACTTTCATGACTCTTTGATGAAGAATATCCTTGATGTACATTTTCATTATGTTGTTATGTACTTTGATGATATATATTTGGTACTCATGATGTTTGGAAGGATGCATACAAGAAAATGGGATCCATGAATCCAATTAACTAATGGTGTGGATTGGAGAGCACTCTTAATTATTGGGGTGCAATACAAGCAATGGGACCTTGGAATAATTTTTATCTCATTGGTTTCAAATTTTTTGGGGAAACAAGCAGTATGGGAGATGGATTTTCCCACTTAATAAAGTCATTTTTATCAGAGTAGTGCAGCAACAAGCATTGTGGTTCCTCTCTAAAATCTTCATGAAAACTCAAAGACTCAAGGTTGGGCAATTCAATGGCAACTTCAAAGAATTATACAAAAAGCAGGTTTTTCAACACCCATGTTTAAATTTGCTTGAGGACAAGCAATATTGGGAAGGGAGGATTTGTCATGTCCCAAATTTGGTATTGGGATACAATGGAATAATCACATTGGCCCTATTCATTAGAGTTTGTCAAATTGATGCTAAAGGTCAAATAATTGCCAAGGAGGAAAATTACTAGTTTCCTAGGTTTGGGGTGGAAGCTTTGGGATTTGGAATAATGGGGATAATAAATGATGTTTGAACATTAGAATGGTATAAATATTTAATAAAGGATCTAAATAAATATATACAAGTGAAAATCAAAGTGTCATTTGATCATGAAGACACATGGAGGAAGTGGGACCCACATATGGCTAGATTTCCCCACTACACTTGGCATCATTCTCTCACCAATTCGAATTCAAGGTGAATGGTAACATAATTGGGGGAGTCCAAAATGTATTATTCATTGCATGACTCATCCAAGGTCTAAATATAGAGGAAGAATAACTCCCATGGAAGAGGAAGAGGCAATTTGGAGCTAGTGAGACACTTGGGCTAGATTCCCTAGCTCTATGACAAAAATGATGAAGATGCTATGACACCTATGACACAAATCAGACCTGAAGACTGACATATGACATATATGACATGTCAGGGATAAAAATAGATTCCAATAGGGCGCTCAAGGGTGTTAGGGAAGCTAAGATGCTTCCACATGTGATTTGGTGGAAGTGGGAGACTAGGAATTGTTGTACAAGTGTCGTTCTTTGGAATCTCTTCCCAACTTGAGTTGGCATGAGTCTCTTGGAAGGAATTAGACCCATGGAGGAAATTAGAAGTTTATAAATGTCAATAACAAAGAATGAAACCAGCTTTTGATCATTTGTAGAATTTGCAATTGCATTTGTGAAGAGGGAGAGCTAGTGGATGACTAGTTTCTTGCCTTGGCCAATTTCGAGGGTGAAAGATTCCCATCCAAGTTGGTAATTGGAAAGGACATTCAGAACTTTCATTTGGAGATTTAATGGATTCTTTATTTTCAGGTGTAAGCTACAGGTCAGCGCATGGTTTCTTCTATTACAGCTCACTCCTTCAACCATTTCCAGTTTTGATGGCATATTCTTAATCCTTGAGGGAGGGCGTTTTTGGTGAGCTATTGTACTCTTTGGGGGAGATTTTAATGCCCCATTTATTTTTTAATATGAATTAAATACTCTGTTCTTCATCTCCAGAAAGTTTCAGGTCGAAATTCCAAGTAGAAATGTATAAATCTCAATTTTAATGAAAGCCACTACCTTGTTGTGAATCAATGTAATGCTGATGATTTCGAATGAATGGATTATTATATAATATATTTGTGATAAATATACTGCAATGGATGTCTTCTACAAGTTTCATGTACTGTACTTGAGAATTTGAAGCATTTTTACTTAGTTTAGTTGTATTGGGAGGTGAAATAGTGCCATTTCCCCAAGGGTCGAATTGGGGATTTTTGCAGTTGAATGGGAGAGGGTGACAACAGTTGTAATAATCCATTAATGGTGCATATGAGACTTTAATAACATAATTAACACCTTACATACCTTTTTTCATAAATTTGAGTGGGTTTGGAGGCATTTGGGAAGCCATTTTCAGTACTTACCCCATGGGGATTTGAACCCCAAATTACTAGTAAAATTGCATAATTGGTCCAGAATCTTAAGAGAGTTTGCAGAGGTATTTTGGTGGCCATATTTAATCCATAAACATCATATTCAAGTTATAATATCATTCATACACCTTCCTTGAAGATTTGAAGGAATTTGGAGTCAATTTGAGACCTAGAGACCAATACTAGTCAAAGGGAAATCACTAGTAAAGTTACCTACATTGATCAAAATTGAAAGAGGATTTCCAGAAGTATTTTAAAGGTCCAAAGGAATCCATGAAACACATATTTATGTTATAATATCATTCATATACCTTCTCAGAATATTTGGGATCATTTGGGGCAAATTTGGGACCTAGAGATCAAAACTAGTCAAAGGTCAAACTAGGGAAAAAAAGTGAAAAATTGCCATTTTAATAAAATTCCTAATAAGGGACATTACACTTTCCTATAGGCCCCATTTCCTCTCTAGAAAAATGTTTACATAGATTTTCCCCATGACAATCCAATCACATTTCCCATACATTCTTATTTACTGCCTAGTCATACATTAGTTGATCCTTGGTATTGAGAATTTATTACATTCTTGGATATATAGAGGCCTGGTTATAACTCCTCAATATGTATCACATGACGCATGTGCCAATACAAAACCAAATATTAATGAGACATTTAGATGACACCATTATATGTGGGACACAACTCTAACACTGACCTATAGGAATGGAAAATGTCGAGTTACTAGTCCAGAATAAGATGATGGTTGTACTGCTCATTAAAGAAAGATTAAGAATAGTGATTCTTGCCCCAAAAAGGAACTCTTTTAGTTTTATCCACTATGATTTAAGAAACAATATTGGCATGCTTCATGAGGCAATTTTTGCACAGTATTGGCATGCTTCTCGAGGCAACTTTTGGACAGTATTGACACGCTTCTCAAGGCAGTTTTTGCACAGTATTGGCATGCTTCCTGAGGCGATTTTCTACACGGATCTTGAGGTTGTTTTCTACATAATTCCCAAGGTCCATACATCCATTAATGGACACGGATCCCGAGTTGGAATCTGCACTATTTTGTTTTTTATGCAGGCAGAGTTTCTCGATTTACGTGCTAGAGGAGGCCTCATGAAAACATAGTCGAGTTTATACTCATTTTTCTCGATTTTTCGAGAGGATCATAGTGGTGCTATCTATTTTTTTTGACAACTGGCAGAAAATAGAAGTGTTTCCAGAACTCTCATTTTGTAAGCTTTGAAAGCTAAATAGGATCGGCCTTCTCATTGGAAGTGGCCCGGAGACGTAGCCCAAGGAGGGTGAACTCCGTTATCAGTTCTTGTCTACAAATTTCATGGTTTGCATCTATTTTATGTGTTTTATGTGCTTCAATTATGCTATTTAAAATTTTCATTTGAGACTCTTTAATGGATTTAAGCATTCAAACCTTCACATGCAAATAATGGCTATAAAGATCTTGTCATTTTCGGATCAAGTTTGGTATCAAAGAAGTTTAACTATTGCATTGTGAGTTTGTGAATGTTAACAAGATCTAGGCTTCATAGAGGTGAAGGAGAGCTTGAAGAGTTTGGTCCAGAGATTGGTTCAAGAAGAAGAAAGAACATGGAATATGAATACTATCGATAAGAATATGAAAAGGCTTTCCGCAAAGCTTTCTATCAGATGGAAGATAGAGTTGAAAAGTTGTTTGCAGATTATCAAGAGAGGTTGGAAAAGAAGAAAATAAAGAAGGAGAAAGCAGAGGATAATTCTCCAGGAAAAGGAGGAGGCCCTTCTGAACCTTATTCTCCATATTCTTCCTCTTTTGAAAGTTCTTCTAATCCAAAGAAACAACCTGAGAAGGCTAAGTATGATTTACCTTATTTGAAACTTGATATTAAGTTTGATTTGCCAACATATAATGGTGAAATGAACGCAGAAATGTTCGATGATTGGATCAGATAGATTGAAGTGTAGTGCAATATCCAAAAGCTTGTATATGATATTACAAAGATCCAATTGGGTACTTTCCGCCTTGGATGTACTGCACTCATTTGGTGGGAGAGTAAGACATGAGAAGGCATCCTTAACAAAGGTAAAATGATCTCTTCCTATTATGAATTTACTGCTGCATTAAAGAACCAATTTTATCCATTAGGTTACATACAACAAGCCATGATGGATTAGAAAAAATTAAGGCAAGGTAAAGGTCAGAATGTACAAGAATACACTCAGGAATTCAGAAAGAGAGCTTTGATTTTGGGTATACCTCTTTACACTCAAGAAACTCTTCTCAAGTTTATTCGAGGATTACATAGTTATTTGCATCATACAATACTTATGTGTAATCCTACTAACTTGGATGGAGTATGTGTTCAAGCCACACACATTGAATCCAAAGGGAAGAATGTTCATGATGAATTTTCCTCAGTTGAATCCAGTAAGTTGAAAGAAGGCAAGGACAAAGGAAAGAGCAAGCATACAACTACCGTGAAGAAGGGGATACAAAACTTTAATGTTCTGATTGTTAGAGAGATGGACATGATGTAGAACACTGTTGGAAGATACATCCATAATTGAAACCAAAGTGGTTTAAGGATCAAAAAGGGAAGCAAAAATCTACGGTTATCGTTGAAGACCTTGGATTAGATTCTGAGGATGAAACAAAGATATCAATCGTAGGTGTCAAAGGTAAATATATTGTTGGTAATGATTCTAACATTGGTTTTTCATGTGCTTCTACTTCAAAAGATCATGAAAATTCTAAGGATAGAAAAAGGGATGCATTGTTTCATATAAGGGTAATCACAAAACAAACAAAAATCGACACACTCATAGATAGTGGATCTCAGGCTAATCTTATTTCAGAAGAAGTAGTTAAGCAATTGGGATTAACAACAAAACCACACAGGAAACGTTATCCATTAGGATGGGTATGTAAAGATAAAATATTACAAGTAACAAGACAATGTGATCTAAAGTTTGCAATTACATCCAAGTTTGTAGATGAAGTTGAATTTGATGTGGTTCCATTAGATATATGTGGAATTATGTTGGGAAGCCCATACTTATATGATTGAAAGGAAATCTTCTGTAGAGAACATAATCAATATCATTTGTTTAAGGAAGGAATTGAGTACATAATATATTCACATTTATTTAAAAATGACAGATCATTGGTAACTACACAACAATTGAAAAGGGTTGTTAATGCAAGTTTGAATTTGGCACTTATGTCTATGCAAGTTAAGGAATAAAATAATCCTAAGCATGAAAAGGAAGTGTTGTTGAATTACAGTAAATCTAATTTGGTCGATAATGTTCCTATGATAAAACATAAGCATGATATGAGTACAATATCTTTCACATGTTCAATGTTGATATTCATCTTATTACTGATCGATAGTACGCGGTTTGTTCCTTCAATATTGAATGAATATTTTGTTGAATACTTAACAATGTCAGTGCAGTGTTGATTATTGTTATGATGAATCAGATGAACATGTTCCAAGAAGAATTTACAAGTGATATGGGACAAGTGAGACGAACATGTCCTCACTTATTTTCTGAATGATTCCGGATTTTGGTGGTCCAAAATATTCTTAGTGGGAAGGTTTGATCCAGGAGGATCATCGCATCTTCGATCAAATTTATATTCTTAAAAATGTAAAATAAATCTTACAGGGATGAATATCTCGTTGAGATATTTCCATCAATGCTTGTTTCACGCAAAAAGACCCCAAGATGCAAAAGTTATTGATGTTTGAAGTTTCTGCAATTTTGGTTAAAATTGGTAAAAAATGGGTTATTTGGGAAAAAAATTCAATATAAATTTTTATAAAAAATTGGGGAGTCCACGCAAGAGATAGCCATGCAATGAGTTTCAAAATGTTTTTCTAGCTATACTAGTAACAAAAGCTCTATGCATGTACACACTAATGGGATGTTGAGAGCAAAAAAGATATTTGTTGCACCATTTCGATAATTGTTTGTAATAGTTGCAATGGCTTCATGCCACCTTCATTCTTGCTACCATATTAGTTTTCTCTATATGTCCAATGCCAGGAAAATGAAACATACTTCCATGGCCATAGTTTACATTGTACACTTAGGAAGATAACACATATAGGTTTGAAAAGTACCCAATCAATTGCTACAGTGAGTTTTAAAAATCTTGCACATTATACAAGTCACATTACCACTCAATGTATAAATCTTGTCTAAATATCTTGTCCCTTCTATCTTATTTGTTGTAAAAGTTTGTTTTCCTTAGTTCATAATTGAAAAATAATATCTTATTTGTTATTTATTTTGCATGGGTGATATTCTTGTTTTGTTACATAACATATTGAAGATGGGAAACATACGTAATAATAAAAGAAAGTCTATAAGGATGGAGCTGCTCCCTGAAAAGGCCCATGAGATAAGAGAAGACTAGGTTGTCCATGGAAAAACGTAGACATCAAAATGTTAGTTTCGTAGATCCTAGCGCAATGCATGCCACGATGACCTCAAGCTCATTAGGAGAATTGAAACGAATGTGGGTAATGGAGCCCACTCAAAATCCAACATCAAGTGATAATCCAATGAATAATCCATCAAGAAGAAATGATGAAGTGGCTCAAATAAATCAAATATTGATTGATGCTGAGTATGCATGGATGGATGTTGAATGAGTTGTTAATTGGAAACCTCCCCAAGAAGAGCACACACATGTCGATCTCACTCCCTTCAGGACCAAATTGTGAATGAAGTGCCACAACAAACCGGTGACGAGACTCATACTTCCTGTCCAACTCCCTTTCCTTGACTATTAAGTGGAAGAAAAATAAATCCTAGATGTATTCATGTGGATGAAATTTCCTTATCAGGACTTGAAGGTAAGTTTCCTAAACACACTATTGATTTCCATTGTAGCAAGATCATCAAAGAATTTTTTGTATAAAAAAGCAATGCGGAAAAATGTCAATTGTTACTAGCTTTGTTAAAATTGCATTGTCTAGCTCATGTTAGGATAATTTTAGGCATAAAGGTAGTTAGAAGTTCGGAGGCCAATAGTCATGTTATTAGAAATCTACAGTCTACATTGAATTTTATTGGAAAAAGTTCTCATACAAAAGATCTTAATGCGGCCTGTCGTGTACTGTCAAAATCGATTGTAGAAAAATCCACAAGGCAACGTCACCTGTTATCACACACATGTAAAATATTTAAAGTAGATAGAAATACTCTTCAAAAGTATTCTGCTATTAGAGAAAAACTTGAGACCCCGAGCCAAAAATATTGTTGGGCCTTTGTTGGTAGGTTACCTCTTTTAGACATGAAGCTAATTGATGTTGTTAAAGAACTAGTACAATTTTTTTGGCATGATAACACTAGACTGTCATCGAATCAAAGAGATGTGCTAAAGTTGAGAGAAGGTGTTAAGGGGTGTGAACCGCATGTCAAGCACTTCATTGACATGACACAAATGAAACTCTATGAGAGGTTCAAGAATGAGCACACACAATTGAACTTGGGCCAAAGGTCCTTTGAAAAATGCAAACCCTGGTATGTTAGAAATTGCATTGATCGCAACACATGTTGCTGTAGATAGCATGTATAATTTGAGTATTATTATGATACATATAGACATATACTTTGTGATTTGCATACTAACATTATGCGGGAATTACCATCGTTACAACCACTTAATGCATCCAAAGAATTTATCCATAGCATCATGTGTCCAAGACCCGAAGGACAAAAATATTATAAAAAATCATGTTTATATGGGACATGTTCCAGGTGTAGTGGATTTGCATTATTGCATCCATGAAAGTGAGGAGCACGAATTTTGGAGGATGACAGTAGAAATATCGAACTTCGAGTACGTAACATATCAAGTAGACATTGTGAAGGAAAGCAAAAAAATTGCATTGGTGAAGTCACAGGTAATCTAAGTTTGCATACTTTCAGAATGTACATGTTGAATCTATACACATATATTCATATTTTAAATGTCACATTGTAATAATTCCATTGGTTTTGTGGCACTGGGTACAAATTTGTGATTTCATGAGGGAATTCTACAAAAATACTGAGCAATATGTACAACATGTCCATGTAGCATGATGGTGGGATGAACAATATAGACAATGCAGGGACACTTTTACCAATGGAACAATATTCTCGATTGTGGAATTTGTTGAAAACTACACCCTACAGCCACATATGAGATTGAAAGTCAATACTACCATTCAGACTAAGTTAGCATAATGGTCCATATCACGTATAGGCACGCACTAGATAGTAGTAATGACATGGGGATAATATTGAAAGATACCAACTTCTACATCAGTGAAGACAGTTGCCACAACTTCCATTATGTGCATTATTACTTCAGAATTTTCTTAGATTAGCTGAAGGAGAGAGATATATAGATGGATCAACATTGGATATGGTTAGATGGTTGTGTGGGCCAGTTCAAAAATGCATGTGTATTCCAGTGGTTGAGTATTTTGCACAAGACTTATGATGTGCCACATATATGGAACTATTTTGAGACCAGGCATGGAAAGGGAGAGCACGATTGGGGATGGAGCATGTCTCAAAACTACCCTACGAAGGGAGGAGATGAGGTGCATGACAAACCCTCATATCCGGGATGCAGAATCCATAGTTTAATGGTGCTCTGCAAAAATGTTAGATCAAACCACAAAGTAGAACACATCGACAGGTAGAGGACATGTTGTCAAAAATTTCTAGAAAGTGGTTGATACAGATTGATCGCATTCTTATAGTTGTGGTACTATACAAGGGACTCATGGATTTCATTTGTTTCAAAGCTCAAACAACCCCTTATTTGAAATATGGACTTGACAACTTGCTTGCTTTTATGGGCCTTGTAGTAGAGGCGAGTGGGATGAGTGTGAAACAATGGATTGGGTAGATGAATGGGATCATGTATCACTTGCAGTAGATCCACGTGCAGTTGTTGAAACAATCTAGTTAGAGGAAGGCCAGTCTTCTATTTCGAATGACTATGATCATATATCTGATCTTGTACAACCAAGTAAATATTTTTGCATTCATATCTTGGTTCCCTTCTTGCTTTTTTAATTAACCATGTTATCAAACCACTACTTGTTGGAATTTGACCGTAAAATTCCTTTATGCAGGACACATCTACGTAGTTGTCTCCTCGACAGACAGTGCAATTGGAACAATGCATCCAGGGGAAGCAAATCCTCCTCGCATCATTAACTGATAGTGAATGATTACCTTTCTGACTGAATCAATGGTTATTTAGGGAGAATATCTTATAGTAGATGGAAAGGAACCAAAGATAAATGGCTATGTATATGTGGATTATATACCAGGTTCACAGGTGTATCACTTTACGCACTTTATCGTTGGTACAAACATACAACTAAAAACAATGTCAACAACATCATGAAACAAGGTACGCTACTTACTACCTCATGCAAAGCACAAGAGGTTGTTTGAGACAATAAAAAACATGATCCAGAAGGCCTAGTTGATTGAGGTACATAGTATGGTCATGTACTTATTTATTCATGCATGTCTAATGTTATTCATGTTAGATAGTTTATTTCATGTTATATAGATCTTTTTATCTTATATTGTTTATTTGATGTTTAAGTTATGTTTAAGTTAATATTACAATACATTGATGTTTTACACCAATCACTCCAATTCAAGTTTCCCTCCCTTTAGGAAAAATTCACGTGCATAAAGAAGATTTGAAAACTCATCTTATATAGCATATATATAACATAAGAGAGCAATCCAAGGAAGATATACAAATGAATGTGTGTTGTGTTGTGATGTGATGTTTGGAAATACTCTCTCCTTCCTCTATCTATATGAGAGGTAAGGGAGGCCAACGATATAACTCAATTCAAATAATCCTTATAAATAAAGCTTACTAAACATAAGTAATCCACACACTAGTGAAGTGCTCCACTTGTAGAGTACAAGTGTCAAGATCCAATTATGATGTCCTACACAATAGGGACCTAAGGTGATGTATATATGTAAGGAAAGACCATAAATCCATCTCCAATCCCCCAAAAAGGAAACCCTAGCACCGCATGCTATCTAGGGATTGTATCCCTCCTCCGCAATACACAATGCTCCTCGTATCTTGTAGGGTGTTCTCCCACCAAGTGAATACTCCATGTGGACATCATGCAAGGTGTCTTCCATCGAGGCAAGAGATCTTAACTGCTCAAGGGAAGAACACTAAGTCAATGAAAAACTAAGGTATGAAATCCCTTAATAAATTTATCACAAGTGTGCATATCATTCACATAACATCTCTTGTGATACAATCCATCTGAAACCATTAAAGGGATGAACATACACCATGTACACCAAATATCATGAAGCACCCAAAACATGGTGCAGACACTTTCTAAGTAATATAAAAGTATAACACTCCCTCTTTATGAGGAAACTGTTTACACCAACACCCGTCAACACCCTCTTTAACTCCACCAAATCTACTATCTACAAATCAATCCTAGTTGTGGTCCTAGAATCAACCATTGTCATATGTAACAAAGTTTCCAGCCATGCCATCACATCATTTCCATCATCTAATGAATGATGACCACTTGTTAATATAAACCATCCTAAATCCAAATCCTAGGATCTATCAAGCGCCGAGATGGATCAAATCTCTGGAGGTGCAAACCTCTCCTTGAATAGCTACTTGAGTGCAATACCTGAGCCACCTAATCCTAAGCTCTAAAGTCTCTAGTTTAAGTCTCATGTTTACTTTTTACTTTATATTATTCTTTTTTGTTTATGGCCAACATAATATTTATTACTTTTTACTTTGAATTATTATTTTTTGTTTACTTTGTATTATTTTGTTACTGGGAAAACACTCGACAAACACTTTAAAGTCTCATATTTACTTTTTACTTTGTATTAAAAGTAAAAAGTAAAGTCCGTAGTTTAAGTCTCATATTTAGTTTTTACTTTATATTATTCTTTTTTGTTTATGGCCGACATAATATTTATTACTTTTTACTTTGTATTATTCTTTTTTTGTTTACTTTGTATTATTTTGTTACTTGACAAACACTCGACAAACATTCGACTCACAAGATCTCCCCCATACTGGGCTGTAGAACGCCTCTCGGCGCAATGAATGTCTCCCTAGAGAAAAAAATCAACTACCAACCTCAATCATCATCAACATCATGGGTTAGCATCAATGAGTACCACATCATAAGCTAACCAGGACAACTTGCAAAGATAATAATGTCTCCATTCAAGGTAAAACCAACCTTTGGATGAAAATATTATGGTAGTCACTAAACTATGAAAATATTATCGTATATTCATGAGAAATTCTCTCATGCACCTCAAATCCTCTAGCAAATGAACTATTCTAAACTAGGCCAACTCCCTTATCTTGAGAGAATCTTGAAGTAAGAGTATCACCAAAGAAAAACCCCTACGTCTAAGAGAAGCCATAAACCATGGCTCTATACTTTGTAATACTCACATTACCTACAACTCTTGAATCACCTTCAACAACATCCTCCATTAAGGAATCACACCTCTTTAATGAATAACTAGAATGTGCATGGATGAATTCAATCTCATAATCACACCTCTCCTCCACTATATAATTGGAAGTATCATGGATGGAAAAAACAAATGATATAAATATCTTGGGTGGTACAATCACCCCTACATGCTCCTAATCCACTAGATCAATATCTCTCAATCACAATATAAGGATTGGAAGCTAAATCTACATGTTCCTTCTAAGAAATAGAAGGCCACTAGATCAATATCTCACAATCACAATATAAGGATTCGAAGCTAAATCTACATGTTCCTTCTAAGAAATAGAAGGCCTTACCAACCTATCATTGGGAAGTGTGAGTGTTATTAGATCAAGAAGTAACTTGTAAATTCCACGCACATTGTTATGAAATAGAACTTGATATAGCCTTAGAGACCTAATTTAGCTCTTGAGACCTAATCTAGACATATAGAACCTAATCTATCTTATAGACACTGATCTAGAACTAGAAACCAGATAAAGAAGCCTAATGTGGACCTAGAAACCTGATCTAGAGTCCTTATCTATCCCTAGAGACCTAATCTAGCCTTGGATACCTAATCTAGACATCTAGAACTTAATCTAGCTTATAGACCCTGATCTAGCCCTAGAAACCAGATAAAAACAAATCTAGCCCTAGAAATCCTAATGTGGACCTAGAACCTTAGATACATGATCTAGAATGCTTATCTATCCCTAGAGACCTAATCTAGCCATATAGAACCTAATCTAGCTTATAGACCCTGATTTATCCCTAAAATTCATACAAAAACAAATCCACCCCTAGAAATCTTAATGCGGACCTAGAACGCTAGAGACCTGATCTAGAATCCTTATCTATCCCTAGAGACCTAATATAGCCCTGGAGACCTAATCTAGACATATAGAACCTACTCTAGCTTATAGACCCTGATCTAGCCCTAGAAACCATACAAAACCAAATCTTGCCCTGGAAATCATAATGTGGACCTAGAACCCTAGAGACCTAATCTAGAATCCCTATCTACGCCTAGAGACCTAATCTATCCTTGGAGACCTAATCTAGACATATAGAACCTAATCTAGCTTATTGACCCTGATATAGCCCTAGAAACCAGATAAAAACAAATCTAGCCCTGGAAAGCCTAATGTGGACCTAGAAACCTAGAGACTTGACCTAGAATTCTTATCTATCCCTAGAGACCTAATCTATCACTGGATACCTAATCTATCCATATAGAACCTAATCTAGCTTATAGACCATGATCTAGCCCTAGAAACCAGACAAAAACAAATCTAGCCCTGGAAAGCTTAATGTAGACCTAGAACCATAGAGACCTGATCTAGAATCCTTATCTATCCCTAGAGACCTAATCTATCCCTGGAGACCTAATCTAGAAATATAGAACCTAATCTAGATTATAGACCCTGATCTAGCCCTAGAAACCAGACAAAAAAAATCTAGCCCTGGAAAGCCTAATGTGGACCTAGAACCCTAGAGACCTGATCTAGAATCCTTATCTATTCGAATCCTTATCTATCCCTTGAGACCTAATATATCCCTGTAGACCTAATCTAGCCATATAAAACCTAATCTAGCTTATAGACCCTGATCTAGTCCTAGAAACTAGACAAAAACAAATATATCCCTGGAAATCCTAATGTGGACCTAGAACCCTAGAGACCCGATCTAGAATTCTTATCTAGCCCTAGAGATCTAATCTATCCCTGGAGACCTAATCTAAACATATATAACCTAATATAGTTTATAGACCTTGATATAGACCTAGAAACTAGAAACAAAATTCTATCCCTGGAAAGCCTAATGTGGACCTAGAACCCTAGAGACACCTACCACTCCGTGGCCATTTAGGGATACTTTGAGAATTTTCTCCAGGGGCATGGAACCTGAACCGGAGAGCAGAACGGGGTTCCATCAGCTCCCACACGTGCATATGTACATTGTGGATGTGTTCACCATGGCCATGATCGCCTGGGAGCCTTCGGTTCAAAATTGACCCCCTTGTGCAAAATTGGCATGGCCTTCAATGAGCAAAAACCTAGTTCCGGAGATGGCACAATAACACCTTTTTCGGGCAATTGAGTTGCGATTGGGTGGAGTCCCCAGCTGAAACCCAACATCCCAAATCCATGGGAATCGATGGGTTCGTGATCAAAGTCATGGCTTTGGTTCTATGGACATTTTTTCCTAGCACCTCGTGGCTGTTCAGGGATAATTTGAGAATTTTCTCAGGGGGAACGAAACCTAAAATGGAGAGTGAAATGGGGATCCATCAACTCCCACATGTGCATATGTACATTGTGGATGTATTCACGATGGCCATAGTTTCCTGGGAGCCTTCAGTTCAAAATTGACCCCCTTGTGCAAAATTGGCATGACCTTCACTAAGTAAAACCCTAGTTCCATAGATGGCACAATAGCACCATTTACGGGTGGCTGAGTTACGATGGGGGGGACCCCCAATTGGAACCCGGTGTCTCGAATCCATCAGAATCAATGGAGTCATGACTGGAGTTGCGGTTTTGGTTCTATGGCCATTTTTTCCTGGCACCCAGTGGCCATTTATGGACACTTTGAGAATTTGCTCCAGGGGCATGGAACCCGAACCAATGAGAGGAATGGGATTTCGTCAGCTCCCACATGTCCATATGGCCATTTTGGATGTGTTCACGATGGCCACGGTCGCCCGGGAGCCTTCGGTTCAAAATTGTCTCCCTTTTGCAAAATTTGCATGGCCTTCACTAAGTAAAACCCTAATTCCGAAGATGGAACAATAGAACCATTCATAGGCGATTGAGTTGAGATGGGGGGTCCCCCAGTTGAAAACCGGTGTCCTGAATCAATCGGAATCGACAGCTTCACGATCGGAGTCATAGTTTTGGTTCTATGGCCATTTTTTCCTGGCACCCTGTGGTTGTTCAGGGACACTTTGAGAATTTGCTTTGGGGGCACGTAACCCGAACCGATGAGTAGAACGGGGTTCCATCAACTCCCACACTTGCATATGGCCATTGTGGATGTGTTCACAATGGAAACAGTCACCTAGGAGCCTTCAGTTCAAAATTGACACCCTTGTGCAAAATTGGCATGGCCTTCATTGAGCAAAAACCATAGTTCCGGAGATGGCACAATGGCACCATTTCTGAGTGATTGAGTCACGATGGGGGGGGTATCCAACTGGAACCCAACATCCCAGATCTATCGGAATCAATGGCTTTGCAACCTGAGTCATGGTTTCATTTCTATGCACATTTTTTCCTGGCACCCCGTGGTCGTTTAGGGACACTTTGAGAATTTTCTTTGGGGGCACGGAACCCGAACCAACGAGCGGAATAGGGTTCCGTCAGCTCCCACATGTGCATATGGAAATTGTGGACGTGTTCACAATGGCCATGGTATCTTGGGATCCTTGGATTCAAAATTGACCCTCTTGTGCAAAATTTGCATGGCCTTCACTGAGCAAAACCCTAGTTCCGCATATGGCACAATAGCATCGTTTCTGGGTGATTGAGTCACAATGTGGGAGGCCCCAGCTAAAACCCGACGTCCTGAATCTATTGGAATCAACAGATTCGTGAGAGGAGTCACGGTTTTGGTTATATGGCCATTTTTTCCTGGCACCCCCGTGGTCGTTCAGGGACACTTTGAAAATTTTCTCAGGGGGCACAAAACCCGAACCAGTGAGCGGAACGAGCTTCCTCCCACACATGTATATGGCCATTTTGTATGTGTTCACAATGGCCATGGTCGCCCGAGAGCCTTAGGTTCAAAATTGACCCCCTTATGAAAAATTGGAATGACCTTCACTTAGCAAAACCCTAGTTCTAGAGATGGCATAATAGCACAGTTCTGGGTGATTGATTCGCGATGTGGGGGGTTCACCAGCTAGAACCTAGCGTCTCGAATCCAGTGGAATCGAAGAATTCGCGACTAGAGTCACAGTTTCGGTTCTATGGCCATTTTTTTCCTGGCACCCCGTGGCCATTTAGAGACACTTTGCGAATTTGCTTCGAGGGCACGAAACATGAAATTGCGAGTGGAACGGGGTTCTTTCAACTCCCACTTGTGCGTATGTCCATTTTGGATGTGTTCACGATGGCCATGATTGCCCGGGTGCCTTCGGTTCAAAATTGACCCCCTTGTGCAAAATTTGAATGGCCTTCACTAAGCAAAATCCTAGTTTTAGAGATGGCACAATAACATCGTTTCCAGGTGATTGAGCCGTGATGGGGGGGTGCCCTAGCTGGAACCCTATGTCCCAAATCCATCAAAATCGATGGCTTCACAATCAGAGTCAAGGTTTTGGTTCTATGGCCATTTTTGCCTTGCACCCCGTGGTCGTTCAGGTACACTTTGAGAATTTGCTCCAGGGGCATGGAACCCAAAATGGCAAGTGGAATGGGGTTCCGTCAACTCCCACATGTGCATATGGCCATTGGGGATGTGTTCAAGATGGTTGTAGTCTCCTGGGAGTGTAACACACCCAGTGTCACACTAGACTTAATACACAATTTCTTTTTTAAATAATAAAATATATTAATGCTCATTAGCTACATGCATATTTCATATATGCAATCCTATAACAAATGCATTTGAATGCATAAAATATATACAAATAAATAACAAAATCTTCAACTTAATCCATAAGACCCATAATTTCCTTTAACAATGCATAGTATGGCCTACACAGTAAAACTATATGCACAATGAAACCTACGCAGTAAGAACCATGACATAGGAACTACCCACTATGGTTCTCCTAAATTATTTATGATAATAATTACTAATGTTCTTAGTGTAGGAAATTAAATATCCAATTCTTCACCAATACAATCCATGGTATTTAGCTTGATTCAACTTATGGTTTTCAAACATTAATACCATTCATGCAAGCAATATTAACAAAGATAAATCTAAGCTTCAACATAAACATTATTTCTACTTAGCATATCTAATTCAACCCATGGTTTTAAAAAACCACCAAACCATCCAATACTAAGCTCAATATACGAGCTTTAGCATATGAAATTTATTTAAAATAAATAGCTTCGACATAAATATATCTCCGACGAGGCTGGCATATGGAAGATGTTTTTATTTATTAATTAAAAAAAATAACTTCAACATAAATAAATATCTTCCACAAGGTTGGAATATGGAATATGTTTATATTTATTTATTAAACAAAATTGACTTCAACATAAATAAAACATATAACTATGCACCCATATCAATACCAATAATTTATTCTTTTTACTAAATATGAATAGTGGACCATAATAAGTCTTGGCTTCGACGAGTGAACCGTGACTTAGTGAGCTTCGACTAGTGAGCTTAGAGTGAGCTTCGACGAGTGAGTTGTGATAGAGTGAGTTTCGACGAGTGATCTGTGACATAGTGAACTCTGACGGAGTGAATTGTGACAGAGTGACTGTGATGTGACAGAGTGAGCTGTGACATAAAATGAACTTCCCACTATGAAATTCCTTAGAAAATTTCCCAATATATTTTTATAAAGGAGACAAGGTAATTATAATTTCATACTTAGACATTCCTAGAGTTCATTTTTCATTTTATTAAGACAAAGGAAAATATTATTTCAAAAGTGCGAAGTGGGGTTTCCATAAATAAAATAGGAAAAACATTTACAATGGAATAAAATAAACTAAGGTTATATACATAATCAATCCTCATTTAATGTATTATACATTTAAAACAAGGAAATAAATATTATTTCCAACATATTCATTTAAACTTCCTATGCAATAAATGTGACAAAACTACAAAGTTGGGGTTTCCATAAATTACTTAAGAAAATACTACGCATGACATAACTACAAAGTTGGGGTTTCCATAAAATACTTAGGAAAAACTTTACCAAACTTCCTCGACATAAAAAGTAATTGACATATTATATTTCATATTTAATACTAATTCAACTCATTGAATTTTGTATATAATCCTACAATTCCCAATACTTGTAAATTTAAACTAATACCTCTCATGCTTGTCCCATGGGTTTTAAATTAAACTAATATTCATTGCAAGACACAATAACCAAGTTTTGGCACATGGAGGATGTGCTAAGGAAAACAAAACCGCATGTGGTTTTAAAATAGACAAAACTACCACACAAAACAACCTGTGGTTTTGAAATAAACTAAGATTACCACTTAATGCAAACACTACTAGCAAATCTAACACAGTTTTGTTTTTAACTTACCTATTACGATAAAATAGGACATGAGCATTTACTGCGTAGTAAAACATATGTGGATACTCGTTTCAAACATAACATTGAACATTTAGAAATTGTTTTCCTACAACCATATGAAAAGTAAGAATATAATGTTTTATGAAATAATTTGTAGAAATAAACATTTCATTTAACTCTTTTGAACTGTAAAGTAGCAATTGAACACAAACCTTTGCAATAAAATTTAACTATTTGCAAATAATGATGCAACTTAAGAAAAATTAACAAAATGTATGGGATTCCTACTTATTTATCCATTCATAATAGTTTTTGGGCATTATACTCTTGTACATATTTTCAATAAACATTTCAATTATAAACTCATAAATTTAAACAGAAAACCATGACAATTTTTTATTACAAATTATTATTGAAAGTTAATAACACCATTCTCATGAAATAAACTTATCTGTTGAACACTTGAATTAGAAACTATCTATGTGGCTTTCACACTCCACCCAACTGTAGGTAATTTTGCTCATTAACTCTCACCAGAACACCACCCTTGAGTTGAGATTTGTGCATTCACCAGATAGACTTCTCACCAATTCCCATACTTTTCAAAATTTACACTTGGAAATCAAGAAAATTGGATTAAATATCAATTCCATGCCAAATAGAGCACTTAACCTCCTTGATTTCCTTCTGACTGCACAACAGTGAAACACATCACTGCCATTTATGCTCTGAAATACACCAAGTCAGCTGCATACATAATTTTCCACTTTACTGGAATGACCAGAGACAAATTGGACATATTTGCAGTATAAATTTATCAACAAATTGGCTCATAGGTTTAGGGATTCATTTAAGATTTCGTTCTGGGATAATAATTATATCCCTTGTTCTCTCTGACATACCTAGGCTTGGAAAATTCTCTCAGAATTCAATCTTATTTCTCCCTTAGCTCAGAATGGTCCCAATCACTTTTACCTTGAGTGCATAAGTTCATGCATGCAACCTGGAACTGCGTGGACTCTCCCATCTATTTTTATATTTATTTTTATTTAAAAACATAAAAACACCAAAATCCCACTTAATCATAATTAATTAATAATTATGATTTTAAAATTATAACCAAGGTCATTTAAATGGGTTAAAGACTTAGGATAAACTTAGGGAATTAATATTTAATAGGGTTGTACCACAGTATTCCACCTAAGACACCTAACCCCCTTACTGTCTTTAGTGAATACACAAGTCCCAGATCTTTTCATCGTGATGCCTCAGCAAAACCAATTGTGGAATTTTAGTATTAATATTTACAAAATACAATATGTTCAACCTTGTAGGAATTTATAACTATAGTTACAACTTGGAATAGTCAGACTAGGGGTTCTAACCAGGGGTGTTACATTCCCCTCCCCCTTAATGTCTTCACCCTCCTCGGTGCTTAATGTTTATAGATATTTATACAATGCTTACATACATCAAATTTTCAGAACTCTACAAGGCTGTCCCAACATTTTAGCTTTCAAGCTGTTTCTTCAATTATGAATCAAGTTCACCAAACTATGACATATTTCATCACGTTTTTTCTACTGATGACAATAGGAGCACGGTACTCCCACTTCTCTTTAGATTTTAGAACAACCGCAACCAACTTCCAACATAATTTTTTTTTTCCTCTGAAATCAATTACCAAACATTGATTAGGCTAGCATAATAAAAATCAGTCATCTCATTTACTTAAATCACCAATAGTTTTCAAGCTTTACTCAAAATGCTTTCATGCATGTCATGGTTAAATCAACATATGCATATAGATGAATCTAATCATCTTTTTTTCTTTTTACATAAATTTAACTATTTTAGCATTCATTGTTTATTTCAACAAAAATAAACAAAACAAATTTTTAGCTGTAACATGCATTTCAACAACTTTATGTTCCTAGAAAGAAAATAACATAAATAAAAAAGACAAGAGTAATATTTCCCCCTCTTAGTCTTGTCCCAATCTGGAGCTCCACAACTGTGGCTTCACTGATCCTTGATTTCTTTCTCTTTGAAATTCAGGTGCTTGATTTGCTTAGTTTTTATCAAGGTTTGGATCCACATTATTTGTCCCACACAACACTGGGAAGGTATTCCTTCCTCTAGTGCTATTCACTGTGTGCGTAAAAGGATCACCCAAACATTGTTCATCTTCCAGCTAAGATACTTCATATTTGAAATGTATCCATAGGACTTACAACTCGAGGTTCCCCAGTGTTTTGATCAAAGGATTCTTAGCTAACAGGATCATCATAGATACCAAGTCATCAATCACTTTTATTGTATTATTATTATTATTATTAGGTTCGTTCGTTAGACCCGGCGTGGACCCGACGCCTCTCTCCCCCTCCGGCTTTTGTTAGTAGGTGAGGGTTTTTATTAATTTATTATACTGCTGTAATCTTTACTGCAACACCAACTTGCAAAGTATTTTTCTATTTTAGATAAGTCACATCCTCAATGAAATCGGGTGAGGAAAACCCATCCTCAGCTTTGCATAGTTTTAATTAGAGGAAAACACATGCTCAATGCAATCGGCCGAGGAAAACCCATCCTCAACTTGCATAACTTTAATCATAGGAATCATATCCTCATTTTAATCGACCAAAAGAAAACTCATCCTTGGCTTGCATAGTCTTCTTCTTCTTTAGCTTTGCTCCCTTCTTCACTTCTCTTCTTCAATACGCAAGCACCAAATTGCGTATATACCCAATAAACACAAAATGGATAGAAAAGCTCATCATTATCATACATTTATCAAAATATACTATCATAAAACTAAAACATATCATTTTACATGACTGACTTCTTGTCATTGAAACACTAGGAATGCATGATCCATTCCTTTAAGGTGTATTCAATGTCGGAAACTATGACACAAAACAACACCAAGAATGTGTTCCTTCCTTTCAGGTGTGTTCCATGTTAGTTGGACTTGTAGCTTAAATATATTTTCAAAATAAAAACGTTTTATGCATATTATCTCTGATAAAAATTCTTTTCAATATTAAATCAAGGATAGGGTGACTATATCTCCCTTCTTCCTCAAGGATGGATCAAATTTTTAATTTCTTTACTTGTGCCACATTCTTCAATCAAAGATGATGAAGAAAATCTTGGATGACCCAAGAGAAATCTAATATTGCAATCTCTCTCTCTGCATCCAAAGTCTTAGTTTTGCAATTTCATTCTCTGTATCACTTACAGGTAATAGCATTAGATACATATCATATCAGATAAATTTAGTTAACAACCAGTAACAAGTTATAACCATCTAACAACTTTACCAGATAACAAATGTTAACAGTTTATAATCAACTAACAACTTATCTTAGTTAGCAACATATTCCTAGTTTTAACTTTTCATAAGTTGGCATAAGCATAAAAGTATTAGCAATTCATTTACAACTCACACAACTCGGTGAACAAGAATTCAAGCATTTTGACCTGCAATGAAACATGTGAGTGCACCATTCTTATTAAGAAAACCTTCAACATAATTCAAACACTTACTATTGTTTCAGAATCTCTTGCATATTTAATATTGCATTCAAATATATAATTTTGCAATCACACTAATTGCCATTGAATAACAACATTCCACTATTGTATCAACATAAATCATTCTTGCATAGATGGACTTAGGCATATGCCCCTACAAATAATTTAGCTAGCTGTCCAATATGGCCATCTACCATCAGACTTAAATACAAACCAAGCACAAGCTTCCATTAGTCACTAAGGACTCTAATAGAAACCAAACACAAGTCACATAATATCATCACATACTAAGATACAGGTCACGAACAAGCCACAAATAATCACCAAAGACTCAACATGAC
Organism: Larix kaempferi; assembly: GCA_027924585.1. Lineage (NCBI taxonomy): Eukaryota > Viridiplantae > Streptophyta > Pinopsida > Pinales > Pinaceae > Larix > Larix kaempferi. The sequence continues at coordinate 6,600,703 of BSBM01000136.1, forward strand.
AAGAAACACCTTGTTAGATAGACATACATCATTCTACATTTAACATACTATCGGTAATCCATACATACATAGAAAACTAGAGAATTTAGTTAGAGATACCACTTTGAACTCATATACTAATCGACAATCATACTAATCCAAAATGATTATTCTAACTAAGCATAATATCATGAAGATGTTTCTTTAATAAGAAATTAAAAGTGCAATGTAGCACAAGCATATACAACTTATGCATTTTCCAACACTTGTCAGACTCGCTGCGCAAATCTGACATTACTCTAAAATAGAGGACATGAATAAACTAGTCATGAGTAACTAAGCAGTTAAATCATTCACTCTAGGCAATAAATTTCAAAATTCAATAACAAATGCAATCAATCAATCACCAGGTCTGCATATTCATACTCCTCGATCACTACAATTGATTAGGATTAACACCCATGATCATCTAGCTCAAGTTTTATCTTGCTGCAACATGACATAATCAAAATAAGCATCAACATGGTTAACATGCTCTAAGAATACCAAATACACACACCAACTAGCTATCAAGCATTCAAGCATTTAACTAATTACTGAAAAACCATTTGACATGTCCCAACCTACTACTAGTTGGATACTTGAAGGAACATGGGGGTATAAGAAATACAAACAATGATCATAAAACTTATGACTAGGCCAACTTGCCCCAAACAGGAAAATCAATAAGCATTTTTATAATTTTAAATGTAATTACCAAGCAATTAATATGACCCCACAGGTTATGCAACCTATGCATACCACGCTGGTCTAATCTATCCAACTATGAAACAGATAAATACAAGAAACACATGCTACTCAACATGTTAGGGGATTGGCTACAACCAGATTCATGGCAAATAACACAATTCCTTTCCTTGGTTTCCTTCTAGCAACACAACAATGATACACACCACTATTTCTAGTGCTAAGGAATTACATTTGGGTCGGTGCATACACCATTCACCATTAGCTCTGGTTTTTACAACAACAACCAACATCCACCAGAAAAAAAAGTCATTGTTTCAAGAATACGGTTACAAGGACAACCAGAGACATCTTACAAAATAGTGACCATACTTAATAATCAATGGGATTTAACCAAGGAATAATCATGAAAATTCTAGGACAAGGGTCCACTAGAGACTTTATTTAGAAACCATGTCTCATACAATTTAGGATTTAAAGATAAATCCCTTATACAGTCATTGCCATACAGTTAATAAAAAACATACAACATCAAGCAACAATTTCTCGCTTGATAAAATCATCTTTCCAGTGATAGATATCTCATGAGCTTCACACTCTTGAGGAGACAAACAATCTTATAGTTGCAATTAAATTTCCGTCATACAGTTACATGCACAAACGTGAACCATTATTATTATATATATATATATATATATATATATATATATAAGCTGAGAATGTACATAAAATACCCACAAGGTGCCAAACTCTTGTTTGGTCTCTACATGTAAAAGCTTCTTTCCTAATTTAAATACTCAAAAATTATATTTCTATCTAGAAACTATCCAAAAACATAGTACATAAATGTTCTTAATCTTCAACTTTTTTTTTGAAGTTCTTAGATTATTCAAACATCTTGACTTACCAAGGTTTTAACCAGATGGAAACTAAGTTAATCCATCCTTTACTTTGCAACTCAATGAGATGAGAGCTGTAACCTCAACTACTCTTTGACCTAGATGAACTAGCTCATTCCATAATACAATAGGTACATTTATTCATACACTTTATTTCAAAAAGAAAACAAATCACCCTAAGGTTCAACCTTGGCTCTGATACCAATTTGTAACACAACCAGTGTCACACTAGACTTAATACACAATTTTTTTTTAATAATAAAATATATTAATGCTTATTAGCTACATGCATATTTCATAAATGCAATCCTATAACAAATGCACTTGAATGCATAAAATATATACAAATAAATAGCAGAAGCTTCAATTTAGTCCATAAGACCCATAATTTATTTTAACAATGCATAGTATGTCCTACGCAGTAAAAATATCTGCACAATAAAACCTACGCAGTAAGAACCATGACATAGGAATTGTGCACTATGGTTCTCCTAAATTATTTATGATAATAATTACTAATGTTCTTAGTGTGGGAAATTAAATATCCAATTCCTCACTAATACAATCTATGGTATTTAGCTTGATTCAACTTATGGTTTTCAAACATTAATACCATTCATGCCAGGAATATTAACAAAGCTCAATCTAAGCATTGACATAAACATTATTTCTACTTAGCATAACTAATTCAGTCTATGCTTTTCAAAAACCACCAAACCATCCAATACTAAGCTCAATATATGAGCTTTAGCATATGCAATTTATTTATATTATGATATTTTTACAAATTTATCTTCGACATAAATAAAGAGCTTTGACATAAATATATCTCCGACGATGTTGGCATATGGAATATGTTTTTATTTATTAATTAAAAAAAATTAACTTCAACATAAACAAATATCTTCGACAATGTTGGCATATGGAATATGTTTATATTTATTTATTAAACAAAATTGACTTCAACATAAATAAAACATATAACTATGCACCCATATCAATACCAATAATTTATTACTTTTACTAAATATGAATAGTGGACCATAATAAGTTTTCGCTTCCATAAGTGAACTATGACTTAGTGAGCTACGACAAGTGAGCTCATAATGAGTTTCGAGGAGTGACCTGTGACAAAGTGAGCTTGGACGAGTGAGCTGTGACAGAGTGAGCTTGGATGAGTGAGTTGTGACAGAGTTAAATGTGACGGACTGAACTTCGATATAGTGAAATGTGACAGAGTGAACTGCGACAGAGTGAACTGTGATAGAAAATGAACTTCACACTATGAACCACGAGGTAAGAGTTGTCCTAAAAGTGCGAATTGGGGTTTCCGTACATAAAATAGGAAACACATTACAATGGAATAAAATAAACTAAGGTTATATACATAATCGATCCTCATTTAATGTATTATACATTTAAAACAAGAAAATAAACATTATTTCTAACATGTTCATTTAAACTTACTACATAGTAAATAAACTACAAAGTTGGCGTTTCCATAAATTACTGAGGAAAATACTGCGCAGTAAGAACCCCGACATAACTACAAAGTTGGGTTTTCCATAAAATACTTAGGAAAAACTTTACCAAACTTCCTCATCATAAAAAAAAATTGACATATTATATTGCATATTTAATACTAATTCAACTCATTGAATTTTGTATATAATTATACAATTCCCAATACTTGTAAATTTAAAACTAATACCTCTCTCATGTTTGACCCATGGTTTTTAAATTCAACTAATATTCCTTGCAAGACACAACAAACATGTTTTGGCTCATGGAGGATATGTTAAGGAAAATGAAACCACATGTGGTTTTAAAATAAACAAAACTACCACACAAAACTGCCAGTGGTTTTGAAATAAACTAAGATTGCCACTTAATGCAAACACTACTAAGAAATCTAACACATAGTTTTGTTTTTAACTTACCTATTACAATAAAATCGGACATGATCATTTACTGCGCAGTAAAACATATGTGGATACTAATTTCAAACATAGCATTGAACATTTAGAAATTATTTTCTGCAAACCATATGAAAAGTAAAAGAATATAATGTTTTATGAAATAATTTGTATAAATAAACATTTCATTTAACTCCTTTGAAGTGCGCAGCCATATCATTTAACTTAGGAACTGTGCATAACAAAACTACTACACAATAAAGTGGCAATTTAATACAAGCCTTTGCAATAAAATTTAACTATTTGCAAATAATGATGCAACTTAAGAAAACATAACAAAATGTATGGGATTCCTACTTATTTATCCATTAATAATAGTTTTCCAGCATTATACTCTTCGACATATTTTCAATAAACATTTCAATTATAAACCCACAAATTTAAACATAAAACCATGCAAATTTTTATCGCAAATTATTATTGAAAGTTAATAACACCATTCTCATGAAATAAACTTATCTTTTGAACACTTGAATTGGCAACTGGCTGTATGGCTTCCACGCTCCACCCAACCGTAGGTAATTTTTCTCATTAATCTCTTTGCAGAACACTACCCGTGAGCCGAGACTTGTGCATTCACCAGACATACTTCTCACCAATTCCCAGACACTTCAAAATTTACACTTGGCAAATAGGAAAATTGGATTAAATACCAATTCCATGCCAAATAGTGCACTTAACCACCTTGATTTCCTTCTGACTGCACAACAGTGAAACACATCACTGCCATCTATGCTACGAAATCCACCAATTCAACTGCATACATCATTTTCCACTTTACTGGAATGACCAGAGACAAATTGGACATATTTGCAGTATAAATTTATCAACAAATTGGCTTATAGGTTTAGGGATTCATTTCAGATTTTGTTCTGGGATAATAATTATCTCTCCTGTTCTCTCTGACATACCTAGGCCTGGAAAATTCTCTTAGAATTCAAGCTTCTTTCCCCCTTCGCTTAGAATGGTCCCAATTACTTTTTCCTTGAATGCATAAGTTCATGCATGCAACCTGGAACCACGTGGACTCTCCCATCCATTTTTATATTTATTTTTATGTAAAAACATAAAAACACCCAAATCCCACTTAATCATAATTAATTAATAATTATGATTTTAAATATATAACTAAGGTCATTTAAATGGGTTAAAGACTTAGGATAAAATAAGGTACTTAATATTTAATATGGTTGTACCATGGTCTTCCAGCTAAGACACTTAACCCCTTACTGTATTTGGTGAATACACAAGTCCCCGATCTTTTCAGTGTACTTCCTCAGCACAACTAATTGTGGATTTTTAGTATTAATATTTACACAATACAATATGTTCATCCTTGTACGTGTTTATAACTGTAGTTACAACTTGGCATAGTCATACAAGGGGTTCCAACCAGGGGTGTTACTACCTTTGGTTCAAAATTGACCCCCTTGTGCAAAATTCTCAAGGCCTTCACTAAGCAAAATCCTAGTTCTATATATGGCACAATAGCACCGTTTCTTGGCGATTGAGTTACAGTGGTGGTGGGGGGTCCCCCAATTGAAACCCGACGTCCCAAATCCACCGGAATCGACGACGTTGTGACTGGAGTCACGGTTTTGGTTCTATGTCCATTTTTGCTTGGCAACCCATGGACATTCAGGGACACTTTGAGAATTTGGTCTAGGGGCATGGAACCCAAACCGGCGAGCGGAATGGGGTTCCGTCAGCTCCCACATGTGCATATGGCCATTGTGGATGTGTTCATGATGGCCACGGTTGCCTAGGAGCCTTCGGTTCAAAATTGACCCCGTTGTGTAAAATTCTCAAGGCCTTCACTGAGCAAGAACCCACATCTGAATATGGCACAATAACATCGTTTCCAGGTGATTAAGTCTCATCGGCCCTTTCGGAAAAAACCTGTGGATAGGCTGAGGTCTCACTTGAGTCAAAGTATGGGGGGATTACATAAGCAAGTTTATGTAACCTTGGTGATGTGTGGATGTGGAAACGACCTTTAACGAATTTACTCTTACTTCGCATATACTTCGAATATAACAATGCTGATATGTGACTTCACACTTTATAGTTATCGACATTAAAAACTCCGCCGAATCACTGCTACTCTTATCTATGTAACTACACATTCATCACATTCATCAACACTTCGGATTTTCATACATGTGAGTTCCACTACTTAACATATCATTCTCATTCACATAAAAATACATATATAAGCATAAACATACATGAACACAAAATATAAAATTGATCCAATCACACGACACAAATATTTACGTGGTTCACCCCTCGGATGGGAGCTACAGCCATGAGAATTGTTCTTTATATTAGAAGGAAGGGTTTAACAGTTCCAGTCTGCGCACTCAGCTGTAGACTCTTCTCTACAATAGATCTCTGTGCACACAGCTGCAGATTCTTTTTCCTCTCTTAGATCTCTCTTAGCCTAGATCTAACTTAGTCTCTCCAATCCTAACAACCAACATAATCTATTCGGATATAACCCTTCCTCATACAAAATTTCTCTTTTTATAGATTGTGCCCGAAGGTCACATATTTGTACAATAACTATGGTCCAACCCCCATAGTACCCTTAAACTCAAAATGGCACAGTTCTATTGTTGAACTTGCTTTGTCTTTACTTTGTTGGAGCTCTACTGTCCTTTTGCGCCACTTCTCTGGCTCTGATGCTTCTTCTGACAGACACAGTTTTGACTGAACGACTCTGACGCTACAGTGGCACATCCTTTGCACCACTCTGCTATTTTACTCTTTGCTTCCATAGATGGCATCCCACAACTTCATTCATAACTGCTCCAACTACCTTGACCGTCCTTAGTAATTCGTCTTTACTAAGGGGATAAGTCCTTTCCTTCCAACTTCTCATCGCTCCATACCCTACTCCCGGGAATTGTGGAGTTTCTTCTCCAAAAACTGGTCGATGTTATGCCTCGCCTAACTTGTAATTTCACCATAAAAATATATTCCACTTGGGCTATGCCCAACAACTTCGTGACCAGAGTCACGGTTTTGGTTCTATGGTCATTTTTTCCTTGCACCCCATAGCCGTTCGGGGACACTTTGAGAATTTGCTCCGGGGGCATGGAACCCAGATGGGCAATGGGAATGGGGTTCTGTAAGCTCCCACACATGCATATGGACATTGTGGATATGTTCACTATGGCCATGGTCACCTGGGATCATTTGGCTCAAAATTGACCCCCTTGTGCAAAATTCTCAAGGCCTTTGCTGAGCAAAACCTTAGTTCCAAATATAGCACAATAGCACTGTTTCCGGGAGATTGAGTGTAACGAATAAAATAATATATAAACATATCAATAAACAAATAATTAAATAATAAAAGAAAAATAGTTAAACAAATATTAAATAAAATTGATATGTAATTAATCGAATAGATAGAGACGTACATTTCCATTGAAAATTCACATAAGACCATATTTAAATGGTCCATCAAATTGTAATGTAATATTCTCTCATCAATATATATTCAATATTATTTATTCTTTCCAAATAGAGTTATTTTCTATTGGTTGACTATTCACTTGAATAATCTTATTGTGATTCAGACATGATCACAACATGAGAATATTAGAGCCCCTTCTTCGGTTTGATTCCGTCCTTTGGCCATAAACCATTCTCAGAGCTTCTTTGATTAAGGATCTTTGATCCACATTGGATTTAGGCCATCATTTTTTGGGTTTCCCAAAAATCTAGGACCTTGTCCAAAAGTAGGCTTTTGGCCCAAAGAATATTTAGTCGCAACTTTGAAGCAAGTCAAGTTAATAAATAATATATATTATTCAGATGCAAAATTCAAAGACAACCGTAAATCAAGAATACAAGAAGGAAAATAAAAAAAAGAGAAAATAAGTAATTATTTCCAAGAGAACAGGAAGTAAGAAAAATATTACAAAGAAGTGGAAAAAAAGATTTATTTGCAAGAGAAAAAGAAAAAGAAAAAAAAAAGAGTAAACGAAAAAGTTAAACAATAGCATTCATGAAAACACACATGGTTTTATGAAACCACACATGGTTTTATGAAACTACACATGGTTTTGCTTAATATATTAAAATTAAAAACAAAATTTATAAGGTATATACAAAGAAAGTTGCCACCTTCATCACTAATACTTTGAGGAAAAATCATTATGAAGAGGAAGGCCATGTAACAAATAAAATAATATATAAACACTTCAATAGACAAATAATTAAATAATAAAAGAAAAGTAATTAAACAAATATTAATTAAAATTGATATGTAATTAATCGAATAGATAGAGACGTACCTTTCCATTGAAAATGCACATAAGACCATATTAAATGGTCCATCAAATTCTAATGTAATCATCTCTCATCAATATATATTCAATATTACTTATTCTTTCCAAATGGATTTATTTTCTATTGGTTGACTATTCACTTGAATAGTCTTATTGTGATTCGGACACAATCACAACATGAGAATATACAGATACAAATATTACATTGAGTCACTGTGGGGGGGGGGATAGCTAAAACCTGACATCTTGAATTCATCGGAATCAATGACTTTACGATTGGAGTCACGATTTTGGTTCTATGGCCATTTTTTCCTGGCACCCCATGTCCATTAAGGGATACTTTGAGAATTTTGTCTAATGGCACGAAACCCAAACCGACGAGTGAAATGGGGTTTCATTAGCTCCAACACATGCATATGGCCATTATCGATGTGTTCACAATGGTCATGATCTCCTGGGATCCTTTGGTTCAAAATTGGCCCCCTTGTGCAAAATTCTCAAGGCCTTCATCGAGCAAAACCCTAGTTTCAGAGATGGCACAATAGGACCGTTCTAGGAGATTGAGTCACGATAGGGGGTCCCCCAGTAGAAAACCACTGTCTTGAATCCATCGGAATAAATGACTTCGTGACTGGAGTCACGATTTTTTTTCTATGGACATTTTTGCCTCGTACCCCGTGGTCGTTTAGTGACACTTTGAGAATTTGGTTCGGGGGCACGAAACCCAAATCGGCTATCGGAATGGGGTTCTGTCAGATCGCACACATGCAAATAGACATTGTGGATGTGTTCACAATGGCCATGGTTTCCTGGGAGCCTTTGGTTCAAAATTGATCCCCTTGTGCAAAATTCTCAAGGCCTTCACTAAGCAAAACCTAGTTCTGGAGATGGCACAATAGTACCATTTCCGGGCCATTGAGTCATGATTTGGGGGGGTCCTCTGGTTGAAACCTATCATCTCGAATCCATGGGAATCAATGGATTCATGACTAGAGTCGCAGTTTTGTTTCTATGGCCATTTTTTCCTGGTACCCCATGGCCATTTAGGGCCACTTTGAGAATTTGCTTTGTGGGCATAGAACTCAAACCAGCGAGTGGAACGGAGTTTCATTGACACCTCACGCACATGCATATGGCCATTGTGGATGTGTTCACAATATCCATGGTTTCTCGGGAGCTTACGGTTCAAAATTGATCCCCTTGTGTAAAATTGGCATGGCCTTCACTGAGCAAAACCCTAGTTATGAATATGGCACAATAGCACCGTTTTCGGGTGATTGCGTCATGGTGGGTGGGGTCCCCTAGATGAAAACTAGAATCTTGAATCCATCAGAATCAATGGCTTCGCGACTGGAGTCACGATTTTGGTTCTGTGGCAATTTTTTATTGGCACCCTGTGGCCATTCAGGGACACTTTGAGAATTTGTTCTCGGGGCACGAAACCCAAACCGACGAGCAGAATGGGGTTCCATCAGCTCTCACATGTGCATATGGAAATTGTGGATGTTTTCACAATGACCATGATTGCACAGGATCCTTCCGTTCAAAATTGACCCCCTTGTGCAAAATTATCATGGCCTTCACTGAGCAAAACTCTAGTTCTGGAGATGGCACAATAGCACCATTTTCGGGCGATTTAGGTACGATGAGGAGGGTCCCCAAGCTAAAAATAGGCATCCCAAATCCATAAGAAATGATGGCTTCATGTCTTGAGTCACGGTTTTGGTTGTATGGCCATTTTTTCCTAGCACCCCCGTGTCCATTTAGGGACACTTTGAGAATTTGGTCCCGTGGCACGAAACCCAAACCAGTGAGCGGAATGGGGTTTCGTCACACGTGCATATGGAAATTTTGGATGTGTTCACAATGGCCATGGTCACTCGGGAGCCTTTGGTTCAAGATTGACCCCCTTGTGCAAAATTATCAAGGACTTCATTGAGAAAAACCCTATTTTCGGTGATTGCACAATAGCATCGTTTCCGAGCAATTAAGCCATGATGGGGGGTGTCCCCCAGCTAAAACCTGGTGTCTCAAATACAATAACTATGGGCCAACCCCCATAGTACCCTTAAACCCAAAATGGCACAGTTCTCCTATTGAGCATGCTTTGTCTTTACTTCGCTGGAGCTCTGCTGTCCTTTTGCGCTGCTTCTCTGGCTCTGACGCTTCTTCTGACAGTCGCAGTTATGACCGCGTGTCTTTGATGTTATAGTGGAACGTCCTTTGCACCACTCCGCTTATTTACTCTTCGCTTTCGTATTTGACACTCTACCGCTTCATTCATAACTACAACAAATACGTTGACCATTCTTAGTACTTCATCTTTACTAAGGGGAAATGTCCTTTCTTGCCAACTTTGCATCGCTCCATACCCTGCTCCTGGGAATTGTGGAGTTGCTTCTCCAAAAAATCATCGATGTTAGGCCTCGCCTAACTTGTACTTTTGCCATCAAAACTTCTTCCACTTGGGATGCTCCCAACAGCTTTGCGACCAGAGTCATTATTTTGGTTCTATGGTCATTTTTTCCTCGCACCCCATGGTCATTCAGGGACACTTTGAGAATTTTCTCTGTGGGAATGGAACCCAAACCGGCAAGGGGAACGAGGTTCTGTCAGCTTCCACACATCCATATGGCCATTGTGGATGTGTTCACGATGGCCATTCTCACTCGGGAGCATTTGGTTCAAAATTGACCCCCTTGTGCAAAATTCTCAAGGTCTTCGCTGAGCAAAACCCTAGTTCCAGATATAGCACAATATCACCATTTCCGGGTGATTGAGTGTAACAAATAAAATAATATATAAACATATCAATAAACAAATAATTAAATAATTAAATAAAATTAGTTAAACAAATATTAAATAAAATTGATATGTAATTAATCGAATAGATAGAGACGTACATTTCCATTGAAAATGCACATAAGACCATATTTAAATGGTCCATCAAATTGTAATGTAATATTTTCTCATCAATATATATTCAATATTATTTATTCTTTCCAAATGGAGTTATTTTCTATTGGTTGAATATTCACTTGAATAACCTTATTGTGATTCGGACACGATCACAACATGAGAATATCAGAGCCCCTTCTTGGGTTTGATTCCATCCTTTGTCCACAAACCAGTCTTAGAGCTTCTTTGATTAAGGATCTTTGATCCACATTGGATTTAGGCCATCATTTTTTGGGTTTCCCAAAAATCTAGGACCTTGTCCAAAAGTAGGTTTTTGGCCCAAAGAATATTGAGTTGCAACTTTGAAGCAAATCAAGTTAATAAAAAATATATATTATTCCACTGCAAAATTCAAAGACAACCGTAAGTCAAGAATACAAGAAGGGAAATAAAAAAAAGAGAAAATAAGTAATTATTTCCAAGAGAACAAGAAGTAAGAAAAAAATATTACAAAGAAGAAGTAAAAAAAAAGAATTATCTGCAAGAGAAAAAGAAATGAAAAAAAAAGAAAGAGTAAAAAAAAAGGTTAAACAATAGCATTCATGAAAACGCACATGGTTTTATGAAACTGAAGATGGTTTTTCTTAATATACTTAAATTATAAACAAATTTTATAAGGTATATACAAAGAAAGATGCCACCTTCATCACTAATTATTTGAGGACAAAGCATTATGAAGAGGAAGGCCATGTAACAAATAAAAAAATATATAAACATTTCAATAGACAAATAATTAAATAATAAAAGCAAAGTAATTAAACAAGTATTAAATAAAATTGATATGTAATTAATTGAATAGATAGAGAGGTACCTTTCCATTGAAAAGGCACATAAGACCATATTAAATGGTCCATCATATTCTAATGTAATCATCTCTCATCAATATATATTCAATATTATTTATTCTTTCCAAATGGATTTATTTTCTATTGGTTGACTATTCACTTGAATAGTCTTATTGTGATTTGGACACGATCACAACATGAGAATATAGAAATACGGATATTACATTGAGTCACTGTAAGGGGGATCTGTGAAAATCCTCACAACAGATCTAAGAGATGATGTATACCTCACAAGAGAATGATTATGATTAAGCAAGAAAATAGAAGAAGAGTGGTCAATATAGTATAATGAGCAACATAATAATATGGTATAGTAGAACTCGGATAGAAGCAATAATACTTCACGCACACTAATTAATTAATCACAATATGGACAAATAAATAGTACAATGCATGAGGATTCGAATGCCTAAGGTGGCAATTCGAATTAGCCTTCATGGAGTGATCAAAAGATCAATGGAGTGTCATCGGAGCACAACTGGTGTCATCGGAGCACAACTGGAAGTATTCATCATCATCAATGGAGTCATCAATGCTCAAGTAACTGTCAACCATCAGTCAAACCGAGTCTGGTAGGTGTAATTGAGTGTAACTGAAGACAATTGGACTGGTAGGTGAAGAAGGGCGAGTTGCTTCCTAAAATCAAGGAAGAAGGGCACATTAAGCAATTGGAGGGCTAAAACTGATTAGTGAGAAGCTCTCGGGGGCTGGCTAACTGAGGGATAGGTGCTGGAATGATGACTGGGATGCATGCAAACCCTAGAATGCATGAAAACCCTAAAAGTGCATGCATGATTGAAAATGTAAATGATCAAAATACTGGTGGGACTAGGATGGAGTATAGGAATATCCTAACACCCCCCCTTAATCCGTCCTGGGCCCTAGTAACTAAGACCAAAGGTCACCCAATACAATGAATAATAAAAGTCAATAATCCAAGGAAGTGGGGAAAATTTCATGGGAAAAATACCCCCCCTCAAAACAGACTGTAAGGCACACATAAAAAAAATAAATGCTCCAAACTCAAGCAGTGTGATGCTTGGTCATATGTATGGAGGTATCTTCTTCTTGGGAAGAAGTGGATCATGCTCAAAAGGCATGTGCTTGTACTTGCTCTTCAGTTCTAATGTGATGAGAACAAATCCAAAAGTATGAGAATGATCCTTGAACCTGTGATTCAAATCAGCTGAAATAGGATCAAATCTTTGAATGTGCATATAGTCTTTTGTCTTCTCCTTCAAACCACCATGGGTGAGATTATGCCAAAAAGAACTATTACATGTTTGCTTGAAATCAAAATCAGATTTAAGACTTAAAAAATAGTTTCTTGAGATCTCCTTTGAACCAGCAGGGGTGAGGTCAAAACCATCATATGTATGAGAAATTAACCCAAGTAGTAATTGCTTAGAATCCAAATTAGATCCAAGACTTGAATCATGGTTTCTTGAGATCTCCTTTGAACCATGAGATGTGAGATCAAAACCAGTAGATGCATGTGAAATTATCCCAAGCGAATGGCCATGGTTTCTTGAGATCTCCTTTGAACCAACAGGGGTGAGATCAAAACCATGATGTGCATGAGAAATTATCCCAAGCAAATGGCAACGGCCATATTCTTTAATAACCTTCTGAAAGCATGGAGTAATGATCATATAGTAGTAAATAAGAGGTGATTGCTTGAGGAGAGCGAATGCATTACCTTCAATAGCTGATTTGACCTCCGAAATAATCATGTGATCATGATGCAAACCAACAGAATCTGGTGCAAGAGAGGATTTAGGACCTTTTGCAATATCTAGAGTGTGAGCTGGCACAGAAGGAGAAGAAAGTTGGAGCATGAGTGTAGAATTTGCAAATTCTGTGTGAACAACTTCAATATGAGATGATACTAGTGCATGATCCGAGAGACCATCAAGGGGAGCGAATGCATCACTTTGCTTGCTTTCGAATGGGTTTGGACCAATCCTTTCATTATTTCTGCCAAAATTTTCATCCAGATGGGCCCATAGCTCTTTTGGAGTTTCAATATCAATAATGATTGGGTACAATATGTAATTAGGCATAGTAAGCATCATTCTTCCAAGGTGCATGTCACATTTATTCAACCAGTCAATCTTCTCTTCAGGGGATTCGAACTCTCTTTCAAAATAACAATCAAAGAGATCATGGCTCTTTAAATATGCTATCATATTCGGTTTCCATTCATCATAGTTGAATAGAGAAAGAGGAGGGATTTCTTCTAAATTTGAATACATTGAAGCTGTAGAAGACCTGCAAAAACAATAGAGAATATCTGCAATTGGTACTGCTGCAAAGATGCAGAAATTGCTGCACTCGAAATCTTGGTAATAACCTACAAAAAACTCTCAAGAATGGAGATAAACAATACTCTCAACATGCTCCGATACCATGTAAAAATCCTCACAACAGATCTAAGAGATAATGTATACCTCACAAGAGAACGATTATGATTAAGCAAGAAAATATAAGAAGTGTGGTCAATACAGTATAATGAGCAACAGAATAATATGGTACAGTAGAACTCAGATAGAAGCAATAATACTTCACACACACTAATTAATTAATCACAATATGGACAAATAAATAGTACAATGCATGAGGATTCGAATGCCTAAGGTGGCAATTCGAATTAGCCTTCATGGAGTGATCAAAAGATCACTGGAGTGTCATCGGAGCACAATTGGTGTCATCAGAGCACAACTGGAAGTCTTCATCATCATCAGTGGAGTCATCAATGCTCAAGTAACTGTCAACCATCAGTCAAACTGAGTCTGGTAGGTGTAACTGAGTGTAATTAAAGACAATTGGACTGGTAGGTGAAGAAGGGTGAGTTGCTTCCTAAAATCAAGGAAGAAGGGCGCATTAAGAAACTGGAGGGCTAAAACTGATCAGTGAGAAGTTCTCGGGGGCTGGCTAACTGAGGGCTAGGTGCTGGATTGATGACTGGGATGCATGCAAACCCTAAAAGTGCAGGCATGACTGAAAATGTAAATGATCAAAATACTGGTGGGACTAGGATGGAGTATAGGAATATCCTAATAGGACCCCCTAGCTAAAAACCAACATCCTGAATCCATTGGAATCAACGACTTTATGACTGGAGTCACGGTTTTGGTTCTATGGCCATTTTTTCCTGGCACCCCATGTCCATTTAGGGACACTTTGATAATTTTTTTCGGTGGCACGAAACCCAAACCGATGAGCAAAATGGGGTTTCGTTAGCTCCAACACGTGCATATGGCCATTGTCGATGTGTTCATGATGGTCATGATCGCTCGGGAGCCTTTGGTTCAAAATTGACCTCCTTGTGCAAAATTCTCAAGGCCTTCACCGAGCAAAACCCTAGTTTCGGAGATGGTACAATAGGACCGTTTGCAGGAAATTGAGTCAGGATGGGGGCTCCCCCAGCTAAAACCCGTTGTCCCGAATACATCGGAATCAATGACTTGGTGATTGAAGTCACGATTTTGGTTCTATGGACATTTTTTCCTCGCACCTCGTGGTCGTTTAGTTACACTTTGACAATTTCGTTCGGGGGCATGGAACCCAAACCGGTGAGCGGAATGAGGTTCTGTCAGCTCCCACACGTGCATATGGAAATTGTGGATATTTTCACAATTTCCATGGTTTCCTAGGAGTCTTCGGTTCAAAATTGACCCCGTTGTGCAAAATTCTCAAGGCCTTCACTAAGCAAAACCCCAGTTCCGAAGATGGCACAATAATACCATTTCTAGGTGACTGAGTCATGATGGGGGGGGACCCCAATTGAAACCTAGCGTCTTGAATCCATCGAAATCAACGGCTTCATGACCGAAGTCACGATTTTGGTTCTATGGCCATTTTTTCCTGGTACCCCTTGGCCATTTAGGGACACTTTGAGAATTTGCTCCATGGGCATGAAACTCAAACTGACGAGCGGAAAAAAGTTCAGTTGAAACTTCCCACACATGCATATGTCCATTGTGGATGTGTTCACAATATACATGGTTACCTGGGATCCTTCGGTTCAAAATTGACCCCTTTGTGCAAAATTGGCATGGGCTTCACTAAGCAAAACCCTAGTTCTAAATATGGCACACTAGCACCGTTTTCAAGCGATTGCATCATGGCAAGGGGGGTCCCCTAGATGAAACCCAACATCTCGAATACATCGGAATCAATGGCTTCGTGATTGGAGTCACGGTTTTGGTTCTGTGTCCATTTTTGCTTGGCACCCTGTGGCCATTCAGGGACACTTTGAGAATTTGGTCTTGGGGCACGGAACCCAAACCGACGAGCATAATGGGGTTCCGTAAGCTCCCAAATGTGCATATGGCCATTTTGGATGTGTTCAAAATGACCATGATTGCACGGGATCCTTCGGTTCAAACCCCCTTGTGCAAAATTATCA
This sequence comes from Larix kaempferi, assembly GCA_027924585.1. Classification (NCBI taxonomy): domain Eukaryota; kingdom Viridiplantae; phylum Streptophyta; class Pinopsida; order Pinales; family Pinaceae; genus Larix; species Larix kaempferi. The sequence continues at coordinate 6,616,816 of BSBM01000136.1, forward strand.
TGGCCACATTTCCATTACCATTTCCAGGTGATTTAGCCACGATGAGGAGGGTCCCGCAGTTGAAACTCATCATCCGAAATCCATAAGAATCGATGACTTCACGACCAGAGTCACGGTTTTGGTTGTATGGCCATATTTTCCTAGCACCTCGTGGCCATTCATGGACACTTTGAGAATTTTCTCCCGTGGCACGGAACCCATACCAGTGAGCGGAATAGGGCTCCATCATCTCCACATGTGAATATGGCCATTTTGGATGTGTTGACAATGGCCACGGTCACTCGGGAACATTCGGTTCAAAATTGACCCCCTTATGCAAAATTCTCAAGGCCTCCACTAAGCAAAACCCTAGTTCCGGTGATGGCACAATAGCACCATTTCTGGGCAATTCAGCCATGATGGGGGGGTCCCTCAGCTGAATCCTGGTGTCTCAAATCCATTGGAATCGACGGCTTCACAACTGGAGTAACGGTTTTGGTTCTATGGCCATTTTTTCCTCTCACCCCATGGCCATTTAGGGACACTTTGAGAATTTGCTCCGGGGGCACAGAACTCAAACCGGCAAGCGTAACGGGGTTTCGTGAACTCCCACACATGCATATGTCCATTGTGGATGTGTTCATGGTGACCACAATTTCTCGGGAGCCTTCGGTTCAATATCGGCATGGCCTTATGCAATCTAGGGTTTATTTATGGTGTATGTGCATGGTCTTATGTGTGTATGTATGTGTAGATATTTGTATATGAGCATGTCCTTTTTACATGTATTTTTTTTGTTTGTAACGTTTTGTGTAAAAGTGCATGCATTTTTGTGTGCACCATGAAAAGTTGGAAATGTAGATATATTTGGTGTGTGAAAATAATTTTTCCAAATTAAATAATGGACTTTGTTTGTAATAATTCAAAATATTTGAAATTAATATTTAGGTGTGTAATTGTGTTTTAAAAGATGATGTTGTTTGTTATATTATATTGATATTTGTATGGTTTTCTTTGTGCAAGTGTGTGTGTAAATCTTTGTCTATGTGTTTTTTTTTAACATATAATTTTTTGTATATGTGCATAGATATTTGCCTATGTGCATGCATTTTTTGTATGTTTATGTATAAATATTTTTATGTGTGTAGGTTTTTGTAGTGTAAATCTATATGCATGTGTATATCTTTAATATGTGTAAATATAATTATGTGCATATCACTTGTGTGTGTTTGTGTGTAAATGATGTATATATCTAGGGGTGGTAGGTGCACAGGGGGGAATCCTTATTGATCCAAAGAGAACTCAATAAATCAAAATATCATGGGGTCTAGGGAATGCTTCAAACAATAAAGTAGATACTTAAATTTCTCTCCTTCAAGAGATCGATATCACCTTTTCATCAAATATAAGGAACATTTTGATATTTGGGAACTTCGTCATTCTCATTAATCACTTACACAACAATTCCATATTTAATGACAACTCTTTAGCAAAAATTGTCAAAATAATAAGGATCAAAAGCCACTATTTCAAATAATTTCATTTGGTTCATACCTTACCCTCATTAAACACTCCTTGAACATTGAAAGGGATCAATTGGTCAACCTTGCTACAATGTTAGGTGAAGGGGGCTATGGGAAATGGGGTCGATTCAATCCTCCACATCCCTTAAGTCATTAATGTCTTATGCATGTGTTCTCAATGATGAATAGGCCATGTCTCATAAACATTAAATGACACAATGGAAGGAGGGATGATGCATTAAGGAACACCCCCTCCTTGCACATGCCCTAGTTCATGCGATCTATAGGCTATCTAGGGTTTATATACAAGATAGGGTTTGTGCAAGCTAGGGTTTATATACAATATAGGGTTTATATACACATTAATAAGCTACATAAGTTTCCCAAACATCACTAGGCATATCTTCGGCCTTGCATCCCTATGATCTGTCTGAGGACAATGATGGGCATTGTTTTTCATTCAATTACTAGGATGTTGCTAGCTAATTACACTCACAGTCACAATAGCCACACCTATTTCCAAATACTATGTTGGTGCATGTAGTCTCCATTGCTTAAACCTCCAAAGGTCAAGTATATCCTTAGTTATCATATCAAGGGCCCCATAAACTTTCGCCAATAACTACTCAAGGTGTTGAATTTTACCATGAAACTTTCATCCTTGCATTTTGATGTATACAAACTAGTTGGATCTTATTAGAATGACATTTTACGATCAAAATACCTTTGATAATACAAAATAATTGAAATAATATTCAGTATTTCAATTCTAAATCTAGAGTGACACTTAAACCTAACAAAACATCCATGCCAAGAAAAACACAGCGGCAGAGGGATGTTGGTCCCTTCACAAGGAAACATTCCAAGTGAAGAGGATGGGGAGATATTTTTCATATTTTTGAACACAATGATGATAGCATAGGTTTTGCACACCTAAGTACGATATACAAGCCCTTATTTATTGGTATATCATCAAATACTAAAAATTGTTGGAAATAATTATTTTTACAATTTTAACATTGGTTCCAAATGCTACGAACATGGTCAAGTGAGTATGTTTTGTTAGAGTTCAAACACACTATTTTTTTCAATCGACCATCCAACAATGACTATATGAGGCCACTAGAGATAAAAATTTATCTATTTCATCATAAACGAAGGAAACAATATCAAAATCCATTCAAACTCAACCATTTGTATTAAAAGCATAATTTTGTTTATTAGGCAACTAGACACAACAAGATTAAAATATAGACAACATGCATATAAATCATATAACTAAAAGTCCATGTACATCCAAGCTACAAAACTCATACAAACATATAAATTGTCTGGAAAACAACGGAACATGGTTCCCAATGTACACATAATGGCAACTCGTGCCCTATAAAAAGTCTAGCAACGCGTGCCCCAGATCCAAAATACATGGCAACTTGTGCCCTAGATACCAAGTACATGGAAACTATTGCCCAAAAATGCCACATCATGGATAATGTGCATATCATGGTCTATCAAGCATCATGACTGTTTGACGGACAATCTACCGAGAACGGACTTAAGGCATGATCTCCCTAGCTCAATGCGAGTCTAGAACAAATAGGACATAACATAAAATACTTTCCTAGATTGTATGGAAATACAAGCGTAAGGATAGATCATTTACCTTAGATTTGTAGATCCCTTTCTCCTTCATTGATCCAATGCTCCAACATTGCCAGATCGCAAGTAGCTAAACCTTGTTGAACATGTGACAGACTACGAGAGGTGAAAGCATATATCTCATATGACAGATCTAAGTTAACAGTTAAGGAGGAAAACTCTAAACATCATCCAAGAGACAACATTTATGGAAAGCAATTATATTAACTGTATTGAAGAGTGAGGAGTACAATAGAAAAGAGGATTAAAACCATTGCCTTAACACTGCAATCTCCTTCCAACAAGCCATGCCAAAGCTCCTAGAGAGAAGTGGATGTTCTCCAGGCTAGAGTATTGGATCTATTGGGCTTGATTTCACCAGCATGAGAGTACCATAGACTTCCTCCCCTCGAAGAGGGGTGCAACTTCACTTAAATAGGACTAAGTGGATTGGGTATGGATAGGATAGGTTGAGATATGATAGGAGAGACTTAAGGGATCTTTCCAAGGTGTTAGGAATTGAGTACCAACTCCCCTAGAGGTCAGGGATAGGGTCCCAAGTCAATAGGATTCAAGAAGAGGGTTGAAGAAGCCATTTTTGTCTATTAATTGACTTCGTCGCACCTTGTGATGAAGCAAGCTGCGACGTAGCATGTTGCATGAGTGTAGCCTATGAAGACCTCTCAAAACCTAGTAAAATAGGGTACAAATCCTTCCAGGTTAATCACTTAGCCAAGATGACCCCAGGGGTGTATACACTGAATATCATGATGGAAAGATTTTAGGTGTAACAGAATGCCCCCCAAAGCATGAAGCTGTTGAAAAATAGACATGTGAAATGCTTTGATAGAAGAAATGGCAATAGGCTTGTCGGACGAAGGACACTGCTGCAGTACAACTGACTCTGAACTGAAATCTCGTATAACATAGTTGCCGACCAATACATTGCAGATCCATGGTAGTAATGACCGACTGAACACAATCATGGCTACTATACACAAGTGTAGATCCATGATGAGATGATAACACAGCCATGACCAATACAAATGTGGATCCGTGTAATATGACTCAATACAAAACTCCATCGCAACCTGGGTGAAACATGACTCCCTAGGGTCTTTAAGCTGAACCCGCAATGATACAAATCTATCCATGTGATTACAAATGTCTTGACGTCGAACATGGTAGAAACCACTTGATTACTGGTCATTGAGGTAAACCGTTAACAAGCGTGAGGGAGATCACCATTAATGTCAATGTTTCCCAAGGTATCACAGTACATATCACCAAGCGTGAATAAGTGAGTTGAAGTCGAACTCAAGATGAAATCTTTCAATCAAGAGTCAATGATGTAAACTCATGTTGAAAGCAAGGTAACCTGCCATTGAGGCATGCAGGCCAAGGGACTTGGTTGGTTTCTAGATTCAATCTTTGGATGATGTGTTGAAGTCGACAAAGATGAATCTGTCGAAGGAGGGCCATGATGAATCCCCCATCATCGACACGAAACACGACAAAAGATGTGTAGAATGGATCAGATGGTACAGTAATATGTGAGACTGACTTAGAGTGGACTGACATTATTGAAGGTGTACTGACTGCAAATAGTTAAAATGTTCTTGAACATGGGCATGGCATGACTTGGCAGTATTGACTGGACGAGTACGACACCAACTTTTAATGCAACTGATGATGGAAGCTTTCTTTGAGTGACTCAAAGGAGTAACAAGACTCAGAAAGTAAGCGGGACTCGAGGACAAACAGATGATCCAACTACTGTATGCAAATGCAGATGAGTGCCATGTTCAAGAACGACTATGTACTGCCACTGACAAAGGTGTAAATACAAAAGCTTTCCTTTTTCCCCATCATGAATGATGAGTGCCTCATGTGTTTTTTACGAGCTTTATGAGGGTAACTAGATGCTCGGTATAGCTCATCTCATAGATGAGTCCAATCCTAAACATTTTCCGAACCTGGGATAGGAGGGGTTCGTCCCATGACGGGCCCTTCAATGTAAAAATTTAACTAGTCCATAGAAGGTAAAATTGATTGTCATTTCATGTTTAGAGAGTCTAAAAAGAACTAAAGAAGACTCCAACGGTCCTTTCTCGTAAAGTTAGCCTCATCGCCTGAAAAAGGGTAAAACAATGCAGGAGAGGACTCTTCTAGTCATGATTGGCTGGAGTATACATTTTTCGTAATTAGTGCCCCCTGGTCTGAAAAAGGGGTAAATTATCACCAGGAATACGACCATTCAAATACTTTAACAAGCGTGAACGCGACAAGTTCTCTTGGCAATATTTTTGTTTTTTGAGAGCCTGAAAAGAGCTTAACGGTAGAATCCGGGGGGTGTCCTTTTCCATGGGAGTTTAACGAGCCTGAAAAAGTGATAAATCGCAACTCGGTACTTATTCTCATAGTTTCAAGAGCACGAGAACAAATGCAGAGTGAGCTCATCGTCATGCAATAATTACAATCTAACCGTTGCAAAAAATAATGACAAAACATTCAAAGGAGTGTTCATACCTGAAATGACCATTGTAATGCGAGAAATGACATGAAAGACCGCTTACAACTCCTGTATACTCGAAAACTAGGTCAAATAGCCAAATAATATCCCAAATATGATAAAAAATAATTAAAACTATGGCAAATGACCCTAGAGCATCAAATATTTGAAAACGGAATATTCTTTTTCATTTATAAATAGAAAAATGGGCCAAAAATAGTCACCATAGTTTCATTTGCCAATTTGGGAGCAGAAGTGCCAATTTGGAGGCAAAACTTCTCTTGCCGATTCTGGGAGCTAGGAGCTGCCATTTCACCCGCCGTCTGGAGCAGGTAAGCCTAAACGTCATCCAACAACTTTCTAGTGGATCACATTTTGATTTTAGGTTCAATTTTTTGGGTTTTTTGATGAATTCATGGAGGGCTATTATGCCCTCAGCTCGTCGCAGTTTTCCCTTTCGGCAATTGCGATGAGATCAACTCGGCGAAAGTCCCAAATGCATGGGATGTGACATCATCGCATTGTATACATTGGCACAGTGCGACGACGGAGATGCATTTCCCAACCATCAAATTAAACCCAAAAAAGGAACTTCTTGTGGTTGACGTGAGGTCGAACAGTGTTTAAATGCCCATTTTGGCAGGTTGCCGGCAAGCAAACATGGTTTTAGAGTGGCGAGAAAGAGAACATGAGGTGGAAGACGTACAAGCTTCTAATGATCTAGAATGCGTGAATGCTTTGAGAAACTTTGGTTTGCTCAAGTTCTTTGAGATTCAGGGGATGAGATCCCAAATCCCACTATTGTCACATATGCTTCGGTGTGGAGATGCGGCCCAACAACACTTTGTGATTGGTGAGCACATTCTCACTATAGATGTTGAGTACATCTATTTTCTTACTGGTTTGTCCCGGAGAGGGGACCCTGTAGCTCTCACCGGATCACGGGCTAGTGACTGCATTGTCGATGACATGGTGTCACAACATTTTACTGCTCTTGCTCAATCTTCTAGTGGGAAGATTCCCATTAGGGATGTCGTGAACCTCCCACTACGTACCATATTGTTCACTATTACTAGAGTGGCGGGGAGCCAAGCCCCACACATGGCTACTCGGGCTCAGATGCTTTATGCGGAGGATTGTATGTCCCCCAGGATCTTAAACTGGTGCGAGGGTCTCCTCACAAACGTCCGAGCTCAGCTGACCAAGTGTCGGCGGGGAGAGCTCAAGCAGTTTGGATATGGATCGATCGTGGTATCGTTCCTCTTGGAGTGGATCCCCCTCTTGCGCCCACTAGTACGACTGGATGATAGGGAGCCTAGGGATCCCCACATGCTCAGATGGGAAAAGGTGATGGCCTGCCATGGTGGGGGTCCTATCATCAGCTTTGGTGTCGAGTTCTTCAGCTGGCTGGAAGGCCAGTTACTCATGGTTGAGGAGTACTCGTACGGTGGTATGGATTATAGAGAGGATCCTGACTTGGTGCTGCCCGAGGGTGCAACATGGGGAGACATGGGTAAGGAAAAAACCCTTGTACTTTTTAGTTTTGTATATTTATAATTTTTTTGATGTAGTGTTGACAAGTATATGACATGTGTGTGCAAATGTGGGTCCCATACAGCCGGTAGGAGTCTTTCTTTTGGCGAGGAGAGATAGAGGTGGGGAAGCAGTTGTGCCCCCAGGTGTTCATGCTGCCATCGTGGAGATGGAGGAGGTGTACAGGAACTTGTCCCAGCTGACAATAGATGTTCCTGAACCAGTATTGGATGACTTACCGAGACCTATGCAGAGGTTTGGAGTTGGAGCATCGGTACACTTCAACGCCTTACTCCGCAAGGTAGCGAGGACTGTGGATTGCTTCCACACTCAACGACGGAGAGCTGTCCGTCCCAGGGGTGTACGGGCTAGGCGTCAGGCCTAATGAAGTTATTATACTTGTACTGAGAGCTTAGAGGCCTCAGATTTTGTACTACTGAAAGCTACGAGGCTTCAGATTTTTGTAGAGATTCACTGAAAGCCTTCATGCTTCAGATTCTTGTAACAACACTACTTTTGATGATATATATATACAGACATTCTCGACGATTTATACATTATGTGTTTTTAAAATGATGAATGATGTGATCTTGTTCATATGTTTGTTTTTTATACAGTATATTATTTACATGTTGTGAATTATTTTACATATTACGAGTGTTATGTGTGTGCGATGTACCAATCCAAAATGAAGTTAGCCATCGAGTCAACAATTGTGTTTAACTCTCGTGGAATGTGCAGGTATTGAATGGATTCAAATAACCTTTCTAGGAGACGTACTCGTCTGAAGAGACAGAGCAAGGTAGAATCATAGATAGCGTAGACCCGGTTAAGGTGGGAAACCACTAATTGAGAATCCATGTGGATGACAATGTGGTTCATACCCAGGGAAATAACATTGGTTAGGGTTCCAATTACCGCCTGATATCCTGCGGCATTGTTGGTTTCAAATACAAGGCAACTCCCTCTTGAGCTGATGAGCTCACCTGTTGGGGAATATAGTACCCAGGCTACCGAGGCAAGGTTACGGGTATGCCGACTGGAACCGTTTGCGAATCCATAGCATGTTTCCATTTGCACATGTAGACAGAACATGGTATAAGAAGTGGAAACAAGATCTAAAGACACAAAAAATAAACGCATCACACCACACAAAAACACAAAAACACAAAAACATGTCATGTACAGTATATACAAGAAAATCTATGCATGACAGGTTCAGGCATAGTACCTCTTCAGGTAAAGCCCATTATGGGGTTCACCCAAAGAGATTTCGTCATAGTCTTCAAGCTCGTAAGCTCCCTTTTCCAAAACACGTTTGGCAATGTAAGGTCCATGCCACATGGACTCGAACTTTCCTGCTCCTAGTTTATCATGCTTCTGGTCATATGTGAGGACCAGGTCACCCTCGTTGAAGATACGAGGTTCAATAGACTTGTCGTATTGAGATAAGATGCATTTCTTATGCACTTCATTAGCGAGAGCAACATCTTGGCGAGACTCTTCGAGTTTTGCTAACTGCAGGAGACGTTCTTCCTCAGCAGTGGTGTTGGGAAGAAGTTCGACAGCGAGTTGTAGAGACGGAATTTTGCACTCTATGGGTAGGACAACCTCTAATCCATACACCAATTGGAAATGAGAGAAACCTATGGCGGTTTTAGCGGAGGTTCTGTAGGCCCATACCACTGAAAAGAGCATATTATGCCAGTTGGACTTATGCGTACCTACCATCCTTTGGACCATGGTTTTCAAGACTTTGTTAATGCCCTCGATCTATCCATTGGACTGCAGGTAGTAGGGTGTTGAATTTTCATGGCTAAAACCCAACCTATCACTCAGTTCATCAACCACGTGGTTCTGAAAGTGAGAACCATGATCGGTAACTATCGCCTGAGGAACTCCAAACCGTGCTATTACATGATTGAACATGAAGAGTGCGATGGTTTTTCCATCGTTTTGGTATGTAGGCATAGCCTCAACCCACTTTGTGAAGTAATCTACAACTACAATGATGTAACTATGCCCCCCGACCGAGGTAGGCTTACAATGCATAAAATCGATGCCCCATTTTGCGAAGGGGCCCATGGAAATAACCGGGTGTAATGAAGCGGGATGGGTGCGCTTCTTCGTATGGAAGTGTTGGCATGCAGGACATTTTTTCATGGCCTCAATACAATCTTTGAAGATAGTAGGCCAAAAATATCCTGTGCGCAAGATTTTCTGGGCTGTATCCATCCCAGAGAGGTGACCACCACATGCCCCAGCATGACAGTCATTCAGAACGCATTTAGCCTCATCGTGAGTTAGACAACGTCGAAGAATTGAATCGATGCCACGGCGGTACAAAGTATCATTGATGATCATATAAGACTTCACATGGTGACGTATTCTACGACGGTCGTCACGATACAGTTGAGGGTTGAAGCATTGGGTTTGAAGATATAATGAAGTATATCCATACCATGGATCAGTCGTACTGATGAGAAACAACGATTCATCTGGAAAAGAGTCATTGTGCTCAATTTCTGCATCAGGACGGGGAAGGTCACAGATAAGCTCAGCAAACACCAAAGACTTTTTAGACTTGGATTTCTCGAAAAGAAGGTCAAATTCTTGCAGTATCACGATCCAATGTGAATACTTGCCCCCAAGCACTTGACGTGTCAGTACATGGTACATGGGGTTTGAGTCTGCGATGATGGTGGTGGTGCGGAGCAAGATATAGTGCTGGAACTTTTGGACGGTGATGACTGCCGCGAAAGCAAGTTTTTCGACATGTGAATATCTAGTTTCAGTGTCAGTGAGACCCTTACTCGCATAGTATATTACATGTTCCTGGGCATTTTGATCCTCCTGTACAAAGACCATGGCGATAGTGGTAACAGAAGCAACGAGATATAAGATATAATCTCGATAATAATTGGGCGGTTGGAGCATGGGGGCATGTGTGATGGCATGTTTGATACTGTTGAAGGATTTTTTATCTTGATCATCCCAAATGAATGGGGCGCCCTTCTTATGCAGTTTCATATACCCCTGAGTTTTTTCCGTGAAATTGCAAACAAAACATCTTAAATAAGTCGCCTTCCCTTGGAGACTTTGAAGTTCTGTCACATCAGTCGGGGGTGGTAGGTTGATGATGGCCTCCACCTTTAAGGATCAATACAGATCCCATCCTTTGAGACGATAAATCCTAAGAGGCATCCGGATTCAACGCAAAAGATACACTTATGAGGATTCATACAGATATTGTACCGTCTGCATCTGAGGAAAATGGCCGTTAGATGATCCATGTGGAACTCACGCTGCTTTGAATGAGCAGGGAGATCGTCCAGGTAAGGTTCCACAAAGTCCTTAATGTCATGGAAGGCATACGACATGGCCCGCTGAAATGTGGTGCCAGTGTTTTTAAGGCCAAATGGGAGTTTGCGGTATGCAAATGTTCCCCACGGGCAGATGAAAGTCATCTTATGTTGGTCGGCTGGGTTGATCTTGATCTGGTTGTAACCAGAAAAACCATCCATGAATGAAAAGATGACTCTTACGGCACAATTGTCGATAATCTGGTCAATGAACGAGGTCGGGTAGTTGTCCTTAGGACAAGCCTTGTTGAGGTCCCGATAATTAACACAGACGCGAATGGTACCCTGCGTTTTGTTCACAGGGACGACGTTTGAGACCTAATCTGTCAACGGGACAGGATAGATGAAGCCATCCTTTAAGAGCTTTTCAATCTCTACCTTGATTGCTGTAGTCTTCCGGGGGTGTACCATTCGCAACCTTTGACATACAGGTTTGATGTCGGGATAGGTTTTTACTTCATGAGAAACAATTGCGAGGTCTATCCCAGGCATCTCTTCATAGGACCAAGCGAATACATCTCGGAATCGATTAAATAAGGTCGTACCAATAGCTATTTCTTCAGGGGAACACTTCTGGCCTATGCAAATGTGTTCCACTATACCAGGTTTCACCGAAATGTCTACCGGGGTGGTAGGCTTAATGTTGGCCAGGTTTCCCTCAGTGTCTGAAAGACATGTAAGTATGGGGGAATGAGGGAACGGGTAGATATCTGGTGAGAATATGGTGCTAATGTTGTCCTCTATGTACTCCAAAGGTGAGAGAAAAGACAAGCTATGGTGGAGGTCATCCCACGGACCATCATCAACATTCATAATTTCCATGATGGACTCGTCTGAATGAAATGTTCGAAGTAAGAGATCAGGTAGAGATGTTGTCCGTTGTAGAGAACAAGATGGGGAGGCCATAGTGAAGTGGTCCTCCGGTGCTGATTGGATAGCCTCGTAAATGCATTCAGCGGGTGAAAGAGGCATTGCGTTTCCAATTAGGCGTGTTGTGTCTTCGTACGGTACAAGCCAAGTATCAGTGAGGTGAGATGAAATCTCTGTGGAGATCATGTTCACCGAGGAAACATGATTAAGGGGGTCTGAAATCGGAAAAACACCCATGAGAGATGAATCTTTCAACAGGACAACCCCTATACTCTCATACTATTTTGATGTTTGTCCAATGGAAGGAATGTGGTCACCAGGATGAGTAGTAGTGTCCGGTGTGCAAAAATCTAATTGGTCAATGGTGACAATTCGGCCTTGGTGGGGAAATTGTACTATGCGGAAGACTGAAGAGGCTACCGCCTGCATGGCATAAAACCAATTGTGACCAAGCAAGAGATTATAATCTATTGGGGCCGAGACCACTTCCACGTTAATGGTTATGGTCTCTCCACCCAACTCGACTGCAAGAGCTTGTAAGAGGCCATGAGGTTGAAAGCCACGTCCGTCGAATGCTTTCAACGTGGTAGGGAAATGATTCAATTCGGGAAAGCCTATGGCTCTCCAACAACAGATCGACATGACGGAAGTAGAGGAGCCTTCATCCAAAAAGGTACGATGGACAATCTTCCCAGTAATGTTCGCAACAACTTGGAATGCGAGCTGATGGGAAAGCCTCGGCTTGAAGTAGTCAAGTCGAAACATGATGGTATTCGAAGAATCGGGGTCAACTGCATTGATGGTTGCAAGAAGAGTTTTGTGTTGATTAGGACAATTTTGCAAAACTTCTAGGGTAGACATGGCACAAGGAGCTTGTGCCAAGTCTTCTATGATATTGTAATTTTGTGCCGCCCAAGCATTAGGATTGAAAACGACTTTCTGAATTGTGCTCTTGGGTGGTAGGAATATCGAGTCTAAAGACGTCTTCTCAATGGTGAGAGAAGTTGATGGTATAGTGACATCAGGTAAGGAGTTGGAAGCTTTTTCAGAATTACTTCCAGCAGGTTCCTTCGAAGGGATTGAGTCGTATGATCGCGAGCGGGTATTCAAATTGATCGTCTCGTTATGCACCATGAGAACATGTGCAGTATTGGATGGTTCCCCCGGGGGGGTTGAGCAATCATTTGCTAATTTTGAGTGGGAAACAGATCATTGAGGACTGCGGGAGTGGGTTTACCTCTAAGAAAATTTTGGACTTCGTCTCTATGGGGACACTCTTTATAGAAGTGATAATCTCCGCACAGTAAACAAGGATACTTTAATTTCCGTTTCTGTTTGGTATCATCAGGAGTGCTCTTATGTTCCTGCTGGGCGGAAGACTTCTTGGATTTCCCTTTGTTCTTCTTCTTACCGCCAGACTTTTGAGATGAAGCTGACTGGATAGAATTCACCTCTTCAGTTACAGTAGGAACGGTTGATTTGGTGGTGCCGTGGCCAGCCGGAGTTGGTGATGGGAAGGAACCATGAAAGTTCGACGGTCCAACAGTGCTGGCAGCAGGCTAGGTGTTAAGGGATACAATGATGCCATCAGTTTGGGGTCCCTTAGGAGGTTTCGTGGGGTCATAAGTGTCACGGGGTGTGTCGGGAAGAATTTCAAACAACGTGCCCGATTGAGCATAGATTAAATCTAAGTAATGGGCACGAGCGATAGCTTGCTCTTCGGTGATAGCACCGCCCATGGCGACATCTCGAGCTATGTGAGGAATGAGAGACTTTGTAAACCAATCTGCTAGGAGTTGGTCTGGAATGGGAGCCTTAATCAAACATCTTCTCCTTCACCACTCATGTATATGAGTAGAGATATGAGTAGTGGTATTCTGGCAGAGAGAGGTGAGAAGGTCCATACCAGTTTCATACCATATAGGCAGTTGGAAATGGGTCAAAAAGTTCATATCAAGAGACCTGAAATCATGAAAAGAATGAGGTGGTAATTCGATGTACCACTTTGCAACCGAACTAGTGAGAGTCCTTTGAAATAATCGTAGACGGATCGAGTCATCCATCAAAGAGTTGGATGAGCAGCATAAATGGTATGTCATCACATGGTGTTTAGGATCCTTGTCCGACATGCCGTCAAACTTGGGGATATCTGATGGAAGTTTCACCAGAATCGGGGGCCAGTTAGTTCCGTGGTAGATGGGGTCATTCGTCAGTCTAGATAGATCAGGCAAGTCCAAAGTGGGAAAAAAGGGTAGCTGTTGATTGGGTTGCGGGTATTGATAGTATTGGTAAGGCATGTAAGGACCAGTAGGGCCTCGTATCGACTGATTAAAAGGTGACCACGGAGGAAACTGACCGTAGGGGGTGTGCCGCCCAGACCGTAAAGGGGTCCGCCACCATAAGGTGGTCCATTCCAATAAGGTGGGGTTCCACCTCCACCACCGGGAGGAGGTGGAGGTCCGCCACCACCGCCGGGGAGAGGTGGAGGTCCATAACCATAATAAGGTGGCCTGCTACCTCCTCCACTTGGAGGGGGTGGTGGACCACCTTTTCCGCTATAAGGATGGGGGCCCCTACCAACTCCGCCACTGGACGGATGAGGGTCTCCACCACCACCACCACCACCATAATAATTAGATCCACCGCCGCCTCCCCCTGGAGGGGGTGGTGGACCACCTCCACCGCCTGAAGGGAAATGTCCTCCCCCACCATAATAGGGTGGTCCTTAGCCGCCTCCGCCGGGGGGAGGAGGAGGACCATTCCCACCACCGCTGGAAGGGTGGGGGCCGTTGTTGGTAGAATGAGTTGGAACTCCGCCACAAGGTATAGGTCCACCTCCTACAAATTTAGGTGGGGGTCCACCGCCTCCAATAGAAGGTGGGGGTGGACCGATCGGGGGTGGTGGTGCTTGAGGGATAGTTGGTTGGGGTCCATGTTGTAAAATGGGCTACTGCCCCCATAGAGTGTATGGGTTTTCGGGATAGAGTATCCCGTATGGTGCGTTTCCAGGATTAGATTGGCTCGGCGCAGGGTTAAAGGAACCTGGATACACTTGAATCCATGAGAGTTGAGTTACATTGGATGACCCCTCAACATGAGATAATCCCATGGTGGATGGTCTAGCGGGTTGGGAAGGTCCAACGGGAGGTTCGTTGGGGATTCCACTGCCTATATTCTGGTTAGGAAACGGGGGTTTCCCCCCAGCCACAACAGGCTAACCATTAAACAAAGGTTGAACTAACATAGGTTGTTGACTAGCTACCGTAGTAGTAACGTTACCAATGAGATAATCTGGGGGAATGGAGTATCCTCCCCTCTAATTTTTAGGTGGGGGAGGAACTGGTAAAATAACGGCAGTAGTGACAGGTGTGTTGGATTGTTGTTGTTCAACAGGTTAGGTAGTAGGAAGTACCGAACTGGTCTCATGTCTAGGAGGTACATGTGCACAGATGGATGGTTAACCAGTTTCAGTAGTGGTCACGTGTTGTGTGGATGATTCTGGTGACTCGAAAGATAAAGAGCGGCCTGGGATTGGTTGATAAGGGGGTAACGATGGGTCTTCAACCCTTCGTTGGAGACTTGAATTCCGACACCTCTCAGCCATAGACCGAAAGTGATCCAATTGGCTATGGTAATAGGCCAAAGGATCATCCGGAGTAGTGTAATTAGGCAGGGGTGCAATGGCAAAATGGGCCACAGGGTGACCGGTAGAAGATGTCCAATAAGTTGTTGAAGGACCAACAACTGTTGTGGGGTTGTTCTAGGGTTGATTTATCCATTCCAACGATCCAGGCTCTCCCGGCATAATGGGAGAGAGGTCTTGCGAAGTGGGAACTTGTGCTTCTTCATCTTGCGGGGGATGAGAGGCAGGTGAATCTGGAGGAGTATGTGGAAACAAATGTCCTCCAATATTCAAAGTGGGGTTTTCCACTTCTTGTGACCCAACCCTGGCTTGAGGATCCATCCTTACCCTCGAAATTACCTCCTGGTTAAGGGGATATTCGGGTGGCAAGTTTTGGATTCTACGGGACCTTCTCCAAGGAAATTCAGCCAGAGTGACTGAAACAAAAAGTTTCTCCTAAGGCAAGCTAAAATAAAAGTAGACCAGACAAAACCCTATGCAAACTAAGGCCACAAGAAAACTCATGTGAGAAGAGTGGATTCAAAGTCTGGAACCTCACGGGATTATCAAGGCATCGCAAACCGCTATATACTGTAGGGTCCAACAATATGATGCAACAAGGAGGATTGGGACCATACCCTTTCCCGCATACCCGATTACCTGGACAGTACGTGCGTGCTAATCTCCCGAGTGCTGTTCTTGGTGTATTGCTTTGCCAAGACAACCAAATGGTTAACTCAGTTGGTTTCAGGAATCCTAGTGGTGTCTCCCAATATATGCAAGGTACGTGGGAGCTCAAATCTGTAGTGGTGCTGTCTAATGCACAATCGTTCAGCAAGAGACCTTCTGATATACTACCAAGTATGTGATACACCCTTCGATATACGACAAGTACGAATTATGGTACTTGGTGGGTACGTGAAGGAGATCGATATATCGATAAGTATGTGGAAGACTACAATACCCCCGGGATAGAGTGCTGGAAAATAACGACAGCTGCCATGCTTAACGACGCCGGAACACGTCTCTAACTTACACACAAGTTGCTATAAAATTTTACTTAGTTCTATCGTTAATTTTATCTGGATGATTAGGTGAATGCATGAGGTGAGTACATAATCGGAAGCATAATGCAAGTCCTAGCTACATGCATGAAATATTCTTTTCTTTTGATGAATTCTAACTATGGGAAGGAGAAAATGTTTTCTAATAGTATTTCCAAAACAAAATCAATGCAACCTAATTCCCAATTCAATCAAGTTTGACTACAAAAGTATTCTTTTCATTTTGTGCGAAACAACACTACTAATCCAAATCACAACATTTTTTCCTTTTTCTTTTCTTTTCAAAGCCAAATAACACTAGACAATGAAAAGAGAGAATTCTAAGATGGAGAATGCAAGCTTTTCAATAATGACCTAAAAGCAATAAAAATTAAAAATGCATCTATCTTTCCTTAGCATGGAATCAATTTTGCAAAAATTGAAGTACACTTTGAGTCTTTCAAGAAGATGAGTGATTCACAATTCAAGAAAAACACAACTGATCACATATTCATCCAACTTTTCCAAAAGATGTACAAGCAAAGCATTCCAATGCGCAAACAATTGCCTTCAACAAAGCTCAAGAAATGATGGGAAAGAAGCACTTTTAACTTTTCAATGGATGCATCAAAGGATTAACTTGATAACAACTACGCTTTCAGATGGAAATGACTGAAAATAAAACACTACTTGCAGCACTCAATACACTCAGAAAACTCAGGAAAATACAAGCACTTAGTCGAGCTAAAAGACACACAAGACTCAAAATCAGAGTAGCAAGCAAAGCTCAAAATATGATGTGAATGAGGTCTGGGAGCTGATCTAGTGCAATGGCCAGATCAGTCAAGGAGAGGAGGGAATGCAAGGGTGAGCGGATGAAGGTGGAGAAGACAAGAGTGTCCACCACTACCGGTTCTCAGACTTGTCCAAGACGGAACCCAAAATCAATCCAATCAAAACCAAACACTCAACACACGATTCAAGGATGGGATCTATGTTCAAAAATGGATCAAATCTCCAAGCAATGAACCATGAAATGGTTTGGGAATGAGTAGTATGAACTCAGAGGAAGTAGATCTGAGTCTTCGCGATGAAGATCTGACAGTGAAATCAACTTAAGAAGCGAATGAAAAACAAAAGGCTTGTGTCAAGCAATCAACTGAAAATGACTCTCAGATTGACAACTACAAAACAAGACAAGTAAATCCCCAGTATGGTCACCAGATTTGTTTGACAGACAATCTACCGAGAGCGGACTCAAGGCCTGATCTCCCTAGATCAATGCGAGTCTAGAACAAATAGGACAGAACATAAAATACTTTCCTAGATCGTATGGAAATACAAGCGTAAGGATAGATCATTTACCTTAGATTTGTAGATCCATTTCTCCTTCGTTGATCCAATGCTCCAACGCTGCTAGATCGCAAGTAGCTAAACCCTGTTGAACATGTGACAGACTACAAGAGGTGAAAGCATATATCTCATATGACATATCTAAGTTAACAGTTAAGGAGGAAAACTCTAAACATCATCCAAGAGACAACATTTATGGAAAGAAATTATATTAACTGTATTGAAGAGTGAGGAGTACAATAGAAAAGAGGATTACAACCATTTCCTTAACGCTGCAAGCTCCTTTCGACAAGCCATGCCAAAGCTCCTAGAGAGAAGTAGATGTTCTCCAAGCTAGAGTATTAGATCTATTGGGATTGATTTCACCAGCATGAGAGTACCATAGAATTCCTCCCCTTGGATAGGGGTAGAGCTTCACTTAAATAGGACTAAGTGGATAGAGTATGGATAGGATAGGTTGAGATATGATAGGAGAGACTTAAGGGATCTTTCCAAGGTGTTAGGAATTGAGTACCAAATCCCCTAGAGGTCAAGGATAGGGTCCCAAGTCAGTAGGCTTCGAGAAGAGGCTCGAAGAAGCTATTTTTTCCCATTAACTGACTTCGTCGTGCCTTGTAATGAAGCAGGCTGCGACGTCTCATGTTGCATGAGTGCAGCCTGCAACGACCTCTCAAAACCTAGTACAATAGGGTACAAATATTTCCAGGTTAAGCACTTAGCCAAGATGACCCTAGGGGTGTATACACTGAATCTCATGATGGGAATATTTTAGGTGTAACAATGACCACCCCGAAAACTCCTAGGCGCATCTCCAAAATCAATCTTCCTCTTCTTGGAGCTAGTGGAATCTTGGGCCTTCTTTCGTCTAGGAGTAGACCGTCTCTTCGGGATATGAAACAAATGATTTAATATATCATCATTTTCAAGCATTTGTAACAGTTAACAAATTTATAAAATGAATGTAGAATTCAAATATTAAATAACTCACCGCTAATGGGAGTGGGAGACATGAGGCAGGTGTCCTCCTCAATCTAGTGATCCTCTCAGCAATGCCACCCTGTAACATTTACAATAATCATTTCACTGAAAAAAAGAGTTTCTTAAAATAATTTTCGTTAATGCTTCACAATATTTTCATAAATTAATTTAATTCTTACCGTGAACACCTCAAGCAATGGAGATGATTGGGCTTTAAGGATAGTAGGTGGAGCAGTTGTCTGGATAACCTGCTCTAATGCAGTCATGGGGGAGTAGATGTATTTGCAACAACTATAGGTGCAACCACTGTAGATGTATCAATGGATGCTGCAAGAGTAGTTGCCACAATAGTGGTGGTAATTGAAGAAGGTAGGGTGGAAGAGGGCATGGTGGTATGGGGTGGACGAGGATGTCGTGGACAATGAACCACTACCACCTATAAGATAGAGGGGATCGACCTACAAGGGATAAAATGGATGTTGAGGGATGGTGGATGTTAGTCCCAGAGATGTTCTAAGGATGTATTTTAGAATTGTGCATGGTCATCAATAATCTTGCTTGTTTTAGTTTATCTTCAGGCCAACACTTAATCAAGAATTATATCATCTGCTTTAATTGCAAATACAAATAACATCCACAATCACAATTATATGTGGGAAACACTTCTAGTATGTCAGCAAAATTTTGGAATAACTGGATAAACGAAATGGCATGAGTAAAGGTACTGTAAAGTAAATATTTTTCTCATGTTTACAAAAAATGTACTCAGCAGTGAATTTAGTAGTTACAACAGAATAATAAGAAAATAAACCCAATCCTTTCCAAAATAATCCAATCAATGTTCAATTGATATATTATGAATAATTCACAACACATAATAAAAGGATACCCACAACCATATTTGAATCAAATATCAATGGAAGATTAAACCATAGGGACAAAAATTAACTTTTCCAATTACAGAAAGTTGAAAGAAATGAAAATACAAAGAAGGAAATGCTAACTGCACATAACCAGAGCTTAGAATCCACACAAATCCATGATATATCTTGAATGTCCTTTTCTCATTACTTGATTGGACTAAAATCATCAGAAGTTACACTTCTTACAAAAAGAGTCGACCTTCTCTATCACTTGTTCTGATCTAATTATAGCCTCTTAGGCTCTTACAAAATTTACAACAAAATGTCGTTATGGAATAACAACCTTCAGTTTCTTCAACTGTTTAAAAAAAATGTTGTTACAAAAATTCCTATATGGAAAAATGATGTTGACTCATTGGAGGAGGAGATTGGGGTCCTCCTTACTTAGGTGGAGGAGTATTTTACTGCGATGATGATGCTCCAACTGCTGGTTACATAGATGAGTCTCTTTCCAGATTCCTTAGTTGGAGAAATCTAGTGATGTTTTTCCATTGTTTACCCAGTGGATACTGGAAAATATTTAGTTCCTTGAGTGCCATATCCAGATCCGTATAATTCTCAAACGTGAGCTTTGGAAAAGACTTGAAAAATCATTTGAAGATGGTTGAGGATTTCAAAATCTAGGTGCAACTTGTCCACGGGTCTTCCCGTCTAACTCTCCATGAATATCTACCAGATGGGCTTCAGAGTTACGTGCCTCTAAAATAATGACATTGTAATGATATTTACAGTACAAATCTCCATGTCCACCCAAAACAGATGGGAGTCCTAATGAAAACACATTGTTGAATAGGGATTTAAAAGAAAGAACGTCATGGGACAACTGTCTAGCCATGCCACCAGCATTCTCTATTATGATTTTTTTTCTATCTCGAATGACATAGGCTTGGATCTCATTAAAAAAAATTTCATTTAAGAAATCAACAACTGTCTTTCCTAGCTTCGTCTTTTTGTCCACACTATTCAAGATAGTGCGAGAGTCTTGAGAGGATTCCTCAACGATTTCCCACTCCTATTTTGAAATAAAAAATGGCTCCATTTAGCCGTTATAAGTGCTGCTATTTGTTCACAAATCATGAATCTTGCAGTCTTGAGCAAAGTTTTTCCCATTATATTTCTAGACAAATCCTGAATGCTCCTCTGCAGGTCTACTTTAGACTGTTGTAATTAAAAAATGGTCAGGTCTCTCTTGGATAATTCCTCATTGGAATTATTTAACTCATCACATTTGAGTTTTAGTTGATCTTATGCATGATTTAATTGAGCGAATTTGAGGCTCATTTCCGCTATTTCCTATGCAACATTATCTGTCGGGTCTGTTGAAGATGTGGTCTGCAAGGTTGTTTCCTTTTGAAGCAGAATATATTGATTCTGATTTTTGATCTCGTCTACTTCCCCTTCCAGAGAAACAAATTTTTCTTTGAATGTTTGGATATCTACAAACACCTTATCCAATTCGGTCTGTATTGCTAAAATATCAATTGTTTGAGAGTCCTCAACAATGGGAATATTTAGCTTTTTCTTCAAACCTGCAATCTCTTTATCTTTCTCCTTCAACATGCTTTGGATAGGAGTTGCATCACTTGGGTCTTTCACTAATTTGGTTATTTGTTGCTCCAAATCAACAATATTCAACTGCTTGGATTTATTTGACGAATTTTCATTTTTTAGCTTCCTTTCCAGTCTGTTGACTGCGGCTTGTAACTTATTGGTGCTGATAGTGTATTTCATTACATCTCTATATACACCTTCACATGTATGTCTGTGAAGTTCCATGATGTCTTTAGAAGGGAACGCGTCCAATTTAAATGTGACCTGAGTGGTATTGAAGTTTGATGGGACTTTTTTACCTCTAGGCACAAGTGGTTCTAATATGGAAATATTCAGGGTCCCTTGCCTTAAGTCCAATGCAGATAGCATCCTGGATTGGTGTCCCGTCTCAAGATCTTTCTTTGGAAACATAGTTTTTTGGAGATCAATATTTCCATCCTTGATTTGGGAGTACAAGCCAAATAGTCCATTTTTAACCGACGACGTTGTTATCAATGCATCTTGTTGAGAAGATGTCTCTTGCTTCTAAGGCCACGATGCAGAGGGAAAATTTTCCAAAATGATAGGTTCCAGAGATGTGGGTGTCGGCTTAAGCTTCAATGTCATGCAGGATACATTTTCCTATCTAGATTTCTTTGAATTTGACTCAACACTTCTAGATTTATCTATGTTAATATCAGAGTTTGGTTCAGTAGTACTCCTCTTTCCCAAGATATCAAATTTAAGTGGCATGGGAATGATTGGTGCTGCTACTACCTAGCTTGGATACAAAGCCAAATTTTCCTGTTCCCAATTATCCAAGTTGGCGACTTTGTCCAGCATTGGGTGCGACTCATGAGGGCAAGTCGCTGCTCTAGAAGACTATCTTTTTTGAGAGATGATCCCTTTAGGATCGTACCTCCATGCAAAACTCATAGAGAAGTTAAAAACCACCATCATTTCTTCAACCACTGCTTGTGTTGACCTACTTCTTAGTTTAAAAGGCCCAGCTTCATTAGGGACTTTGAATGTATTAGGGCTATTTCCATTCATGAAGTGCATGTCATCGCAATTAAACCTTTGGCGGATATACTCCAATGCAAAAATCCTAGAAGTCATGAATACATGCAACTTATATGGAGCTATCTCTGATTTGTAGAATCGAATCTTGGTGTGAGTTTCAAATCAAAACCAATCCCTAACTGATTCGTCAGGGTTTAACTAGAGAAAAATATTACAGTCCGAAAATATTATGGGAGGAGGTGCAGAAAATAACAAGGAATATATCTTAGTTATGAAAATTGTTGTTGTGAAAATGAAAACGGTAATATCCATTGGGTAATATCCCAATGGGTCCATCGTGAAAGCACCATACTCATAAGGCGGTTTCAGGGCTCTATGAAGGCGGTATTAAATAACTACTTTTTGGGCCCTAAATGAGCCTGGGGATGCCATGTGGAACGGGTGGTTTTTTGTTCAAGGTCGCGCCGAATTATTTAAACGCCGAGCAGTTTTGAGGGCCTGAAAACATTACAGTCGTAGATGTCATTATCTCGAGATCTGATATGGAATTGAGGGGTTATCATAGTCACATGGCCCACTTGATCTGATGGACGCCTATCATGAGGTGACAACCACCTATATTTTCCTGACAACTGAAAAGAGCAGCTTTAGGGCCACATTAAGGTGGTTTTCTCGGACTCCTTTTGAGGCCTTGAATCCATATTATGTTGACACGTGTCTAGAAAGTTTAGGATTCAGGTTCATGTTCCAAAATTATCAATCAAGCATATTAGGAATCCTGAAAGGATGTGAACCATTGATCTGTGATAGACATGGATCTCAATATATTGTAAATTCGGTCATCTTTGCAACGTATGACGAGGCGCTTCCTTGTTACGTCAATGTACATTTGATGGTCTTCAGGCTACGCCACTTTATCATTGCTTTCTTATGGCGGTTTCAGGGTTTCAGGGCTCCTTATAAGCGGTTTTGATAGAATTCTTTTAAGGACTAAATGAACTTGAGACCACCATGTGGCTAGACAATTTATCATTCAGGTTTCAAACTCTTTGCTTAAAAGTTGCGCACTTCTGGTCCTTGAATAGATCTCCACTATCGATCTGAACTCTGATGTGTCAAACTTTGGATATCGCTTGATGCTACGATTGACAACTTCGTGATCACTCCCACAGTCAAACCTCAGTTATTTTCCTTCAAATTTAAGCTTGAATCCCCACGATACGAACGTGCCAGCGTCACTTGTGAAAAACTGCGCTGCTTGTTTTCGTCCACAAAAATACTGATACTAACATTGGATTCAACGGGGACAACCTTTTTCTCTGGAAGAGGCTAAGAACTGTAGACTAGTTACTTTAAGTCCACGGGGCTATGGAGCATGTCAATCCTATTATTTCATAAATTCAGAAAACAAATTAATTTTGAAGAAAAATGTAAACATAATTTCTAGAGAAAAATTTGAAAGAAAATGCAAAGTAAATTACATAGTAATACAACAATTCTCAGGATATTAGAGATAGAGATAAATACTGAAAGAAGCGCTTCAGAAACCTTCCTTTGACAGGATTTCCGAATATATCATCATCTAGTTGTTCCATTTCATAGGTATTATTTCCTTGGACCGTGACTACTTTGAAGGGATGACCCAGAGATTATCAAATTTGCCATGTTTGGATCTTTCTTCTCTTCTAGCATCCCACTTTAGAACCAGATATCTAGGATGAAAGTATCTAGCTATTGCTCTCCTGTCAAAGGTTGCTTTCATTATCTCTTGATGTATCTTGGTTGTGCCATCCAGTTGTTCTCGAACTTGATGTATCTCAATTAGTTGATGAATTCTTCCTTCCATTTCATTAGGCTCATGATGCTCTAGTTGTAATAATTTCATTACTAGAAGACCCAACTGAATAGGAAGGACAACCTCTTTACCATAGATTATTTGGAAAGGAGAAGTGCCAATCGCTCTTTTAAAACTGATTCTATCTGCCCATAATGCAAATTTTAGTTGAGAGTCCCATGATTTTTTGTTGCATCCAAAATCTTCTTGATGATAGTCACTAAAATTTTATTAGAGGATTCTACCAAGCCATTTCCTTGAGATAATAGGCTGTTGAATGGATCAATTCGATGTTGTACCTTGACAAAAACTCATCATTTTGGACGAGCTTGGGCATTATCTGTAATTATCCTTCTAGGGTAGGAAAATTTTGCTAGAATATTCTCTTCCAGAAATTTAATGATCACCATATCATTAGCATTTCTTCTTGGTATTGCTTCTACCCATTTGGTGAAATAGTCAGTAGCAGTAAGAATCCACTTGTGTTGACCATTGGAATGTAGATTTATATCTCCTATAAAATATAGGCTCCACTGTTGGAAAGGTGCTTCGTTTTGATTGGTTTGAAAGGCATAGGTTTGAGCTTCCGCTTTCCTACAAACATTTGACATTCGGTATAGGCTCTAACAATTCTATTAGCATCAACAAACCAAGTTGGCCAATGGTAACCGGATCATAGGACCTTATAAGTGGTGGCTATCCATGCATGATGTCCTCCGCAAGCACCTTTATGAAATTATGCTATTATACCTTCAGTTTCCTCTTCTATTACACAATCCAGTAGAACTCCAAGAGGATCTTTCCAAAACAAGTATCCATCTAGAATGCAATACTTTACAATTTTGAGTCTAATATACCTCATTTTAGCTTTGTCGAGATCACGGGGACAAGTTAAATGTTGAAGATAATAGACAATATCTTTATACTATTCCAAATAAGTAAAATTTTCAGACATATTAAGAGGATATTTTGCTGAGTACCTTCTTCTTCCTGGTTGGACAGTTGGTCTATCAAATTTATCTCCAGAGATTGATAGTTCGATTAAACCATAGGTTTTGCTAGCCCTTGACCCTTTAAAAGATTGGTAGGTCTAATTTCCATGTCATACTCTTGTATTTTGAAAATACACTTTCCTCTTCTGCCTTCACTGTCTGGTTGACAGAGAATATCCTTGATGGTACTCCCTGGGACGTAAGCAATGATATTGGAATGCAATATGTAACTTATGAATGACTTAGGAGATTTTACCAAGGTGTAAGCTTGTTTTTCCATAGTACTATATTTCAACTCATCGTCTCTCAATGCTCTACTAAAAAAGGAAATGGGTTGTTCTTATCCTGCATCATTCTTCTGCACAAGGACAGTAACAATGGTGACCTCAAAGGAAAATGAAAATATGAGGAATTCTTTGGTATAATCCAGACTAATCAAACAGACAATTCCCCTAAATCAGTCTCGATTTGCTTAAAGGACTTTTTGGCATTAGTGGTCCACTTAATCTCAACATCTTTCTTCAGCATATATGTTATTGTTTTCATCATTTTTGCAAAATTTGGGATGAACCTTCTAGGAAAATTTATCTTTCCAATAAAGGATTGAACTTACTTCTTGTTTTTGGGTATTTCTATTAATTTTATGGTGGCCACTCTGTTAGGATCTATTTTAAATCCATTTTTGGAGATAATGTGTCCCAACAATTTCTCCTCTGTCATAGCAAAGAAATATTTTTAGGGTTTAAAGATAAACTGAATTTTCTGCATTTTTGAAAGTTTGCTTTAGATTTTTAAGATGATCCTCATCTAATTTTGAGAATATTGTCATATCATATAGTTATATAACAATACATTTATCCTTTTCACCTATGACTGCTATATCCATGGCTCTTTGGAACTTGGCCCCAACATTGATGATACCAAATGGCATCTTATCATACATAAACGTTCCCCATGGTGTGGTGAAAGATGTTTTTTTTTCTATCATCCATATGCATGGCAATTTGATTATAGACTGAAAATCCATCCATTATGGACACTCTAGTAGACCCCACCAATTTCTGAAGAATATGATCCATTTTGGGTAGAGGATAATTTTCCTTTAGGGAACACTTGATAAGATTGATAAAATCTACACATAAACAAATTTCCCCATTCTTTTTTCTTACTGGCACCAAATCAGCAACCCATTCTGAGTATCTGAGGGGAATGATGAAATTTGCATTGAGTAATTTCCTTCTTTTTCAATTATAGGGAGTAGAATAGGGTTTACTTGTCTTAACTTATGCTTTACAAGTTTAGCATATGGCTTCAAAGGGATTTAATGTTGGATGATAGAGGTGTCATAAGTTTTCAAATATTCATACTTCCAGGAAAAAAAGTCCATATACTCTTTGAATAGATTGAAATACCTTTGCTTCTGCTCCATTATCATATATTCTGAAAGCTTGATGAATTTTGGTTCTTCTGGGGTACCAATATTAATTTCTTGCACAACTTCAGTAGTGGGTTGAACCACTGGCTTAACATGGATCTCATTTTTATCAAATATTTGTTCGAGAGGAACCAAACCTTTGGGAATATAGTTGTTTTTAAGATGGAGAATTTTGTGGCTAGAAACTTGTTGCATTAATTCAGGGGCTATGATCTGTTCTGTTTGAATAATGTTCTCCATTTTATACTCTTCATCAGAGTCTATATTAGTAGCTGAAAATTCGTCCATATTATGAAGAAAGCATTTGATCTGTTGATCATCCTCAAAGACTTGCCAATGTTTGATGTTGTCAGGGATAAAAGGGATATACCGCATCTCCACTTCATACTTCAACTTTGGTTTCTTGGTAGGTTTGAATGTACTAGCTGCTAGAGACAATGAATCATCCTGCTGGTTTCCTTCCCTTGGGACAAAAGTTATATTAAAGGCATCAAAGAAGTTTTTAATCAAATCCTAGACGAGATTCCTGTATGATTTAAGACTTGGGTGCTTTGTTTGATAAATACATTTGACATGGTTTACTAACAATTCCGAGTCTCCAAATACTTCCATTTTAGTAATTTTGAGGTCTTTAGCAGCTCAGAGGCTTAAGATAAGGGCCTCATACTCCACAACATTGTTGGTGGTATCGAATTCTAGTTTGTAGGACAACATAGTCTCTTCCCCTATCAGTGAGAACAACACACTGAATCCAGATTCATCTTTCGCTGAGGCTCCATCAAAATATAGTTTCCATACTCGACTCTTGTGATCTTCGTCAGCAGATTTAGTCACTCGAGGTTCTACAATTTCCTCCTCAAGGGATTCATCGACAGATAGCATATAACAGCCCATATCCTTGTCAGTATCATATATAGGATAGTTAATAGGACTATCCTAATCACTTATCATGTAAGCGAATGTAGCTTCTCTATATAGACGTCTGGTTTCTCTTGCAAAAATGAGTATTGTAGCATATTTCATATCCATCTACATGGTACCTCCCAATTTTTTAGCCCAACTTCTTGATAGAAGCATACCATATTTTGCTGGTACATAAGCTACTACCACATCCATCATTATACTTTTGGATGGTAATTGGGAAATAGTTACTACAAAATCCATTGTCACTACACACTTCACCTTTCTAGAGTAAAAAATATAAAGATCGTGATACAACCTTGTGATCTCTAGTCCTAGTTGTTCCATAATAACTTTTGGCATTAAGTTGTGTGAAGCACCCGAGTCTAACATACAATTATGGAGTAATTTATCATGGACATTAAGAGTGACATAAAAAGGAGTAGTAAGTTCTTCTTTGTCATCAATGTGGGGGACACATTGAATAGCTGGGGATTCATCATTTAGATTTATGGTATCCTGCTGATCAAAGAATTCACTTGTATGTAGCATCTTATCAAATTTATTTTGGTACTTAGGGTTCTTTATGAGTTCAGGAAATGGGAATGCTATCTTGATTTTTCTCAATTCATGTTCCATATGGAAAGGTATACTGCTTTTCTCGTACTCCTTAGGATCTTGGTCTAGATTTTAGTGTGGGGAGGTGCTTGGTTCTTTTTGGCCAATTGAAACTGAGAATTTACTAGTTTTGTCCTTTCATGGGTCTTCACTCTTTATTACGGGAGAGGTTTGGGGGGTTTTATCTCGAACTTGCTTTGTGGGGGAGACTTTAGGAGGGGTTTTGATTGGTCGATTGACATAATCCTGTCTAGGATTGAGATCATACTTCTTTGAAACTCAGCCTATAGAGTGTATGAGAACAATCGATATTCATACGAGCTTGTGTCATTCTATTGAAGAACATTATGATATTTATCAGTTTGGTTATATAAAAGTTAGTTTTCATAATCATCTCTAGTGAGATTCATGAGATAGGACTCTTCGTCCATCCAATTCAATTGTTCTTCAGCTTCCTTGTAAATTTATTCCTCGGGTATTTCGATCAGATTATTATTGCTTTCTTTCACTAGCGGTCTTAATGGTTTCTCATCATTCCTCTTCTCTCGATAGGTCATATATGGATTATAAGGACTTCTAAACTGAGTGAGAAAACGAGCAGGGGACTGTCTGTTCGAACTAATATTTTCCAATTCCATTCTAGTAACCTTGTTTGACAGGTTCTTGATAATGCGAGACATTTCCTCTATCTTTGCTTCTTAATAGTCTTTATCCCGGAGGAACTAATCTCTTCTTTAGATTTCCCTTTATCTTTTTTCTCAACATTGTTCGTCAATTTTATTTTATCCCCAGATCTCATATTTCCCTCGACGTCTATAGTGTCATCTTGCATTATACTAAGGGAGATGCATATTCTCTCTCTTAACATGATAGCAAAATCAGAGGGAAAGGAACCTTCATATGGAGCTTGGGTTGCTGCTTCAGTAGGTCGGATATCCTCAAGAATTATATAATATATTTTATTGAACCTTGCAGTAAAGTCAACAACAGTTTCAGAATTATTCTTTTTTAGGGATGAAAATTCTATCAGATAATACACGTTATCATGCTTGAATCCCTACTTCTTGATAAAGGTGTTCTCCAAATTTTCCATAGTTCCGATCGAAGCATTGGGAAACGATCTGAACCATTTTCAAGCCTCGCGCTCTAGTGATTGAGCGAATATTCTCATGTATACATCATCGTGGTCAATAAAAATGTTATCAGTAAAATCTTGAAAACAATCTACATGATATTCTGTGGATGTGCCCTTACTGCCATCATATTTAGGTAATAACTTCAGATAATCGATGGCAATATCATTTAATGGTGTAGGAAATTGCAGAGCTCCATTCCAACTAGCCACACATTGAGGTGTTTTGGATGGTGGTGGTCCTTCGCCACCTCCTCCTCCTCCTCCTGACATGAGATGGTTAACAATTAAATTTTTGGCTTCAAGAGTAATAAAGGATTTGGGTGGATTCTTCTGAGTAGAGGATTCTCTGCTTTCGGTAGAAACAATTGGGGGATCAGGCAAACCAAACGGAGTACAAGGATTTTGGAGAGGAGACTCTGGTCCAGGGGTTTCAAAAATAAACTCAGACACATGGGACTATGGGCCAAATAGAGGAGGAGAGAAAATTCTTCAGTGATGGCCAGGTGAAGTGGATTGATATTTTCCATGTCTATGTATCCAGGAGACAGGATCTTGTAGTGCCACAAATTCTTCGTGACTAGAGTTCTTGCGAGTATTCCTACATCCAGATGCCATGTTTTCCTTTGTGGAGTCACCAAGTGGATTTCACGGCTTGCAACCTAGTTTCGTCCACTATGAAATATAGGGCATAGGATTTTTGTTGTCCCCAGGGAAGATCAATATTCTTTCTACATTCTCCAGAAACAATGCCAAAAATTATGTTATTCCTAGAGACGTTCTAAGGATGTATTTTAGAATTGTGCCTGGTCATCAATAATCTTGCTTCTTTTAGTTTATCTTCAGGCCAACACTTAATCAAGAATTATATCATCTGCTTTAATTGCAAATACAAAGAACATCCATAATCACAATTATATGTGGGAAACACTTCTATTATGTCAGCAAAATTTTGGAATAACTGGATAAACGAAATGGCAAGAGTAAAGGTACTGTAAAGTAAATATTTTTCTCATGTTTACAAAAAATGTACTCAGCAGTGAATTTAGTAGTTACAACAGAATAATAAGAAAATAAACCCAATCCTTTCCAGAATAATCCAATGAATGTTCAATTTATATATTATGAATAATTCACAACACACAATAAAAAGATACCCACAACCATATTTGAATCAAATGTCAGGGGAAGATTAAACCATAGGGACGGAAATTAACTTTTCCAATTATGGAAAGTTGGAAGAGATGAAAATACAAAGAAGGAAATACTAATTGCACATAAAAAGAGCTTAGAATCCACACAAATCCATGATAGATCTTGAATGTCCTTTTCTCATTACTTGATCAGACCGAAATCATCAGAAGTTACACTTCTTACATAAAGGGTCGACCTTCTCTATCATTTGTTCTGATCTATTTATAGCCTCTTAGGCTCTTAAAAAAATCACAACAAAATTCTGTTATGGAATAACAGCCTTTAGTTTCTTCAACTGTTTAAACAAAATATTGTTACAAAAATGCCTATGAGGAAAAATGATGTTGACTCATCGGAGGAGGAGAATGGGGTCCTCCTTACTGAGGTGGAGGAGGATTTTGATGCGACAATAATGATCCAGCTGCTGGCTGCGTAGATGAGCCTCTTTCTAGCTACTTTAGTTGGAGAAATATAGTGATTTTTTCCCATTATTTACCCAGTCGATATTGGACAATATTTAGTTCCCTGAGTGCCATATCTAGATCCGTATAATACTCAAACGAGGGCTTGGGAAAAGATCTGGAAATCATTTGAAGACGACTAATTATTTCAAAATCTAGGTTCAACTTGTCCACGATTGTCTTCCCATCTAACTCTCCATGAATATCTACCAGATGGGCTTCAGAGTTAGGTGCCTCTGAAATCATGACATTGTAATGATCTTTACGATACAAATCTCCATGTCCATCCCAAAAATATGGGAGTCCTAATGGAAACACATTGTTGAATAGGGATTTAAAAGAACGGACATCATGGGACAAATGGATATCCATGTCAATAAAATTCTGAGCCATTATACCTTTTGTGATCACTTTGTTAGCTTCTATGATTATTTTTGTTCTATCTCGAATGACATAGACTTGGAGCTCATCAAAGGTTTTTTCATTTAAGAAATCAATAATTGTCTTTGCTAGCTCCGTCTTTTTTTCCACACTATTCAGGATAGTGAGAGAGTCCTGAGAGGTTGCCTCAGGGATTTCCCACTCCTCTTGTGAAATACAAAAATGGCTCCATTGAGCCGTTATAAGTGTTGATGTTTGTTACCAAATAATGACTCTTGAAGTATTGAGCAAAGGTTTTCCCATTAGCATTCTAGACAAATCCAGAATGCTCCTTTGCAGGTCTAATTTAGGCTGTTGTAATTCAGAAATGGCTGGGTCTCTCTTAGCTACTTTCTCATTGGAATTCCTTAACTCATCACATTTGAGTTTTAGTTGATCTTGTGAATGATTTAATTGATCATCTTTGAGGATCATTTTCGCTAACGCTTGTGCAAGCTTATCTATCGGGTCTGCTGAAGATGTGTCCTGCAAGGCTGCTTCCTTTTGAAGCAGAATATCTTGATTTTTCTTTTTGAGCTCGTCTAATTCCCCTTCTAGAGAAACATTTTTTTCTTTGAATGTCCAGCTATCTTCCAGCACCTTTTCCAATTTAGACTGTATTGCTAAAATCTCAATTGTTTGAGAGTGCTCAATAGTGGGAATATTTAGCTTTTTCTTCAAACCTGCAATCTCTTTATATTTCTCCTTCAACATGATTTGGATAGGAGCTACATCACTTGGGTCTTTTACTCATTTGGTCATTTGTTGCTCCAAATCAACAATCTTCAATTGCTTGGATTTATTTGATGAATTTTCATTTTTTAGCTTCCTTTCCAGTTTGTTGACTGCAGCCTGTAACTTATTGGTGCTCATAGTGTATTTCATTACATCTCTATATACACCTTCACATGTTTGTCTGTGAATTTCCATGATGTATTTAAAAGGGAACGCATCCAAGTTAACTGTGACCTGAGTGGTCTTGAAGTTTGATGGTACTTTTTACCTCCAGGCATAAGTGGTTCTAATATGGCCATATTCAGGGTCCCTTGCCTTAATTCCAATGTAGATAGCATCTTGGACTAGTGTCCTGTCTCAAGATCTTTCTTCAGAAACAGAGTTTTCTGGAGTTCGATATTGTCATTCTTGATTTGGGAGTACAAGCCAAGTAGTCTAGCCTTAACTCGCGACGTTGTTACCAATGCATATTGTTGATAATATGTCTCTTGCTTTTGAGGCCATGATGCAGAGGGAAAATTTTCCAAAATGACAGGTGCTAGAGATGTGGGAGTCTGCTTAAGCTGCAATGCTGTGCTGGATACATTTTCCGATATGGATTTCTTTGACTTTGACTCAACACTTCCAGATTTATCTTTGTCAATACTAGAGGTTGGTTCAGTAGTACTCCTCTTTCGCAAGATATCAACTTTAAGTGGCATGGGAATGATTGGTGCCACTACTACCTTTCTTGGATCCAAATCCAACTTCACCTGTTCCCAACTATCCAAGTTAGCGATTTTGTCTAGCATTGGGTGCTGCTCATGAGGATAAGCCGCTTCTCTAGCACACTATATTTTCTGAGAGATGATCCCTTTAGGATCATACCTCCATACAAAACTCGTAGAGAAGTTAAAAAACACCAACATTTATTCAACCACTGCTTGCGTGGACCTACTTCTTACTTTAAAAGGCCCAACTTCACTGGGGACTTTGAAGGTCCTAGGGATATTTCCCTTCATGAAGTGCACGTCATCACAATTAAACCTATGGTGGATATACTCAAAGGAAAAAATCCTAGGAGTCATGAATACAAGTAGCTTATATGGAGATAGCTTTGATCCGTAGACTTGAATCTTGCTATGGGTTTCAAAGAAAAACCAATCCCCAACTGAGTCGTGAGGGTTTAAATGGAGCAAAATATTACAGTCCAGAAAGATTATGGGAGGAGGGGTATCAAATAACAAGGAATATATTTTAGTTACGACGGTATCCACAAACACAGAAAATACTTCATGACTAGGAACATGAACAATTGAATTATGGAGGTCCTCTAGATTAAAGAACTCCTTATTATGGTAAATGGTCATGTAGATCAAATAGGAAGTGTACCTAAATAATTTTCTAGTAGCAAAAAGTTTGAATTGCAAGTGCATAGACTGGGCAAGGAAAGATGAAATATCTAACTTTATGGGTGACTCATTTTGTGATAGATTTATTAGGAAAAGAAAATATCGAGAAACATCATCAATACCAAGTCGTGGTCATAACCAAGGATTTGGAATACCATTGATAGTACAGGACGAACTTTCTCTAATAATACATCTAAACTAAACATCGACTGTGTACTTGGAAGGTCTGCTCTTGGGGGAATCAACAACTGGATGAATGTCTCCCTGCATTCTGATGTCAATTCTCTGATCTTTATAGTTAGGACCTCCTTGTCGAACTGGAAGATGGAATTATCTTCCTATGTGTCTGCCATTTCCATCAGGAGATCCTTCTTAATTGGAAATACAACTGATCCAAGTCGAGAAATAATTTCTTTCCTCTCGGGCACATATATTTCCACACACAACTGCACCAGTTTTGGGAAATCTTGGGCCCGTGGTAAAATCATTTTTGCTAATCCAGAGCCCTAGAGGTTGAATGAATTGCTTCCGTTCTTAGCCTAGTATTCGACCTCTCGGGATAATTGATGCAAATTGGGAATTGACAATATGGGGTCATGGATGTCGAAATGTTAATCTCTTAAGTGCTATTCTGTGTAAGCACAGAGCTCGCAGAAGGATATGTTTTAGGGTTAGTATCAAAATCCATGCATGAATGAATGCAGGGATGATGAATGCTATGGATAGGATATGAATTAAAGCTGATGCAGAATTGAAAAGTAGAGGAGCTTGGAGTAGAAGAAGAATGAATGCTCATACAATTCAAATAATGCACATATATAGCAGGATTTTGAAAATGAGAGACTTAAACGAGTTAGATGTGTGTCATCGGAAGATTGGTCCTTTAGGAAAAGGGCATGGAGTCTTTAATGCATAGGGACCGTTGCTATCAAAACAACGGTGGTAATATCCATTGGGTAAAATCCTGGTGGGTCCATTGTGAAAACAACAAACTCATAAGGCGGTTTTAGGGCTATATGAAGGAGCTATTAAATAACTGCTTTTTGGGACCTGAACGAGCCTCAGGATGCCAAGTGGAACAAGCAGTTTTTTGTTCAGGGTTGCGCCAAATTATTTAAACATCTAGCAGTTATGAGGGCCTAAAAACGTTCCAGCCATAGATATCATCATCTCAAGATCTGCGCTCGACTTGAGGGGTTATCATAGTCACATGGCCCACTTGATTTGACGGATTCTTGTCGTGAGGTGACAACCACCACTCTTTTTCTAATAGCTTAAAAGAGTGGTTTCGGGGCCACATTAAGGTGGTTTTCTCAGACTGCTTTTGAGACCCTGAATCCATATTAGGTTGACACGTGTCTAGGCAGTTTAGGATTCAAGGTTGTGTCTCGGAATTATCAATCGAACATATTGGGAAGCCGGAAAGGATGTGAACCATTGATCTATGATGGACACGGATGTCAAGATCTTGTAAATTCGAGCATATTTGCAACGTATGATGAGGTGCTTTCTTGTTACATTTATGTACCTCTGGTCTTCGGGATACTTCACTTTATCATTGCTTTCTTATGTTGGTTTTAGGTCTCCTTATAAGCGGTTTCGATAGATTACTTTTCAGGATCTGAATGAACTTGAGACTGCCATGTGGTTAGACAGTTTATCATTCAGAGCTCAAAATCTCTAATTAAAAGTTGCGCACTTCTCGGCTTTGAATATATCTCCATCATTGATATGAAATTTGATGCATCAAACTCTGGAGATCACTTGATGCTACGATTGACAACTTCGTGATCACTCCCATAGTCAAACCTCGATCATTTTCCTTTGGATTTAAGCTCGAATCTCCATGATACGAACACGTCGGCATCACTTGTAATAAACTGTGCTGCATGTTGTCGGCCGTGAAAATACTGGTACTAACAGTGGATGGTATGGTGGTCCTGAATAGAGGGAGGAGGATGTATCCAAGGGGGGCTATGGAAAAAAGGGGGATGCTGGATGGAAGGGGGGCATGGACAGATGGGGGAGGATGGATGGAAGGGGGGGCGTGGATGAATCGAGGAGGCTGGAAGGAGGGAGGAGTATGGATGAAAGGGGGTGTATGGACAGAGGGGGGAGTTTAGATGGAAGGGCAGGGGTGGGCATAGGGAGGGGTTTGGATGGAAGCGGGGGGGTGATTCATGGGAGAGGGTGTAAAAAAGGGACTGAAGTGTGGAGGGGGAATGGTGGAACCTGCAGCTCATAGTGGCACTAGCATACACATTTGTAATATCATAGTTTAGTAGACAAAAATCAAAATAAGCCATAGTAAGTCATAACAATTCAAATTAAAAGTGTGGTTTTAACTACAAATCATACCTATGTGTACGGTGACCTGTTGACCCCTAGCGGATATGGATGGTCATCAAAGTCTGTACATACCTATGGACACCAAAATGCATGCACGTTATGAACATATTAAACAAGTAATTATTTAGGTAATCAAAATATTAAAAAATATTATAGGAACTATCATCACGTATGTCATAAATATAAATAAATAATAAATAATAGTAATGATGTAAGCAAGTAACACAAATGATGCAAAAGTAAACTTAAAAATTAACAATATTGTGTGAGGTATTGAAAATACCTTCATGCGAGGTGCTTCAATTTCAGTTGCAGCTGCCATTGCCGTGTCCAAGTTGGGAGATCCTGTTGATGTATATGTAACTTCGGAATGTATTTCATCTATGTATTTCATATATATTTATTGTACCCTTATAAGAGATGTGTTATTCCTGTATAAGGAAGTGTCATCATGTGGATTGACAAGTGTCGCAAGTATGTGTACTTGCCGATGGGTTATTAGACCACAATGTGTGGGGTCGGCCCTGAAATATATATTATATTGTGTATGTATCTAGATAGACAAGTCGGCCCCATAGTGTAACTGGGAAAACAAACTAGTATAAATAGAGATCGGGAGATCTCTATTTTGATCATTCGGAAAGTCACACTTCTCTCACTCAGAAAGTGGTGCACTAGTGAGGAGGAGGATCATCTGCTACTAGGAGACTATCTCAAGTGTATTTTGGTTGTACTTTGGTTGAGCCATTGCTCTCTCTATCTCTGAGGAAGTTGTGGGGTTTTTCACCTTAGGGTTTTCCCCATGGAAACTTTGTGTCTCTTGTCTCTCATGCTTTTGATTCCTATGATGATTGACATGCTTGTTATGATTGATATGCATTGATATACTGTACATGTTATTCTCTCAGTGAATATCCTAGAGTATTGTGAATTAATGTTCAAAATTTAACATGGTATCAGAGCTAACCTGAGAAGAAGACATTTTGTAGTGACGAAAACTTGAGTTTCTTGTTTACTGGGTTTCTCTCCACAATTTTTGTAAAAGCAGTATAGTAGATTGACTCTACTCATCAAGGAGAATCTATCTGTCCAATCAAAATTCAATTCTAATCATTTTCAGATTTGGCCCTAAAAATTAGGGTTTCCACAAAAATAGGAATTTATGAAATCTGAAGACATAGCTGGAAGCTCCTTGCAAAAATCGAAGTTTAGAGATTTGGATCGAGATTTTTGGCTGGGTAGATCTCCGGGAAACTCAAACCCTAATTCAGGGCTCTCCCTAGTGAACCCGGGAGGAGCAAAAGGCAAATCTGAAGGGTAAAGATTTGTTGATCTCAAATTCTGAATACACCAGGCTGATCAGCTCATCAAGGCGCATCTTTCTATCATTTCAGAAAGTTGAAATTCATTTTTTGAACTTTTAGGGTTTTTTCGACAAACCCTAATCCGGGACCAGATCCAGTTTTCAGCATTTCAAGTGGTAAGACCTAAATCTTTTATGTTTCCATTTGAAGTACTCTTTAAGATGTCTCACCACACCAAGCTTGAGGATAAGCTTGAAGGGGCTAATAACTTCCGAGCTTGGAAGTATAGGATTGGGTTAATCCTGGAAGAAAATGAGTTGGACTCATATATAAAAGAAGACATCCCTATCCCAGAGGATGAAGAGGCTAAAGTTTTGCATAAGAAGAACTTGGTAAAGGCAAAGAGAATCATTGTTGATTCTATCAAAGACCATCTCATACCCCATGTGTCTTCTCTAAAGACACCCAAAGAGATGTTTGACTCTTTGACCAAGCTATTTGAAGGGAAGAACATAAATCGGAAGATGACCCTGCGGAACCAATTGAAAGGAGTAAAGTTTCAGAATGGAGAAACCATTCAATCTTATTTTTCAAGGGTCTCCTAGATCAAGGAACAACTAGAAGCAGTGGATGAAATGGTGGAGAATGGTGAAGTTGTCATGACCACTCTGAATGGCTTACCTAGGTCATGGGACTCCTTCATTCAAGGAATCTGTGCAAGAAAGAAGTTGATTTCCTTCAGTAGACTACGGGAAGAATGCTCACAAGAAGAAGCAAGGCTTGTGGCACGAGAAGAAAAGATGGGGAATGAAGATCAACCTCTCACAGCTCACACCAAGAAAGGGAAGTCCAAGAGAGAGCCATTTCACTCCAAGAAATCTTCACATCACTTCAAAGAAAGAAGAATATGCTTCACCTGTAATGAGAAAGGACATATTGCCATAAATTGTCCCAAGAACAAGAAGGACAACAACAACTTCAACAAGAAGAAGAAGGGCAGCAAAAGAAGGTTTCATGCTCATGCTGCCGAGGATGATGAACCACCCAAGAAGAAGGCTAGGGTAGAAAGTGATGATAGTGATGATGACTCATCAAGTGAAGAACAATATGTTCTAATCTCTGCTCTCACAGGTACTATCTCCCATGGTTGTAATGATTGGTTGATTGATAGTGGGGCTTCCAAACACATGACTGGGTTTAAAGAATCTTTTGTGAATCTATCTGAACATGAATCACCCCATAAGGTGAAACTTGGGGATGATTATCAATACCCAATCAAAGGAAGTGGTGAAGCCTCCTACAACCTAGATTCTGGAAAATCTTTGAAGATGAAAGAAGTCCTTTATGTACCTGGGCTCAAGAAGAACTTACTCTCCATCTCTGCATTGGATGCAAAAGGTATGAGGGTTGCATTTGTGGATGGACAAGTCCTAATGTGGCCAAAGGGAAAGACCATAGATGATGCAGTAGTGATTGGAGAGCAAGAGGGAGGTTTGTATAAATTGAAGGGACAACATGAACATGCCATGGTGCATGAATCCATGGATCCAAGTGACCTTTGGCATAGAAGACTTGCTCATATGCATTATAGGGCACTTCCAATTGCAAGCAAGGCTGTAGAGGGTCTTCCTGAAATCAATACCAAACATGAAGGTGTTTGCAAAGGATGTGCAAAAGGTAAGAACATTAAGAAGGCTTTCCCAAGCAGTGAAAGCAAGGCAAAATATATCCTGGAAATCATCCACTCAGATGTATGTGGTCCTACGTCATCTAGTTCTCTAAGTGGGTATGTTTACTATGTCTCATTTATTGATGACTTCTCCAGGAAGACTTGGGTATACTTCTTGAAGAACAAAGATGAGGTGTTTGATAAGTTCAAGGAATTCAAAACCTTGATGGAGAATCAAACTGACAAGAAGATCAAAACATTCAGATCTGACAATGGAGGAGAATTCACCTCAAGTGACTTCAAGAAGCTTTGCAGTGATTCAGGGATTAAGAGGGAGTTGACTGCTCTTTACAATCCACAACAGAATGGAGTTGCAGAAAGGAAGAACAAAACAATCATGGAAGCAACAAGAGAAATGCTACATGACCAGGATCTACTTATGCATCTATGGGCAGAAGCAGCTAGAACAAATGTATATGTGCAGAACAGAACACCCCACAAGATATTGGACAACAAGACACCAGAAGAGGTCTTTTCTGGTAAGAAACCTGAAGTCAACCATCTCAGAATATTTGGTTGTCCAGTATTCACTCATGTCCCAAAGGAAAAGAGGACCAAACTAGATCCTTCAGGAAAGAAGGGTATCTTTGTGGGTTACAGTGAAAGCTCTAAGGCTTACAAAATATACTTTCCAGGGTTCAAGAAGATTGATGTCAGCAGGGATGTGACATTTGATGAAAACTCAGCATTCATCAAATCAAGGAAGGCACCTATCGAAGTTTATGAAGAACCTAAGGAAACTAGATTTCAAGACACTGCCATGACTGAAGCAATTCCATAAGTTGTTCGTGAGTTTGAAGATCCGCAAGAACCTATAGATCCACCTTGTGAGGATAACTCTCACAAGAGGAAACCTGCATGGGATAGAGAGCTCATTCAAGATGCAGAAATATTTGGCATTCCAGAAGAAGAACACATAGCAAAGAAGAGAACCAGATCACATACCAGCTATGTTGCTTTACTCTGTGATATTATGAACAAAAAACCTTCCAGTTATGAAGAAGCAGCGGAAAAGAAAGAATGGAAGGATGCCATGGTTGAGGACTACCAATCAATAATGAAGAATGATGTTTGGGATGTTGTCCCAAGACCTAAAGAAAAGTCTATTGTGACTTCCAAATGGATCTACAAAATCAAGCATGCTGCAGATGGCAGTGTAGAGAAATACAAAGCAAGATTCATAGCTCGTGGCTTCTCTCAGAAAGAGGGAATAGATTATGAAGAAACCTTTGCACCTATAGCCAGGTATACTTCCATCAGAACAGTACTTGCCCTGGCTACAACAATGAAATGGAAAATACACCAGATGGATGTCAAGACTGCCTTCTTGAATGGTGTTGTCGAAGAAGAAGTATATGTGGAGCAGCCACTCGGTTTCGAAATACATGACAGGGAGTCATATGTGTGCAGATTGAAGAAAGCCTTGTATGGATTGAAACAAGCTCCCAGAACTTCGTATGGTAGGATGGACAGTTTCCTATCTAGTTTGGGCTTTACCAAGAGTAAAGTGGATTCCAACCTTTACTACAAGGTTGAAGAAGGGAATCCTGTGATTCTACTCCTGTATGTGGATGACTTATTTGTAACAAGAGATGACGGATTGATTGTAGATACTAAGAGGAAGTTTGCTGTTGAGTTCGATATGAAAGATTTGGGAATGATGCATTATTTCCTAGGTATGGAGGTGTGGCAGAGTGCAGGTGGGATCTTCCTTGGTCAAGGGAAGTAAACAGTAGATATCCTAAAGAGATTCGGGATGATGGATTGCAAGGCCATGGCCACACCTATGGCATCGAATCTGAAGCTTCTATGTGATACTTCATCTGAGCCGGTTGATGTTTCTATGTATCGTCAGATGATTGGGTCCTTGATGTACCTGACGAACACGAGACCGGATATTTGCTTTGCTGTGAACACATTCAGCCAGTTCCGGACGGATCCGAGGAGTGTTCACTTGGTTGCAGTAAAGCATGTTCTGAGGTACCTGAAGGGTACAGTCGATTATGGGCTCAAGTATGAAGCGAATCAAAATTTTAACCTGCAGGGTTATGTTGATTCAGATTGGGCTGGTAGTGCTGCAGATAGGAAGAGCACATCTGGATGCTGCTTCAGTATGGGATCAGGTGTGATCTCTTGGTTTAGCAGGAAGCAGTCCTGTGTGGCACTGAGTACAGCTGAGGCAGAGTATGTTGTAGCCTGTTCAGCTAGTTGTGAGGTAGTATGGCTACGAAAGCTATTGTATGAGTTATTTGATCTCCCATTGGATGCTACTGGTATCTTCTACGATAACCAGAGTTGTGTGAAGCTGTCTGAGAACCCAGTGTTTCATGACAGGTCGAAACACATAGAGATCAAATATCACTATATCAGGGATATGGTGCAGAGAGGAGCTGTGAAGCTCCTGTATGTTG
Organism: Larix kaempferi; assembly: GCA_027924585.1. NCBI lineage: Eukaryota > Viridiplantae > Streptophyta > Pinopsida > Pinales > Pinaceae > Larix > Larix kaempferi. The sequence goes on from BSBM01000136.1 coordinate 6,657,610, forward strand.
TGACGGACGAGCAGATTGCAGATGTGCTGACAAAGCCACTAGCCAGGGTGAAGTTCGAGTACTTCAGGGAGAGGCTTGGTGTTCTTCAGATCGAGGATACTTCGAGGAAGAAGTGATGGACACATTTGCTGAAGCCATTCCAAGCATGTTGGAAGGAGGATCCTTCACATGGCTGTGGATGTAAGCGCTGGATGATGAGCATCAGGATGATGTTCTAGTTTCTGCTTTGTATGATCAGTTGGATCATTTATATGTATATGTATGTACGCATCATTTTGGATGTTGGATATGATCAGTTGGATCATTTATATGTATGTACGCATCCTATTGGATGCTGGATATGATCAGATGGATCATTTATATGTATGTACGCATCATTTTGGATGCTGGATATGATTAGTTGGATCATTTATATGTATGTACGCATCATGTTGGATGCTGGATATGATCGGTTGGATCAATTATATGTATTTTGTATATGCATCATGTTGGATGCTTGGACCATGTATCTGTATATGTATCAGGTGGATACATTGTATGATCAGGTAGATCATGTATATTGATATGTATCAGGTATGATCAGGTAGATCATGTATGTTGATGGATACATTGTGTGGATCATGTATCTATGTATCAGGTGGATACACTATGTATGATGATATTTATCAGGTAGATACTTGGTGTGCATCAGATGGATGCATTGTATGATCAGGGTGATCATGGATGACGAGCTTCTCCAGATGACATGCAGCAGGATGTTGTAGTGATGATGATCAGGATGATCATGTGTACATCAGGATGATGTATGGTGAGTATCAGATGATACTTTGTGGCCGTGGATCAGGTTGTGCAGATGAGCATGTCTGGGAGATCCTATAGGTTGGAGTTGCGTACCCATAATAGCCTGGGATGCTCTTTCGAGACATTGCTCTGGGAGGACATGTAATTTGTGCCCTGGGAGATCTTCAGGTCGGAGTTGTGTACCCGTAACATCCTGAGATGCTCTTGCGAGGTTTTGTTCTATGGCATGTAATTTGCTCTTGGGAGATCTGGATAGGATGAAAAATGCCTTAGATGCTTCAGCCAGGTTTTGCCATGACCACATGTAATTTTCTCCTGGGAGATCTGGACAGGATGAAAAAGGCCTCAGATGCTTCAGCCAGGTTTTGTGGTGGACCACATGTATTGTGCTCTTGGGAGATCCGACAGGTAGAGCTGTGTGCTCGTAATAGCCTGGGATGCTTCAGCCAGGTTTTGTGGTGATATCACATGTAATGTGCTCTTGGGAGATCCGACAGGTAGAGCCGTGTGCTCATAACAACCTAGGATGCTTCAGCCAGGTTTTGTGATGGGTCACATGTAATGTTCTCCTGGGAGATCCGACAGGTAGAGCTGTGTGCTCGTAATAGCCTAGGATGCTGCAGCCAGGTTTTGTGACGCATGTAATAAGTCCTAAGGATTCCATAGTATGGCCAGTGATGATGAATACCTGCAGGTGGTGGGCCTACATCTAGTATGAAAAAGGACTGGCTCTGTAAAACTTTCTATGACGAGTAGAGTCAGAGATTGGTTGAGATAGAAGTAGCAGTGACGATGATGATGACAATGATCCCGAGAAGAAGACTTGTCTAGCAGAACTGTGTCGAGAAATACCTTCCTAGTTAAGAGGGAGTGTTGATGTACATGTAACTTCGGAATGTATTTCATCTATGTATTTCATATATATTTATTGTACCCTTATAAGAGATGTGTTATTCCTGTATAAGGAAGTGTCGTCATGTGGATTGATAAGTGTCACAAGTGTGTGTACTTGCCGATGGGTTATTAGACCACCATGTGTGGGGTCGGCCCTGAAATATATATTATATTGTGGATGTACCTAGCTAGACAAGTCGGCCCCATAAGGTCACTGGGCAAACAGATTAGTATAAATAGAGATCAGGTGATCTCTATTTAGATCACTCGGAAAAGTATCTCACTCTCACTCAAAAAGTGGCGCACTAGTGAGGAGGAGGATCATTTGCTACTAGGAGACTATCTCAGTGTATTTTGGTTGTACTTTGGTTGAGCCATTGCTCTCTCTATCTCTGAGGAAGTTGTGGGGTTTTTCACCTTAGGGTTTTCCCCACGGAAACTCTGTGTCTCTTGTCTCTCATGCGTTTGATTCTTGTGATGATTGACATGCTTGTTATGATTGATATGCATTGATATACTGTACATGTTATTCTCTCAGTGAAGATCCTAGAGTATTGTGAATTAATGCTCAAAATTTAACAGATCCTACGTTCTCCCATGTTGGTGTCTCGGCTCTAAATAACTGTACATTGAAATGATAGTTAAATTCATATACAAATACTTTAAAATTACTTTACAAATCCTCAAGCGATGATTGAAAACTCATTAAAAAAAGTGCTAACCTGCTCCATATAACAGCCTTCGATCGGGCCAAGGGAAGTGTGCCCACAATGGGGGAAAAGATGTGGCACTATCCTCGTAGAACTAGAAGGCATAGCATGGATACCAACATTCACTGGTCTATTCTGAATCTGTCGTGAAGGCCTTGCACCTGATTCTCTCTCAGAGTCAACCTGTCTCTCCACTGTAGTCGCTGCTACAAACGTAGTGTGTCTAAGGAGTCTGCATGCAACGATTGTCGCTCCTCATCGCCCCCTCGATCTGATCAAGTCTTTTGGGTAACTAAGGTGGATGGGGAAGGGGGTTGGGATCATGCCTAGGAGGTCCCTCTTAATGGGTTCCTCCTGGCAGGAAGATGATATTGGGTAGAGCTAAGCCCAACACCCTGGAACTCACAATGTCAAAATGGTTGACATGTAAACCGATCACAAACTCAACCTAGAGTTGTCAAAGGAAATATCGTGGAACCTCCCTATTATTGCAAGGAGGTTTATCGTAAACCATAAAACACCTCTGCATCCAGTTGTCCCTCCATGGTTGGAAATGACACCAATGCATGCAGACACATGGCTTTCTAATATCCGGTGGTTGTTGTGTTCTTGGATCGATGAACATACTATATAATTGGGCCTTCGTAATATTTAATGCTTTTGTCTCTTCCTCATAAATGCTAGTGGAATAATACTCCCGCATCCTAGCAATATATTCAGTCATGTCTGTCAACTGGCTATGTGCATGGACAAGGGAGTCAATTGAGCTCTCAATTGAGATGGAAAGGGACAATCGAGATGGTTCCCTTGTGTTTCTTAATTCTCAGGTGTGCACTCTCATTTCATTTAGGTAATGGTTCAAGTCATCATGGTCCAAATTTTGTTGGGGTTTTTTATTTTGTTGGGGGTTTTGATTGGGTCCAAGATTTGTATTTTCTTGTGTTCCACCGGAATCCATGTTAACATTTTCTCATTAATTGTATCGGTTTATAATCTGCATTTGAAAAAAAAATCATTTTTTTACTAATTTGGGAATTATTAAAAATTTAATAAACAATAAAAAATCAATAAAATCACAAGAAAAAACATGACTTTACCTATCCAATGAAATGGATGATCACTCAATTGATGGCTTGAGGAATTTGTGAGTGAAATTGGTACGTGGGATGTTCCCTTGGTATGCGTACGTGCCAGGTTGATGACCAATCCTCCTTTCAACCGCTTGAAAATGAAATGGGCCGCGACTGTGGTGTTTTTTTATTGAGTTTAACAGGTCAGCGTGCATGCCCTTGGGCACATACATGCTAGGAACGCGCATGCACCACAGTTCGGTATTGAACCTAGCTACACGTGTGCGCTTATTTAGGTGCATGCACTTGTCTGAAGTTTTCCACAAGGGAGACCCAATTGCAATGGTTTTGGGGAGAATCTTTGTGCAGCCACCCTATAAAGTTATTATATCTAAAAAAAATCGGTAGCCAGAGGCATTGGTGGAGGTTTTTTCTTCAGTGTGCTTTATTGATATAAGTGCACTAGTGCTATCGAAAACACAAAATGTGTTGGTGCATACATAAATTTTAATAGAATCGATGTTTTATAACACTATATACACCTGTGCTTTATAAGAAATATATAACCGGTGTTTATGAAATCTTATAACGCACTGGTGCTATAAGGGAAGGATAAGGGAAGGAAAACAAACCAATGAAGTTGACTGGGATGTTAACATTTGTTGCGTTTATACATTTAGTGGTGCGGTTACAATATATTGGAGCATCGGTGCGCCTATATAGAAAGCACCGGTGCGCTTATATAGAAAGCACCAGTGCACTTATATAGAAAGTACTTGGGTGTAATAATAAAAATGAACCAGACATGCAACAAGCATTTTGTTGCACCGATGCGCTTTCATTTTCAACACACCGGTGGTACATTTACTTAAACACACCGATGTAATTAAAATGATCAAAGGCACCGATTATCATTTTCTCTTTGTTGAACAATGACCAGTGACATCGCACTGAAATATATATCAGAAATTGAAATATTTTTTTATAATAGCATTCATACAATTATAATTATAATTATTGCATTTGGATATGGTGTTTGGATTAATTTTTTATATGATTAGTTTTCGCATCTATTGTAATATTTAATCATCCATATATTTAATCAACGATGTAACATTTCGCAATGACATTGGACAATGCTTTATAATAAAAGAAATTCTCATTTCATTAAATCTAGATTTATTCCAGTCCAAGCCTCTTTAAAGAGAGACCAAAAATGACATTTCTAAATCCCAAAAATAGGGTTTCTAAATTTCAAAATCAGGGTTTCTAAAGCCCCGAAAGTGTCAAAATTTTAATAGGTACGAAATCCAATATTGACACTTTTGGAAGTCGTTTTTGAACTTGATTATGCACTTTTTAAACCTATTTTTGCACTGTAGAAAGTGTATTTTTGGACTTTTTAGATGTTGCATATATATATATATTAAAAACCAACATATATGATGGATGTTGTACCGAGTAAGTGGTTTAGTTTTTTATTTGTTTGGACACATGAAAATTGGGGTTGATGAAGTACTATGTACTCAGACATATGCTATGTTATGTTTGAATGTTATCTTTTTCTTAGTTTGTGTAGGAAAACATGAGAAAGAGAGGTCTTGATCTCTATAGGGATTAGATAAAATAAAAGAAGAAAATATTAATCACATAGGAATATATGAAAATCAACAATAAATAAATTTAGAAATTTGAAAAGACACCCTCTAGAAACGTAACTGATGTGATAGGTGTCACCATTCTAATGATATACTAAAAATAGAAACACCTCCTATACAAAAAGAAAAAATAGAATGCTAATGAAGTTGTTGACAAGAATAAGAAAGAAAAAAAAGAATCCATACAGTAAACAAAAGTCAAGAAAGAAATAATGAACAAAAATCAAGAATGAAAGAATGAAAAAATAGGAAGAAAGTAAGGGATGTGCTAGCCGCTTGATATCTACGTATTAGATGATCAAGGTCCAAGTTTAGCCATGGTTCATAAAATATCTATAGCCATGGAGTGTGAGCGTTAGATGTGTTGAGGCCAGAGGACTTCCTATGTACATTTGGAAAGAGTACTACCTATTTGGTTTTGGCAAGAGTACTTCCTGTTTGATGGTTAGTATGATAATTTCATGTATGAATGAACCATAGAATACTGGTAAAAAAAACCGTGGATAGCTAGTGACCAAAGACATATATCCTATAGATTGTTTACGTGAGTACTTGTATAGTGCAAGGTGGAGTATGGGAGGGAGTTGGTGAGCGCCATATTAGAAAGCTAAGATCTAAGTAACCACGAGAAAACTAAAATCTATATCCTAGAGAGACCAAGACTTAGCTCGGGTGTGACTGTGTGAAAACATAGATTTTATGTGTATACAGTATATGGTTGGGTGGATCGTGGTTTACATAAGTGCAATATGAAGACAAAATTAGATAAGTACTATTTCTTGGTTTTGTTTATGTAATTATTGAAATTACAACTGTTCTAATTTTGAGTCTATTTCTCTGAGATCTAAAATATGCATGGAATCACTATGAATAGTTTTGATGGAAGTTACTTATTATTGATAAGTATACATTACTATTGTTATATGGTATAAAAGTTATTATCTTCATATAAACAGAGGATCTCATGCATGGGTAGGTGAAATACATAATATAGCTATTAAATAGTTGCATGTTAAGTTTTGTGAATATATTGATAAATGGAGATTGTTTATACAACATGCATGTGATTATTAATAGAGTTAAATTTGATAAATTCCTACTTCGAATAATTGGATATTGTAAAAAGTTGTCCATAAAATATATTGTATTTTTTGATATTAGATTGTTACTATTGATCTCAGACAAAGCACAACCGAACCGAACCAAGCATAGGATTAAGAATGTGGCCAGAAATACAATCATTACAATAGGGGCTCAACAAGAGGATCATGTCACTTATGAAAATTGAAGTGGGGAGGGTAGTAATCATTCCTCCCAACCACCCAAGCTACAACCAAAGGAAGTAATAAACCAAATAGCATTGTTATCATGAAGGAGGGGGCTATGTGCAAGCATAAATAATATCTAAGCATCAATGTACTTGATTTATGAGGACTTGTATTACTATTTTTTTTAAAGTGTTGTGATTACATTACAACAAAATTAAATACATAGTTGATTTATATTAATTTATTTAGATTTGGAATTTATTTAAATGATTTATAGTTTCATTATAAATTTATAAATGATATGAAATACAATAAAAAGTGTTAATGTTAGAAAAAAAATTCTCTATTTAAAAATAGTATTATATAATTTCTCTATTTAAAAAATAATTTTTATTAAAAAACTTAAGTGAAAAGATTGATTTTTAATAAAATAGTTTATTTTAAATTTATTTTAAAAATTATTAAAAAACCACAATTTACAATTTAATATAAGAATTATTTCTAAACAAGGGAAATAGCTGCGGTGCAGCTAAGCCCCTGCCAAATAGTATTTTAGGTAATGTTGATGAACTGAGCATGGTAGTGGATGACACAATGAAATTGTTTCAAGACGACTTTATTCAATTGTAATTGAACTATGGGATACGTAGGGAGGTTCCTAAGGGGAATAAATGGTGTAATGAGTACCCAAAATGGAATCAACTATGCAATGTGTACCCAATGGGGGTAATTATTGTAATGTGGCTTTTAATAATGGAATATGGTCTAGTTGGTGGTTGGGGGTTAGTTAGAAGAAATAATATAATAAGAAGGCACAAAGCCCTAAGTATACTAATGAAATTTGATAAGGGTCAAGCAATTAGCTAAGTTAAGAGTTCAGAAGGTGCAAGTTGACATTTTTTTTCCAAGTTTGGACAAAAGTTCTTCCCATGAGATGCGCATTAAATCAACAAATTCATTTTCAGTTGAATGTAAGTGATATCAAAGATAATTCTGATTTTAGAAACAATATTCGATTATTCATAAGATACATGGGTTTTGCAAAGGACATGAAATCCTTCACGACATCGAAGTAATTCAAGTACTTCAGGAAAGATCTCACTGCATGCAGATGAAAATTGCTGAAATAGTTTGACAAACATTCATCAGTTCACAGGCCAAAATCATTTGTTCATCACTATAGCTGAAGTAGTTCTCATACATCAAAAGAAATTCTTCCACTTGTCAAAAGTCCATTCTTTCAAGTTCTAGTTAGCTATATATAGCTTTACAAAATGCTGCAAGAGCTGCTACCCATATCCTAACTGTTTAGATTCTTTTAATTTGTCTTGTAACGCTAATTTTATAAAAGGGGTAAATATCCAAATCAAGTTTACAAAAAAGGAACGGGAGTTAAAATCCAAATGCCTTTTTAATGTCTTAATAGTATACATAAAACAAAATCAAGGACACATGCTGACTTTAATGAACGGATGTGAGCAAATGTGAGTTATCCTGTGGCTGGAGCATGCGTTAATTCAGTTGTTTCTGAAGCTGTGTGTGTTTCCACTGAGACTTGAGTTACTGCAACTGCTGGAGCATTTTCTGAGGCTGGAATTTGGTTCGATGCTGATGCCCTGCTTGCATTCTCTATGTGGTTTTCCCAAGCAATAGTTTCCTTAATGGAATTGTTGGCGGAAAGAGGAAGCATTGTCTTTAGTGAGACTTCATGCTTGGTGAGATCTTATTCCATATTCAAAAGTTTTATCTTAGTGACCCAGAGACTTTCTTCTAAGATGTATTTGTGAACAGTGGCTTGACCAATCCAGTAGTTGAGATCTTCAGCGGTCAATGTATCCACTTTCCTGATGTACTCTATTTTTGCATCTAACTCGTCCTTTAGCTCAGCCAAACATAGTGAGCTCTCTGGAAAGTCCTCTATAGTTTGTGGCATCTTCATTAAGCATTTTTCTTGGGTCATCTGCATTTGAAGGTACAAGTTGTTGCATTGTTCAATGGTAGCGGCGGACATGTTGCTCAACATTATTCCGTATTCTTTGCAAAAATATAAAAGGAGTATATCTGAATTGAAGCCAGATATGGATTTAAACAAAAGATTTGCTGGGAAACCAAACTTTCCTTCTCTCCACTGCATCTGTTTCTGGATATCATGAATAATTCACACATACTTTCTCTTGCATCTGGTGGCTTCTCTGGCAATCTCTACAATTTTAGCCCTGATTGTCTTAAGCTTGCAAATCTCTTCTGTTATAAGTTGTTGTACACCGTAGATTGCTCTTGTTAACTCACAAGCTTGCTCATGAAAGGGATGCATATCTGCTACCTTACTGGTAGCTTGTTGCAATTGTAGTTCCAGCGATTCTCTTCCTTCTTCTAGCTTTAAGTTTTTATCCTCAAGTTCTCCTTTCACTATTTCTAGTGCTCTTGCTTGCATTGCTAGGGCTCTCCTATCAGTCTCCAGTTGTTGAAGTTCTATATTTAAGCTCTCTTTCTGAGTCATGAGAGCATCATTTTTCTCAATCATCAAATTTGTGTAATTCTTTTCTTTAACCAAAGCCTCCTGTAATTGCCGAGTTTTCTCTTTCTCTTGTTTCAATTCGTCTCCCAAAATATTTACATTATCTGTTGTTGCCATAAAAGATGCTACATAGATTGATGCCATGAGCTCAGGATCGTTCTGAGTCCCCTGCATGATGGTGGTTTCATGCCTGGTGACTATATCAGGTTTAAAAGGCCTTTTGACACTAGTAATTGTTTCTTTGATGATATATTTCCTTTTCCTGTTAAAGGAAAATCTATCCCATGTAGATACTATACTGCCCCTGGATGGTGTGAAGGCCACCAGTGGAAGCTCCTCAATGGAGACATTGATATCAAGGTCTTGAATATTTGGGCTTTGAGGACTAGTATGCTTTTCTTGATTTTTTTCTTCTTTTTTGTTTCTTAGTGCTTCCTCCTCCTGCTCTCTTCTTAGTTTCTCCTCTTCTTCCTGCTTTGCGATTCTTGCCAATCTGGTTTTCTCTACTTCTTGAACCCTGATAGCTTCAGCTTCATGTGCTTGGTCTTTTAAGGTATTTTCTTCCAAAAGTTTATCTTCTTTTGCTTTGATGTTCTTTTCAGCTTCCTCTTGAATTTTCTTAGCTTTCTCTTTGGACCTTTGTTCTTCTTTAGAGAGAGACTCAACAGTTTTCAAGGTACTCTTTTCTTGCTGCTGATCTAGTTTTGCAATAACATTAGAGCTCAAGGCAGCTCCTCCTTTACCAAGTTGACAAGTTTGGAGCCCAGACAAATTGCTAATTCCTCTATATGGTTCCTCGTCTCTATCATAAAAGTGAGCGTATTCAAAGGGGGTACCAATTTCCTTGCAATGCTCTGCAGCTTTACCTTGCTGATCGTTTCTGTGGAAAATTATTTCCCCAAAATGGAAGCTTTTTAGTTCAGCAACAAATTCTTCTGTTGTTGTTATTTTTGAAAATCTGTAAGCACCAACATAAAATGGTAAAGGCGGGAAGGAGGCCTTCTTTGCCTTGTACAAAGCACTACCAATTCCATCAATCAATACTTGTCTCACCATTTCTTTATGGACTATATAATCTATAGCATACCTAGGTAGGATATACGGGGTTTTGGAACCTCTGTACATTCTTATATAGGTACCTTCTGGCGAAAAATAAAAATCACCATGTTTCTCTAAAACTTGCATAGCATTCTCAGATAGGCAGTTGGGTTCTTTGTTGAACATTAACTCATATAAAGGCATGATGAATTCTTCACAAATGAGTTTGTAATGCCTTTTGTAATGTTGAGCCCAAAAAATTTTGTAGGCGATGAACACTGAGTTGTCAAGTGAGTTACATATGCATTCCAGCCTAGGAAAAGGGCATTTTGCCACAATGCAATCTATCTAGTAAGATCCCATATAATACTCTTCCTTTCTTTCTACTAATCCTTCTTGTGCAGTGATTATGGCTGATGCCAGGCTGTCTGAGAGGATATCAGCCCAGTTGAAGATTGTCCCTTTGAATGCCACATAGTGTATGATAGGTATCCATTGGAGCATAAACATTGTGCCATCAGGCCTTCCGAAGATTCTACTTAGCATGAGACCGATTAGTCTGAAAGGGGGTCTCAGGTTCTGAACCTCATACTCTTCACTATCCTTTTTTCTGATTTGTTTTCCTGCAGTCAATAGCCTCTTAGCCATCTCTAGGTTGTCCATCTTGACTTCTTCTAGCCATGCATCATCAAGCCGTTGCTGAGGCTTGGGAAACTTGTAAGCTATTGAGATGTAAGATGGGTGGAATGAAGAAAATGCTATTCCTTTGTTGTCTGTTAGAACTCTAGTCTCAGCATTTGCATGCTGCAAAATCCATCCAATTACTTCTGAACATGGGAAGATCTCTAGACGTGTAGAAGCTTTAGGTATACAAGAATTCCTAATGTTCTGGTATAGGCATTCTTCTTCGATAAGGGCCTCAGGGAAATCCTGATCTCTCACCATGCGGTAAACGTCTCCCCATTTTATTTCTGGAGGTACGCCTGTGGTGCATGTTGTATCTTGGAATCTAGTTTCCATTCTTGCGTTGTTATTAGTTGTCTTTGCCTTTCTTTTAACACCCTTAGGCATTTTGAATCTCCTGTTCAGTAATCGGTATACAGTAGTTAGTGCATGGATAAGAACATATGACACAATATCAGTAATCAAAACTAGAATGTTATTCATGGTGGTAATATTCAAATGCTAATGGAAAACTTTTATGAATTTCAAATGGTTATGGTTTTTTCAATGAACAATCTTTCAGACGTTCATTTCATATGTCTTTTAATTATCCTGTGCTTTTCAGAATAAGCAATGGATTCCTGAAATTAACAGAGTCATGTTTATGGCATGAGTTTGACATGATAGTAACTTGTTATAAAGCAAAACCAAGGAAAAAAAGTAATATTTCCAATGGCAGAAAACAGATGAACAAGTTATCCAATTGACATTTATTTCCAGGCTCCGACACTTACACTATGTTAAAACTTAACCTACTGAGTAAGAAATGATTATCAAAGGCCCATTATGGGAAATAGTTTTAAGATAATAGTTTTGAGGCCCATTTGTGAAACATAATCATAGACTTAAAATTTAAAGGTTCGACAATTGCGCTCATTGTAGTGCCAATGACTAGTGCACTTTCGAACATCTTGTCCCAAAGAAAGGTAGGGAAATAGTAAAAATCCATTAATTTGCCTCAACGTATTCCTATGAGGACATAAACCCTAGACATATCGGCACCTGCCCATTGACCAATATGAATCAATGATTTAATTCACTTATCCAACACTCCAAGCATTTCTGCACTATTAAATGTGTTGATTATCAAGGTTTTAGTGCTGCAACTTCTAGCTACAATGTTTTTTTTGCAATACACAACGTTTCCTGTCAATATAAATCTATCATAGACACCTATTTACATGAATATTCATGTATGCTCACGTGCTCACCATAAAGTTTCATGTGACTATATTATAAAGTCCCACACATTCTAGATGGAGGAAAAGTTATAATTGTTGATCGTTGATGACTAATAAATCCTAAAGCAAGAGAATGGAAATATATCTTAGCAAGCAGATGAGGCAATCACAACTTAGACAGAATATACCTAAGGATGGCTAAACACACACACCATTGCTGCCAAACTAGTTGAGAATATTACAGCCCCAAATATATATTCATACTTAGCTCCCCAATTCTCACTGCAGCTAGCTAGAAAAGGAATTGGAAGCTTGAAATTGCTACTCTAGGGTCGCATACCTTCTTCTATAGCTCAATCTAGACAGAGTAGCATCCCTTTGCAGTTTTCTATTGTTGCTCATAATTTCACAAGGAGGTACATTGACAGTACATATGTCCACACTCTGTATTTGCATCCTGTACAAAGCGTTGGAATAATGGAAGAATGGAAGCGATGGGCTTCACAAGATTTGACCAAACTAATGTCAATATTTCATGGAAGGAAACTACGGAGATGGGTTTCAAATTTGGTACTGGAGTGGATGACGTACATCCATGAACTTTGGATGAATGACAGAAGCATCCCTTGTAATTTCAGAAGTTAATGCCAATGAAGATGGATCTGGATTCTCACTGCATTCCACGAGTCCATGCACATAAATCTTCTTGTCTCTCCAATTCATGTCATTTACATATAGGTAGACCTAGAAGGTGTGAAAATCCTCACAGCAGATCTAAGAGATGATGTGTACCTCACAAGAGTAATTATGATTAAGCAGGAAAATAGAAGAAGAGTGATCAATGCAGTATAATGAGAAACAAAATAATATGGTACAGTAGAACTTAGATAGAAGCAATACTACTTCACACACCCTAACTAATCAATCACAATATGGACAAATAAGTAGTACAATAATGAGGATTTGAATGCCTAAGGTGGCAATTCGAATTAGCCTTCATGGAGTGATCAAAGGATCACTGGAGTGTCATCGAAGCACAACTAGGTGTCCTCATGATCATCAATGGAGTCATTAATGCACACGTAACTGTCAACTATCAGTCAAACTGAGTCTAACTGAGTGTAGTAGGTGTAACTGAATGTAACTAGCACATGGAGACACTAATTGGATGAAGGAGGCTCAATGGAGGATGCAGTAGCAGCTTACTAGAGTCAGAACAGGCAGTTTAGTCTCACTGGAGGTCCATTAGAGTGATAAGGTCAGTAAAAAGTCAGTTAATCCTTAAATCAAGGAAGTAACCGAATATAACTGGACTGGTAGGTGAAGAAGGCACCTTTGTCATGCAGTGGAGAAAAGGAGGGCGCATTAGTCACTGGGAGGGATGAAACTGCAAGGAAAGAAGCTCTCGGGGCTAGCTCACTGAGGGCTAGGTGCTGGTGTTGATGACTGGAATGCATGCAAACCCTAATTGCATGCAAATCCTAATATTTGCATGCATGACTGAAAATGCAAACAATGGAAATGCTGCTAGGACTAGGATGGAGTATAGGAATATCCTAACACCCCCCCTTAATCCATCCTGGGCCCTGGTAACTAGGACCAAAGGTCACCCAATACAATCAAATGAATGATAATAATAAAGAACAGTCCATTAACCGAGAAAATGGGGAAAACCTCATGGGAAAAATATCCCCCTCAAAATAAACTGTAGGTCACACACAATAATAAATGCTCCAAACTCAAGTAGGTGTGATTCTTGGTCATATGTCTGGAGGTATATTCTTCTTGGGAAGAAGTGGATCATGCTGAAAAAGCATGTGTTTGTACTTGCTCTTCAGTTTGAATGTGATGAGAACAAATCCAACACTATGAGAATGATCCTTGAACCTGTGATTTGAATCAGCTGAGGTAGGATCAAATTTTTGAATGTGCATATAGTCTTTTGTCTTCTCCTTTGAACCACCATGGGTGAGATTATGCCAAAAAGAACTATTACATGTTTGCTTGAAATCAAAATCAGATTTAAGACTTTCAAAACAGTTTCTTGAGATCTCCTTTGAACTAGCAGGGGTGAGATCAAAACTATCATATGCATGAGAATTTATCCCAAGCAGTAATTGCTTAGAATCCAATTTATATACAAGACTTGAATCATGGTTTCTTGAGATCTCCTTTGAACCATGAGAGGTGAGATCAAAACCAGTAGATGCATGAGAAATTATCCCAAGCGAATGGCAATGGCCATATTCTTCAATGTCCTTCTGAAAGCATGGAATTATGATCATATAGTAGTATAAAAGAGGAGATAGCTGGAGAGGAGCGAATGCATTACCTTCAATAGCTATTTTTACCTCTGAAATAATCATGTGATCATGATGCAAACCAATAGACTCTGGTGCAAGAGAGGATTTAGGACCTTCTGCAATATCTAGAGTGTGAGCTGGCATAGAAAGAGAAGAAGGTTTGAGCATGAGTGGTGAATCTGCAAGTTATTTGTCAACAACTTCAATATGAGATGATACTGGTTCATGATCTGAGAGACCATCAAGAGGAGTGAATGCATCACTTTGCTTTATTTCGAATGGGTTAGGACCAAGTCCTTCATTCTTTCTGCCAAATTTTTCATCCAGGTGAGCCCATAACTCTTTTGGAGTCCATAACTCTCTTGGAGTTTCAACACTATCACAGTATTGGAAATGAAATCTCAGGTATTTAGGCAAAGAAAGCATCATTGCTCCAAAGTGCATGTCACCTTTATTCAACTAGTCAATCTTCTCTTTAGAGGATTCGAACTCTCTTTCAAAATAACAATCAAAGAGATCATGGCTCTTCAAATATGCTATCATTCTTGGTTTCCATTCATCATAGTTGAATGGAGAAAGAGGAGTAATTTCTTCTGAATTCATTGAAGTTGTAGAAGACCTGCAAAAAAAATATAGAATAACTGCAACTGCTACTGGTGCAAAAATGTAGAAACTGTTGCAACTACTGCACTCGAATCTTGGTAATAACCTGCAAAAAACTCTCAAGAATGGAGATAAACAATACTCTCAACATACTCTGATACCATGTGAAAATCGTCACAGCATATCTAAGAGATGATGTGTACCTCACAAGAGTAATTATGATTAAGCAGGAAAATAGAAGAAGAGTGATCAATGCAGTATAATGAGCAACAGAATAATATGGTATAGTAGAACTCAGATAGAAGCAATAATACTTCACACACCCTAACTAATTAATCACAATATGGACAAATAAGTAGTGCAAGCATGAGGATTTGAATGCCTAAGGTGGCAATTCGAATTAGCCTTCATGGAGTGATCAAAGGATCACTGGAGTGTCATCGGAGCACACCTAGGTGTCCTCATGATCATCAGTGGAGTCATCAATGCACAAGTAACTGTCAATTGTCAGTCAAACTGAGTCTAACTGAGTGTAGTAGGTGTAACTGAATGTAACTAGCACATAGAGACACTAATTGGACGAAGGAGGCTCAGTGGAGGATGCAGTAGGAGCTTACTAGAGTCAAAACAGGTAGTTTAGTCTCACTGGAGGTCCATTGGAGTGATAAGAAGTAAAAAGTCAGTTAATCCTTAAATCAAGGAAGTAACTGAAGATAACTGAATATAACTGGACTGGTAGGTGAAGAAGGCGCCTTTGTCATGCAGTGGAGAAAAGGAGGGCACATTAGTCACTGGGAGGGATGAAACTGCAAGGAAAGAAGCTCTCGGAGCTAGCTCATTGAGGGCTAGGTGTTGGTGCTGATGACTGGAATGCATGCAAACCCTAATATTTGCATGCATGACTGAAAATGCAAACAATGGAAATGCTGCTAGGACTAGGATGGAGTATAGGAATATCCTAATAGAAGGACTATAAGAGACATGGGAATAGGATTATTCATGACGGGGATAACCAAATTCCTAGCTATCAATGCAGAATTGATAAACCTTAACAGGAAAGCTCAACAGATAAAAGGTGAGTATCAAAAACCTTTAGCATACGCATTGCTAGAGTAATTCAAGACCCTGTCTCTGATGCTTTGTCCTACATTTAAATACTTTTTGGGTGATTTCAATCACTTGTAGAAACAACAAAAACAAATGGTTGAACAAAGTGTTAATTATACTCCAACTAAACCCAGGTCAAACAAAGTGTTAATTATCGACCACAATGGAAAATCTAAAAATTTAAATGACAGAAACTATGATATAAGTATCCATTGGAGTTTCAGAAGATCTTACTGAGCGATGGTAATTACATCTCTATGCATTGTTTAACTTTTCGTATTAAATGTGACGGTCGAAAAGGAGAAAACAAGGTGAAGTGCTCCGCCGTTCCGGAAGAGATCACTGGGATGGCTCGCCAATTCAGAGAAGTTATATGAGTTTATCCATTTGAAAAGCGTGAAATGCGTATCGGACGGATTTAGACAAGTCCGTTCGGAGGTGCGGAGGGAATTTGGTAAGTTCTTCCTGTGTATGGTGAGTTCCAATATTTTAAAAAGAAGTGGGCCATCGAGAAAGAATTTAGATTCTACCTGTGATTGCGGAATCATTGCTCACATTCTTCAGCTATTGCGGAAAACTTTGGTGAGTTTGTAAACCAAAATGACCAATTTTTTTAAAACTTTGTCCTCACAGTTTTATGGAACTCACTGCCCGATAATTTTTTCTGAGAAATGTGTTACACAATTTTTTTTATATTAAAGTCGTTAGGGCATTGAAAGATTTGATAGTTCGGTTTCAGCAAAAACATAGAGGCTCCAAAATCAAATTTACAACAATTCTTCTGAGAAGCTCTCCGCACTCAAAATTGAATATGATGGTTCCGTTGAGATGATGGATTCGGCTAGTAAGAACAAGAAGTTTAAAATAAACATGGAATTAAAATATACCTCCTTTCATGAGGAGTTAGACGACTGTCCCCTCTAGCAGAGCACACAAAAAATTGATTCAAATACCTCTGCCCATAAGAATTTTATGAAAATATTTAGATTTATGTAGTATTATTGCCCTTTTTCCCTTTATTAGAGGACTCACTCACCAAAATAAATTCACGATGCCTTTTGTATGAGAGGACAAGCACGTAGAACCCACTAGTGGGTGCATCTATTTCACAAAATACAGCTAATTTCTAATTTCCCAACTGATGGAAGCGTTGATTTTGTCCTATGTTCATAAGCACTGGTCTGAGGGGAGGAGGGATCAGGTACCCTACTCTAGCCTGGCCTAATTTTTGGTGGAAGCAGTATCATTCTAAAGCGAGCCTCTCAGAGACATGGAGGGACACAGCATGGACAGAGAATTTGGAAGATATCTTAAGATGGCACGTCTAGTTGGTCTCTTGGCGTGATGAGCTTGCCCAGTAATTTCTAGAAATGTTTTGATTTTGTTTTATCAGCACTAAATAAGTTGTATAAGTTGAGGTCCTGAACAACAAAGGGCTCCAGGTAGTATCCGTTTGTCTCAACTACAGACATGTTGCACAACATTGACTAGGAGATATGCTTATCACATGCCATATGTAACCTTGTTTTACTGTAGAACTCTCAGTTTCCTAAGATATTTTATCCTTTTATAAATAGTATCAGAGTTTTTATATTCAAGATTACATATATAGCTATAAAAATGCATATAAACCTATTAAGATGCAAACCTTTGAAACTTGTAAGACATGCACATCAAAGGCTTGAGATATACAACTTGTAAAGATTGAGCATGCGAGGCTCTGTGATGTACTAACCTATTAGAACAGAACTAGCGATTACTGCAACGGAGCTGGTAATGCTGGAGCAAGTGCGTCGAAACTCGTTGGAAACGGAGCAAGCCTTCCAGTGAATAGAAATTGTCAAAACTCTAACGGGGTTCATAACCCATATAAAGGATTTCGCACGCGCAAACCATTAATAGGGTGGGCGCGAAATTAAAACGACACTAATGAAGGCATACGGACAAAGTCAAATCAAAACTTTTCGTATTAAATGCGACCGTCGAAAACGGGAGAACAAGGTCAAGTGCTCCGCGGTTGCGGAAGAGATCACTGAGATGGGCCGGTAATTTGGAGAAGTTATCTGAGTTTATCCGTTTGAAAAGCGTGGAAATGTGTATCGGAAGGATTTAAATAGGTCTGTTCGCATTTGTGGATGAAATTTCGTAAGTTTCTCCGCTGTGTGGTGAGTTAATTCCATCCGCCGTTGCGGAACCATTAGCGAAATTCTTCCGCTATTGCGGAAAACTTTGGCCAGTTTCTCCGGTTGTTCGGGGAAAAATTATTAACTCTTTGAGCATGGGAGAGTTTGCACAATTTGCGGCAGACCTGTGGATGTTTCCTTGCTGTTGCGGAGAGTTTTGTAGTGACAGATTTGATGATTTATTCCACTGTTTCGAAAAGATTGCTTCAAAACTTCCGCGGTGCGGCTTAGAAAAATGAGTAAGGCAAAAAGTAAACCGAAGAAAAGATTAAGTTGCACAAAATGGTCTTTGCGGTAGATTTGCAGATGTTTCCCTTCCGTTGCGGAAACTTTCAGTCAAAACGTTCGATAGTCTCGGCAACAGGTAACTAACTTTCTCCGATGCTTCGGGGAAAAATTCTTAACTCTTTGCGCATGGGAGAGTTTGCACAATTTGCGGCAGACCTGCGGATGTTTCCTCGTTGTTGCGGAGAAATTTAGTGAAAATGTTCTGCATTCTCAGAAGCACTTATCTTACTTCCTTTGGAACATGAGTGTATACTGGAAAACCAAATATTCTGAGATGACTGACTTCAGGTTTCTTACCATAAAAGACCTCTTCTGGTTTCTTGTTGTCCAATATCTTGTGGGGTGTTCTGTTCTGCACATATACAGCTGTTCTAGCTGCTTCTGCCCATAGATGCATAGGTAGATCCTGGTCATGCAGCATTGCCCTTGCTGCTTCCATGATAGTTCTGTTCTTCCTTTCTGCAACTCCATTCTGTTGAGGATTGTAAGGAGCAGTCAACTCCCTCTTAATCCCTGAATCACTACAAAGCTTCTTGAAGTCACCTGAGGTGAATTCTCCACCATTGTCGGATCTGAATGTTTTGATCTGCTTTTCAGTTTGATTCTCCATCAAGGTTTTGAATTCCTTGAATTTATCAAACACCTCATCTTTGTTCTTCAAGAAGTATACCCAAGTATTCCTGGAGAAGTCATCAATAAATGAGACATAGTAAACATACCCACTCAGGGAACTGGATGACATAGGACCACATACATCTGAGTGGATGATTTCCAGGATGTCTTTTGCCTTGCTTTCACTGCTTGGGAAAGCCTTCTTAATGTTCTTACCTTTTGCACATCCTTTGCAAACACCTTCATGTTTGGTCTTGATTTCAGGAAGACCCTCTACAGCCTTTCTTGCAATTGGAAGTTCTCTATAGTGCATATGAGCAAGTCTTATATGCCAAAGTTCACTTGGCTCCATGGATTCATGTACCATGGCATGTTCAGGTTGTCCCTTCAATTTATACAAACCTCCCTCTTGCTCTCCAATCACTATTGCATCATCTATGTTTTTTCCCTTTGGCCACATTAGGACTTGGCCATCCACAAATGAAACCCTCATACCTTTTGCATCCAATGCAGAGATGGAGAGTAAGTTCTTCTTGAGCCCAGGTACATAAAGGACTTCTTTCATCTTCAAATATTTTCCAGAATCTAGGTTGTAGGAGGCTTCACCACTTCCTTTGATTGGGTATTGATAATCATCCCCAAGTTTCACCTTATGGGGTGATTCATGTTCAGATAGATTCACAAAAGATTCCTTAAACCCAGTCATGTGTTTGGAAGCTCCACTATCAATCAACCAATCATTACAACCATGGGAGATAGTACCTGTAAGAGCAGAAATTAGAACATATTCTTCTTCACTTGATGAGTCATCATCTCTATCACTTTCTGCCCTAGCCTTCTTCTTTGGGGGTTCATCATCTTCGGCAGCATGAGCATGATATATTCTTTTGTTATTCTTCTTCTTCTTATTGAAGTTTGTTGTTGTTGTCTTTCTTCTTATTGGGACAATCTGAAGCAAAGTGTCCCTTCTCATTGCAATTGAAGCATCTGAGATCTTTCTTATCTTTATGATAATGGTGGTGTGAGGATCTTCTGTTATGAGATGATTCCTTCTTGGACTTGCCTTTCCTAGCATGTGCTGTGAGAGCTTGATCTTCATTTCCCATCTTTTCTTCTCGGGCCACAAGCCTAGCTTCTTCTTGAGAGCATTCTTCCTGCAATCTGTTGGAGGAGATCAACTTCTTCCTTGCACAAATTCCTTGAATGAAGGAATCCCATGACCTGGGTAGGCCATTTAGAGTGGTCATCACCACTTCACCATTATCCCCCATTTCATCCACTGCTTCTAGTTGTTCCTTGATCTAGGAGACCCTTGAAAAATAAGATTGAATGGTTTCTCCATTCTGAAACTTTACTCCTTTCAATTGGTTCCGCAGGGTCATCTTCCGATTTATGTTCTTCCCTTCAAATAGCTTGGTCAAAGAGTCAAACATCTCCTTGTGTGTCTTTAGAGAAGACACATGGGGTATGAGATGGTCTTTAATGGAATCAACAATGATTCTCTTTGCCTTGACCAAATTCTTCTTATGCAATACCTTGGCCTCTTCATCCTCTGGAATAGGGATGTCTTCTTTTACATATGAGTCCAACTCATTCTCTTCCAGGATTAACCCAATCCTATACTTCCAAGCTCGGAAGTTATCAGCTCCTTCAAGCTTATCCTCAAGCTTGGTGTGGTGAGACATCTTAAAGAGTATCTCAAATGGAAATAGAAAATATTTAGGTCTTACCACTTGAAATGCTGAAAAATGGATCTGGTCCCGGATTAGGGTTTGTCGGAAAAACCCTAAAAATTCAAAATGTGAATTTCAATTTTCTGAAAGGATAGAAAGATGCGCCTTGATGAGCTGATTAGCCTGGTGTATTCAGAATTTCAGATCAACAAAGCTTTACCCTTCAGATTTTCCTTTTCGTCCTCTTGGGTTCACTCGGGAGAGCCCTGAATTAGGGTTTGAGTTTCCCGGAGATCTACCCAACCAAAAATCTCGATCCAAAGCTCTAAACTTCGATTTTTGCAAGGCGCTTCCAGCTATGTCTTCATATGTCAGAAATTCCTATTTTTGTGGAAACCCTAATTTTTAGGGCCAAATCTGAAAATGCTCGGAATTGAATTCTGATTGGACAGATAGATGCGACTTGATGAGTAGAGTCAATCTACTATACTTCTTTTCCAAAATCTGTGGAGAGAAACCCAATAAACAAGAAACTCAAGTTTCCGTCACTGCAAAATGTCTTCTTCTCAGGTTAGCTCTGATACCATGATAAATTTTGAGCATTAATTCACAATACTCTAGTATCTTTACTGAGAGAATAACATATACAGTATATCAATGCATGACAATCACAATAAGCATGACAAGCATCACAAGAATCAAAAGCATGAGAGACAAGAGACACAGAGTTTCCGTGGGGAAAACCCTAAGGTGAAAAACCCCACAACTTCCTCAGAGATAGAGAGAGCAATGGCTCAACCAAAGTACAACCAAAATACACTGAGATAGTCTCCTAGTAGCATACGATCCTCCTCCTCACTAGTGCGCTACTTTCGGAGTGAGAGTGAGATACTTTTCCGAGTGATCTAAATAGAGATCACCTGATCTCTATTTATACTAATCTGTTTGCCCAGTGACCTTATGGGGCCGACTTGTCTAGCTAGGTACATCCACAATATAATATATATTTCAGGGCCGACCTCACACATGGTGGTCTAATAACCCATCGGCAAGTACACACACTTGCGACACTTGTGAATCCACATGACGACACTTCCTTATAGAGGAATAACACATCTCTTATAAGGGTACAATAAATATATATAAAATACACAGATGAAATACATTCCGAAGTTACATATACATCAACATAAGGTGAGTTTTGCGGCGACGGATTTGATCATTTCTTCTGTTGTTTCGGAAAGATTGCTTCAGAACTTCCACAGTATGGCTTAGAAAAATGAGTGAGGCAAAGAATAAACCGAAGAAAAGCTTAAGTTGCACAAAATAGTCTTTGCGGCAGATGTGCAGATGTCTTCCTGCCGTTGCGGAAAATTTCAGTCAAAACGTTCGATAGTCTCGGCAACAGGTATCTAACTTTATGCCCGATTGCGGACAAAAAGTCTCAAGATTTTCGCCACTAGTTCACTCAAAGGTCTCTCTTTTTCCGAAGTTTAACGTTGATTTCAATTATTTGCATTAAAGTATGTGAAAAACAGTGAAGTTTTTGCCAAGTTTGTTGACTGATTGTCAAGTGTATGTTCCTTATTTTTTTTTGAAGTTTATGTTCTCAGATTTTATGAAAACGGAGTTATTGCCATGCATTACTTTGAAATTTTAGTTGATTATTTTAACATTTAGTTGGTGTACAATGAATAAAACTTTTTAAAATAATGTTAAATTTGACCAATTTTCTTGTAAGTTATTTATTAATTATTATTATTATTTATTTCGTGTCACGTGAAGACACAATAATTTTGATAACTAAAGTCGATTACTCTAAATCGTGTCACGTTAAGGCCCACCAAAATTTCGGTAGCTAAAGTCGATTAATTGGCTTTTTATTAAGAAAATTAGGCCTAATTATAGTGGTGATTCATGCAGATTTGCACACTTTTGGCAATTGTATAGCTGCTAATTTAATGGCGGATGCTCCGAAGTTGGAGAACCTTGGGCAATTTTAGATGCTAATTTAATGGCCAAGGCCACGGAGATAGAGGAGAATGGAATTATGGAAATGAAGACGGAGTTTCGCTATTTATGGTGAAACGATAGTGTTATAAGCGCATTAAAAGAATGGTTTGGTAGAGCAGAATCGATAGTCTTAGTAGGAATGAAGTGAGAATATCCGAAAATCCCAAGAAAAGAATAATTCTTAAATGGAGCGACCAGAGGTAGATTTTAGGGTTACGTGGAAAGGTGATGTAATTCTGGAACGTGGACGTGCTTGGAGTGGTTGGCAAGGTTTTCATAGGTCTACTATTAATTCTTCACGGATTCCCATCTGTTTCATTAATTCCTGTTCGGGTTAGATGGATTTATATGGCGTGAAAGAGACTTAAAAATTGACAGTTGTTTGCATCTTTCCTGTAGTTTATGACCTGAAAATCGTAGATATAGATCATGAGAAAAAATTATTGGTATTATAATGGATATCGGCGTCAAAAATATGTAGTAGGTGAGGCAGTGAAGGCAGAAAACAATACATGACTGACTTCTGCCATCAATTGAATTGGCTGGTGGGTTTTTCCAATGAATGAAATGGGATCGTGGGTTTTTCCCATGAATTAAATTGGGTGGTGGGTTTTCCTTGCATTTCAACAGTAGTCATGCAGCAAGCCTTCCTTGTCAATTTAAAAGTAGAGAGGGGTTCCAGTCAATATGGTTGGAACAATGTCTAAAGAATAGTACAG
Organism: Larix kaempferi; assembly: GCA_027924585.1. Taxonomy (NCBI): domain Eukaryota; kingdom Viridiplantae; phylum Streptophyta; class Pinopsida; order Pinales; family Pinaceae; genus Larix; species Larix kaempferi. Next base: position 6,680,972 of record BSBM01000136.1, read on the forward strand.
TCATAAAAGCTGCATGCCACCTTTACCTTTGAGTTGCCTATCATTGATTCCTCTGAGATACCTCACCTGCCCTAGTAATTAGTTTCTTCTCATACACTTCTTGCTCTTCTCTATATTCCTTGTTTTTTATTACTTCAGTATGTCTCTTTTCCACTGATTTGCAACATGTGCCTTGGGGTTATAAGTTGATAACTGCATTCTGTATTTGGGGAATCACGACGTTTTTCTTTCAGGTCTAAAACAAAAGTTTTGTTGTGATAGAGGATCTGAAAGGCCGCTTGTGTTCTCTAAAATAACGGATGCTGGCAATGGTCACAGAGTTCTGGAGATTGAAGGTCGCATAAACAGAGCCCCCCACGTTGCTGGGGGTCTGAGTCTGCTCAGCCAAACGTTGTGGAAGGAAACAACAGACACAAATACCATTAGAAACGTGTCGGCGTGGCTTACATGGAAAGATCTCTGTGTTGATATTTCTATTAGCAATGGTGAAACTCAGATTGTACTTCACGGCTTGACATAATTTGCGTAGCCTGGAACCCTAATGGCTCTGATGGGTCCTTCGGGATCTGGGAAATCTACACTTCTAGATGCACTTACAGGTATATTGTATTAACTCAGAGGAAATTTGTGAAGGAAATTTCGTAAGTTTGTCCGCTGTGTAGTGAGTTAAGTCCATCCGCCATTGCGGAACCATTAGCAAAATTCTTCCGCTATTGCGGAAAACTTTGGCCACTTTCTCCAATGCTTCGGGGAAAAATTCTTAACTCTTTGGTCACGGGAGAGTTTGCACAATTTGCGGCAGACCTGTGGATGTTTCCCTGCTGTTGCGGAGAAATTTAGTGAAAATGTCTCGCATTCTCAGAAGCACTTATCTTACTACCTTCGCAATTGCGGACAAAAAGTCTCAAGATTTCCGCCGTTAGTTCACTACAAGGTTTTTCTTTTTCGTAAGTTTAACGCGAGTTTTGCAGCAACGGATTTGATCATTTCTTCCGCCGTTTCAGAAAGATTGCTTCAGAACTTCCACGGTGCGGCTTAGAAAAATGAGTAAGGCAACATGTAAATGAAAGAAAAGCTTAAGTTGCACAAAATAGTCTTTGCGGCAGATGTGCGGATGTTTCCCTGCCGTTGCGGAAAATTTCAGCCAAAACGTTTGATAGTCTTGGCAACAGGTATCTAACTTTCTGCGTGATTGCGGACAGAAAGTCTCAAGATTTTTGCCGCTAGTTCACTGAAAGGTTCACCGGAGGCATATTTTAGGGTTACGTGAAAAGGTGATGTAATTCCAAAACGTGGACGCGTTTGGAGTCATTGGCAAGGTTTTCATAGGTCTACTATTAATTCTTCATGAATCCCCATCTGTTTCATTAATTCCTGTTCGGGTTAGATGGATTTATATGGCGGGAAAGAGACTGAAAAATTGACAGTTGTTTGCAGCTTTCCTGTAGTTTATGACCTGAAGATCGTAGATATTTTATAGATTGTGAGAAAAAATTATTGGTATTATAATGGATATTGGCATAAAAAATGTGTAGTAGGTGAGGCAGTGAAGGCAAAAAACAATACATGACTGACTTCCGCCATCAAGTGAATTGGCTGGTGGGTTTTTGCAATGAATGAAATGGGCTCGTGGGTTTTGCCCATGAATTAAATTGGGTGGTGGGTTTTCCTTGCATTTCAACAGTAGTCACGCGGCGAGCCTTCCTTGTCAATTTAAAAGTAGAAAGGGGTTCCAGTCAATACGGTTGGAACAATGTCTAAAGAATAGTACAGTCATAAAAGCTGCATGCCACCTTTTCCTTTGAGTTGCCTATCATTGATTCCTATGAGCTACCTCACCTGCCCTAGTAGTCAGTTTCTTCTCATACACTTATTGCTCTTCTCTATATTCCTTGTTTTTTCTTACATCACTATGTCTCTTTTCCATTGATTTGCAATGTGTGCCTTGGGGTTATAAGTTGATAACTGCATTCTATATTTGGGGAATCACAAGGTTTTTCTTTCAGGTCTAAAACAAAAGTTTTGTTGTGGTAGAGGATCTGAAAGGCCGCTTTTGTTCTCTAAAATAGCGGATACTGGAAATGGTCACAGAGTTCTGGGGATTGAAGGTCGCATAAATAGAGCCCCCCACGTTGCTGGGGGTCTGAGTCCGCTCAGCCAAACGTTGTGGAAGGAAACGATAGACACAAATAACATTGGAAACATGTCGGTGTGGCTTACATGGCAAGAGCTCTGTGTCACTGTTTATATTAGCAATGGTGAAACTCAGACTGTACTTCATGGCTTGATAGAATTTGCATAGCCTGGAACCCTAATGGCTCTGATGGGTCCTTTGGGATATGGGAAATCTACACTTCTAGATGCACTTGCAGGTATATTGTATTAACTCAGAGGAAATTTACGGAGGAAATTTCGTAAGTTTGTCCGCTGTTTGTTGAGTTAAGTTCATCCAGAACCATTAGCGAAATTCTTTCGCTATTGCGGAAAACTTTGGCCAGTTTCTTCGATGCTTCGGGGAAAAATTCTTAACTCTTTGGGAACGGGAGAGTTTTCACAATTTGCGGAAGACCTGTGGATGTTTCCCCGTTGTTGCGGAGAAATTTAGTGAAAATGTCCCGCATTCTCAGAAGCACTTATCTTACTACCTCCGCAATTGCGGACAAAAAGTCTCAAGATTTCCGCCGTTAGTTCACTACAAGGTTTTGCTTTTTTGGAAGTTTAAGGTGAGTTTTGCAGCGACAGATTTGATCATTTCTTCTGCTGTCTCGAAAATATTGCTTCAGAACTTCCGCGGTGCACCTTAGAAAAATGAGTAAGGCAAAAGGTAAGCGGAAGAAAAGATTAAGTTGCACAAAATAGTCTTTGCGGCAAATGCGTGGATGTTTCTTTGCCATTACGGAAAATTTCAGCCAAAACGTTCAATAGTCTCGGCAACATGTATCTAACTTTCTACGTGATTGCGGACAGAAAGTCTCAATATTTTCGCCGCTAGTTCACCAGAGGCAGATTTTAGGGTTACGTGAAAAGGTGATGTAATTCCGGAACGTGGATGCGCTTGGAGTCGTTGGCAAGGTTTTCATAGGTCTACTATTAATTCTTCACGGATTCCCATCTGTTTCATTAATTCCTGTTCGGGTTAGATGGATTTATATGGCGGGAAAGAGACTTAAAAATTCACAGTTGTTTGTAGCTTTCCTGTAGTTTATGACTTGAAGATCGTAGATATTTTATAGATCGTGAGAAAACATTATTGGTATTATAATGGATATTGGCGTAAAAAATGTGTAGTAGGTGAGGCAGTGAAGGCAGAAAACAATACATGAATGACTTCTGCCATCAACTGAATTGGCTGGTGGGTTTTTCCAATGAATGAAATGGGCTGGTGGGTTTTCCCATGAATTAAATTGGGTGGTGGGTTTTCCTTGCATTTCAACAGTAGTCACGCGACAATCCTTCCTTGTCAATTTAAAAGTAGAGAGGGGTTCCAGTCAATACGGTTGGAACAATGTCTAAAGAATAGTACAGTCATAAAAGTTGCATGCCACCTTTTCCTTTGAGTTGCCTATCATTGATTCCTATGAGCTACCTCACCTGCCCTAGTAATCAGTTTCTTCTCATACACTTATTGCTCTTCTCTATATTCCTTGTTTTTTCTTACATCACTATGTCTCTTTTCCACTGATTTGCAACGTGTGCCTTGGGGTTATAAGTTGATAACTGCATTCTGTATTTGGGGAATCACGAGGTTTTTCTTTCAGGTCTAAAACATAAGTTTTGTTGTGATAGAGGATCTGAAAGGCCGCCTGTGTTCTTTAAAATAGCGGATACTGGCAATGGTCACAGAGTTCTGGGGATTGAAGGTCGCATAAACAGAGCCCCCCTCATTGCTAGGGGTCTGAGTCTGCTCAGCCAAACGTTGTGGAAGGAAACGACAGACACAAATAACATTGGAAACATGTTGGCGTGCCTTACATGGCAAGAGCTCTGTGTCACTGTTTCTATTAGCAATGGTGAAACTCAGATTGTACTTCATGGCTTGACAGAATTTGCATAGCCTGGAACCCTAATGGCTTTGATGGGTCCTTTGGGATATGGGAAATCTACACTTCTAGATGCACTTGCAGGTATATTGTATTAACTCAGAGGAAATTTACGGAGGAAATTTCGTAAGTTTGTCCGCTGTGTGGTGAGTTAAGTTCATCCAGAACCATTAGCAAAATTCTTCCGCTATTGCGGAAAACTTTGGCCAGTTTCTCCGATGCTTCGGGGAAAAATTCTTAACTCTTTGGGCACGGGAGAGTTTGCACAATTTGGGGCAGACCTGCGGATGTTTCCCCGTTGTTGCCGAGAAATTTAGTGAAAATGTCCTTCATTCTCAGAAGCACTTATCTTAATACCTCTGCAATTGCGGACAAAAAGTCTCAATATTTCCACCGTTAGTTCACTACAAGGTTTTGCTTTTTTGGAAGTTTAAGGCGAGTTTTGCAGCGACGGATTTGATCATTTCTTCCACTGTTTCGGAAATATTGCTTCAGAACTTCCGCGATGCGCCTTAGAAAAATGAGTAAGGCAAAAGGTAAACGGAAGAAAAGCTTAAGTTACACAAAATAGTCTTTGCGGCAGATGCGCGGATGTTTCCCCGCCATTGCGGAAAATTTCAGCCAAAACGTTCGATAGTCTCCGCAACAGGTATCTAACTTTCTGCGTGATTGCGGACATAAAGTCTCAAGATTTTCGCCGCTAGTTCACCGAAAGGTCTCGCTTTTTCGAAAGTTTAACGTTGATTTCAATTATTTGCATCAAAGTATGTGAAAAACAATGAAATTGTTTACAAGTTTGTTGACTGATTGTCAAGTATATGTTCCTTATTTTTTTTTGAAGTTTATGTTCTCAGATTTTATGAAAACCGAGTTATTGCGATGCAAAGTTATCAGACTTGGTTTCTAATTAGAGCAGAAGCTAAGACTGGGTCAATTAGAAAAATTAAAAATTAAAAATTAAATTTTAATATTATTTATACACACATCAATGTAAATGCAAAAATGGGAACAATTAGAGACCAGATTTTTAATTTCCTTAATTTATATTGCATGCAAGAGTGTAAATAAGTGAAATTGCATCAAGATAGAAGTAGAAGATTTAATATACATAAAATTAAAGTTCTGAGACAAAATACATAAATAATGAGGCTCTAAATGGCCATCAAAGTTGGATATTCATCAAACTTTGTGATGACTAAGGTGATGATGTTCAAGTTTGCACTTGTAGTCATAGACTTCACATCGCTTTATAGCTGCATGTGAAGTGTTGAACACCAAGATTAGGTTAATGTTAACTCCCTTTTACCTATAATTTTCTAGAAACTACAAGAGGCCATCTCTCTTCTTCAATATATGAAGTGTGTTATGGCTGAGCATGCTAATCGTAGTCAATAGAATTAGGTAGTAGACCTCTAGTTTAGACATTTGAAATGAAATCCAATTTTTTATTCTTAGTGTTCTAATGTTTAATATAGGTCTTGAGTAGGTTGATAAAGAACACATGTTGAAAAGGACTTATGGTCATAAGTTTGAGTACATTTTTCAAGGAATTAAAGATCCAAATTTATATTGATATTGATAGAATATTAGATTTTATAGAGAGAAGAAAGTGAATTTGAACAACAATGAAAAATGCATTTCCATGCGAACTGGGGTCCCAATTGAAATGCATTTTGATCTTTGCAGAAGGATGGATGTAGGTTTTTGGAGTCTATCGACTCAGCACAATTGACAATCATAATTTGAGCCTTGTGGGTACAAATATGTGTAGTTAAATTTCCCATCAATGAAGCATTTTGACTGTCACTGGTTATCAATGTTGTCAAAATAACATTAGAGATCGATGTCTAATCATTCATCTGAATTCCTTACCTACCGAAACAATTTACGACAATTAGAAAAACGAAACTCAGTGAAAAAATAGTTTATTTCCACAAACAAATTCATTTAAAAAACGTTATGTTTTCATACGTCTTACAAGATCTGTCTCATGAAATTGAAAACCACACTACATAGAAGGTTGGCATAGGAAAATCATTGGCATTATCAGCTGAACAATGACTAATAAATTTTACTGTCTAAAACAGATCATCCACCAAATGAAATTGAAAACTACACTACATAGAAGGTCGCCACGGAGAAATGCTTAGCATCATCAGTTGAACAAGTAGTAGGAGTAACAATTTTTACCATAAGGAACTTACTGAAAAGATAATAATCCATTAGGTTGGAAAGATTACAATTCTAACAAATGAAAGCAGAAAGCCAAAACTATTTGAATCTAGATACTTTACAAGAAAATAAGCACTAAAAAGGAATTGATATAAATTTACTTGTTTCCAGTTTGGTAATAAGAGGGAGCACACCTAAAACTTTATAATCTAAAATATGACCCATCTATGATATGTTTATTCAAATCAATGTTTCAAGACAACATCATTAAGTGAGTTTATGTTAGAAATCAGGAAACAAGAGACCCAAACAGAGCCAAGCATAGTAGAAAACATGTGCCAAGTTGTTAACCAATATCGACAGCCATGGAATCAATGGGCCGGAGTTCTCCCCAATATCTTATTTATCATTTTCTCTACTTTCGATGAGATGGTTTTCAATAAAAAAACATTATAAAAAAAAATCCTAGTAGCAGTAGAAAGTATAGACTACAATAAAGACAGTATGGTCTCCAAATCATTTTTCGAATGGTTGTGTAAAAAACCAAAATATGGATTTTTCAAACATTTATGAGACAATAAATTACCGAGCATCGAAAGGAAAACTATTTATACTATGAATTCACTAGAAGAGAAGCTTCAGACTCAAGAACTCGTTTGGTTCAAAGGGGATACTAAATGTTGCAAAAATCATTCCAGGGACCTCAAAAACTCAGAAAAAACTTTGAACAAATCAGAAACCTGAAAAACTCAGAAATATTCAACCAAATCCGCAACCTGAAAAACTCAGGAAAAATCGTAAATTTTGGGAGAAATCGCAGATATTTGAAAGAGAACCAGAAATTAGGGCCAGCCTGCAAAAATGAGCAAAATCTCATGATCAGTATCATTAACATTCCATGTTTGGCAAGTTGCCACCATATCTAAGCGTTGATGAGTGGTTAAAGGCATTTGAAATTTTGAGTCGACTGACTAAATGTGCAAATGTACGGTTTCAAAACGTTCCCATGAAATTAGCCAATGCCTGTAAATAATCTAGGAAATTCATGTTAACAAATATCTGGACTAATTCATGATGCCCAAAATGGGAAAAGATCAGAGATTAAAAGTTAATTTGGTATAAAAATATTTTTAAAGAAAGCAGGTACCAATCTTTTAATGATTAAGAAATGTTAGTCTTATAACCAAAATCATTAGTGCTCGCAAAATGGAGAAATTTTCAACGATTACAAAATGCCAATCAACTAGCAGCCAAAAATCTAACTAGAATCAATAGTTCATAGCTCTTGATATAGAACTACTATTTTAGTAAATGAAAGCAATTATTAGCTAATTATGGAGAACATATAAAAGAGCAAGAAGACAATAGCAGAGGGGTGCCATAAAATTCATATAGTACTAAAAACATTCGTCTTTGAAGGCAAATCTAGAAAGTGTAACATATCTATAAATGCCAATGCAAAAAATTAGAAACAAAGTTCTTATTGATGATTTTATTTTTAATAATGACATTTTATATCATTCGAAGATATTATGTTTATCTTCTCAGTAAAAATATAAAGAAAAACAGAAGTGACTATGAATCTAGTTCCACCATAATCTAAAATATTTGCATGATGCATCAATTCCCTTAAAGCTTTTACTTATGCAACTCTGGAAACAGAACTAAAGCCCAGTGTGCTGGCTAGACATATCACGAATTTAGAAAACGTAGTTCTATTCTAATTGCAGTCATACAAACAACAGTAACTATGGACATATCTTAATGAAGCTGCAACGATAGTGAGATTTGTGCATATTCCCAGCATGTCTGATAAATCTATCATCCTATATAGGTATACTGATGCAATTGTTGTTGGCAATGGTACTATAAAAGAAATAAATTATGCTATTTAGATTTGGTACAAGAGCGAGTTCTCTTGTTAAATTACTTTATCATTCATCTATAAATTCATTAGACAGTCTGCCTTACAACATTTTTCACTTTTGTTAATGGATATTAGTTTGTAGTTCTGACACAAATCATAATCTGGAATCCAGAAGAAAGAGCTTAGTTTTTAGCACCATGAAGATGGCTTAAGCCTCTTTCAAAACTTAAAAACAACTAGGGTTGAATGGTCCAAAGAAACAAAAAAGAGATTATATTATAAAATGTACAAACGGTTCACACATGAATTATGGCTAATATACACACAAGTTATCTTTTGTCTTTTTAGCAATAGATTCTTCATAACACATTGGCTAGTACATATCTATCTGCACTAGCCTGTTCTTCTTACACATTTGATTTTATATGGAATAGGAATTTGGAAAGCATCAGTTCAAGTGCCATTCCAACAGCCTAAAAATCTCAGTATACTGCCTGTGCACATGATACTATGTCCATTAGTTAAAAAACATAAATCTATGATGTTGAAAGAAATAGGAAACTGATTTTAAACGCGCAAGCAATTCTTTGCCCAAAAATAAGAAAACAATAAACACGGAAGGAAATAGAAATATTCACTTACAAATTGGATATATATTTATATGGTAAGTTGTATCCACATACATATAGACAAGATCAAGGCATTAAGTGGTTTCTTATAGCAAAATGCGATGTACATATTTGCAAAAAGACTTAATACATGTTGTAAGAGTCAATAGGCTATGTTGCTTAATTGCAAAAGAGATTGCTCAGTAATTGCACAAAAAACCAAATTGACAGTCATGATATTTGTTGATTGCATATAAAGCAAAATGCAGTTGACATTTGTTATCATTGTGTATCCAACTCTGAATAGTCAAACAACTGTTGCAGCCAGATTACCACCAGCTAACTGCAGATGCATTTCCAAATAATATCAGCTGATAGACACAAAAAAAACAAAAAACATTTCAGCAGTGATGAAATTTGGATTTTATGTAGAGAGCAAAAAACTGGACATATCTCTTAGTGCATTCTGTCGAATTTCTATAGTGTTTGTCCTAGTCCCGCAGTCGAATTTCTGTTACTATGTTGTTTATTGTCATTGAGAAATATCCCTTTCTTTCAAATGTACGTAGCAATCGTAAAGTCAAGGAAACACCTGCTCTGTATTCCTGTTAACTAATTCCAGAAAGTGTTGGGAAAGTCTCCTCAAGTAGTGGTTTTCTCAAAACACAATCAACCACTATGTTGTCTTTCTCAAGTATACATTGCAAACAATTCTCATAGCTGAATGCTGTATTTGCTCGACAATTTGCACAAAAGCACAGACCATTGTGATCAAGGCATGTTCCTGTCACTAGTTGGTGACACTTGCTACAAAAAGGTGCAAAAGGTGGTGAATATGTATTCTTTGCTCTCAGAACACCTTGAACTTGCAACATGAAATATGTTATTGTAATTTTCTATTGCAATGCGAATCTATCATTGAACTAGTGAGCGCAGGATATTTTTTTCAAGAAGTAGTTCATTGATTGTTAGAATATATGCATACATACCTGGATGTTTAAGCGCACAAGAAGCTGTAGCTGTTCTTTTTCACATTCATCGTTTAGCACCTCAACATATGTCGACATTCCAGAACATAGAGTGCGTGAACCCCTAGGTCCATGTCCAATAATGTTCTTGAACAAGAACATTGGAATGCATTGAGTAGCTAGTTTTGCTTGTGTTTCAAAAAAACAATCTTTGAAGCCTGCATTTAGCTATAGCTACAATAAGAAGAGTGAATAGATCTTATTGCTCTATATGCAACATGAGAAGTTTTTTAGCCAATGTAAACACTATGTATCAGGCACTGAGTTCTTTCAAAACAATGAAAGAACAACACAGGCAGGCAAAATAGACAGTGCTTACTATTGCAATGTTGTCCATTGCTTCTCCATCCTTTATGTATAAGAGGAACTGGTTTCTAATCTCTTCACATCTTGTGACAATTGCAGCAACACTGCCAACAGAATAAGCATTTTTTGATTCTACCAAGCCCTATATATTGACACTCGGTGCTAATCTTCTTTCTTTGCAAACTGTAGGTATGGTCTCGACGCTGCTATTTGGAGTAATTTGCAAACAGTACTTTGAGTCTCCTCTCTCATATGTTGTTTTTTCGCTTGAGCCAACTTGAAACTGAGACCGATACACCGGTATGAGATTGTTACCAATATTCACGGTGATGGTTAGCTGACCATCTTTGTCAACCAATTCAGCATGTATCAATTGTGCCTTGCAGGGTGAATGTGGATCCTTGTTGCATCCTGGTCCGTACACAGACAAGATGTCACCCTCAAACATGTTTGTGTAACTTTGTTGTGAGAAGTCAATTATTGAACATGGTTGTTGTGCAGTAAGCCTAAGACTGCGAAAGTCAATTGTAAAAGAAATAAGAAAACTAGAAGACATGGGCTGCCAAGAAGACATTGCATAATTGACACCTCCAAGTATTTGTTTCAAATAGTTATATTAAAAAGAACAGTACCGCTTCTCCCTATTTTGACTGTCAACATGCAACTCAGCATCTTCAGCAGAGACAGAAGCAGGATATGCATTGTTCATTTTATGGAAAAAATAAGTTTGTTAACATGCCAAATAGAAAAATCAAAATGTTTAAAAATTAAAAGACAAAAGTTGGCTCAGGCTAGTATTTTTGCACAGAAACATAGTACTTTTGTGTGTTTAGGTGCATTCTGGGTTTCTTCATGCAATGCAACATCTTCACCAGATGTTATTACAGATTTTGCACTGTTGATTTGAAGTAAAAAAAGAGACTGAATATAACATATATATTATATATAATGAATGACAAAAGCACTGTGAAATGTTCATAGAATGTTTAACTAAAGTCAATAGAACAGTTGATTCAACTCAATCTTTCTGGAGAAAGCATAATACTCTGTTTGTTGAGGTGTATTCTCGCTTTCTTCATGCAATCCAGCACGTCTAGCAGATGTTGGAACAGATTGTGCACTATTGGTTTCAAGTCAACAAAGAATCTAATTATAACATATCTATATGCTGAATGACAAAAAGCAATATGAAATATGCATAAAAATGTTAAAAAAAAAAGAATGGAACAGTTTATTGAAGTTAACATTGTTGCATAAAAGCACAATACCTTATTTGTTTAGGTGTATTTTTACTGTCCAGATGTAAGCTAGCAGCTTCAGCAACATCAAAAACAGAATTTGCACTCTTGGTTGTAAGCAAGAAGAATTTCGTTAAGAGAGAATATATAAAAATGGCAAAAGCATTCTCAGATATGAATGACAACATTTAAAAATGTTCAACAAAAAAAATGATTAAAGCTAATCGTTTTTGGGCAGAAGCAGAATACTCTGTTTGTTCAGTTTCATTGTTTGCATTAGTAACAGCACTCAAAGGAAAAATTCCCTTTGATTCTTGCATCTCATCTAAAATCAAGTCCATCTGCAAGACATTGTAGCAATGATTACTAAACATGGGAAAAATTCTATATAAGCTACGCTTTGCATAGGAAGATGTCAACAAACAAATATATGCATATTAAATTGTAAAAGTGCATAAAATGCATCATTATCAGTCCAATATGCATCGAGTGTACTTATGCTACAATGCATAGAAGGAAAATTTGTCCAAATATGGTCAATAACAGGTTTTGTCTTTGGTCTGTGGCAATGTGTTATCTCGTGTAGCTCTTCTGACTGCATGTACTCCAACAGTTGTCTGCTTCGATGGTTGTTCACATTAATGTCAATGTTGAAATCACCGATGATTATAATAACACATTCCTTATGTACAGATTGACTCTTTGCTAATACAATCATCTCAATGACTTTTGAAACACATGCAAATGGAGCAGCATATACATTGATTAGACAAATTGGTTGAAGAGCATGGAAATCTGAGATGACAACTTCCACTTTGTAGTTGCCAAATGATTTAGTGCTTATGACATCAATTTCCTTTTGTATGCATGATAGGACACCATGGACAAAGTATGCAGAGTTGAGATGGAAATGAACAAATCCATTATCTGCTGGTGGAGTATTTGTTTGTGTTTCTTGAAAGCAAATCACCATATTTCTCATGAGATCTTCATCTTGCAAGATGTCATAAACATGTGCTTGGAAGCTATGTGTGTTCAAATTTGCAATTGACAATGTAGATGCACTTGATGGGAACCAGTCAAAATGATCTAGTTTCCATGTGGCACTACTGAATAAGCGTGCCATCTCATTTGTCACTTTCTTTGTAACACGGAAATTCTTTTGCTCTAGTTTGTTGACAAGAAACAGTGAATCAATTGTTTTCACACACGATAGTGCTGTGTATACTAGCCCATGTGTTTCTATTTAGGATATAATAAATATTTTTGCAGTACATGTATCCTATAAAGAGTGCAAAATTGTGTATGAGTGAATTAAATCATTTCAATTTTCAATTTAGGTATATTTTGTCTAAAATGTCATTGCCTGAACTATTTGTTAAGACATATTCCGATTCTCTTGTCTTAGGATTTATTAGTCATCAACAATAAACAATTATAATTTTTGCTCCATCTAGAATGTGTGGGACTTTATAATACTAACAAAGAGGCCCATAAAACAAACAAGGCAATGGGAAACAAATATGTCTTAGGAAATGGTTGAGGCAATGAAAAGCTCAAACAAAAACTTCCATCCCTCTGGATTCAAATACTTCCATGCAACTATATTATAAAGTCACACACATTCTAGATGGAGCAAAAATTATAATTGTTGATCGTTGATGACTAATAAATCCTAAGGCAAGAGAATGAGAATATGACTTAGGAAACAGTCTAGGCAATGACATTTTAGACAGAATATACCTAAATTGACATGATATATAGGTATTGACACCGACTTATGACAGAAACAATCGTTTCATTCTGCAAAGCATTTGGGTCCATGTAAATTTATTACAATGCAGAGAACAAAGTATGTCTTAGGAAATAGTTCAGGCAATGACAAGCTCAAACAAAAACTTCCATCCCTCTGGATTCAAATACTTCCATGCAACTATATTATAAAGTCACACACATTCTAGATGGAGCAAAAATTATAATTGTTGATCGTTGATGACTAATAAATCCTAAGGCAAGAGAATGAGAATATGACTTAGGAAACAGTCCAGGCAATGACATTTTAGACAGAATATGCCTAAATTGACATGAGATATATACGTATGGACACCGACTTATGATAGAAACAATCGTTTCATTCTATAGAGCATTTGGGTCCATGCAAATTTATTACAATGCAGAGAACAAAGTATGTCTACATATAGACTCTAACAAAGAGGCCCATAAAAACAAAAAAGGCAATGGGAAAAGAATATGTCTTAGGAAATGGTTTAGGCAATGACAAGCTCAAACAAAAACTTCCATCCCTCTGGATTCAAATACTTCCATGCAACTATATTATAAAGTCACACACATTCTAGATGGAGCAAAAATTATAATTGTTGATCGTTAATGACTAATAAATCCTAAGGCAAGAGAATGAGAATATGTCTTAGGAAACAGTTCAAGAAATGACATTTTAGACAGAATATACCTAAATTGACATGAGATATAGGTATTGACACCGACTTATGACAAAAACAATCTTTTCATTCTGCAGAGCATTTGGGTCCATGCAAATTTATTACAATGAAGAGAACAAAGTATGTCTACATATTGACACCGACTTATTACAATGCAGAGAACAAAGTATGTCTACATACAGAGTCTAACAAAGAGGCGAATAAAAAAAAAGAAGGCAATGGAAAAGAAAATGTTACTTCTCTCTCACTCTCTGCATAACAGACCAAAAAACATGGCTAAACCTCAGCTTGAAAGACCAGTTTCTAAAAAAAGTAAGCCACAGTAGTAATAAAAGCCAATTCTGGGTATGTTTGAGCTTTTCCAACACCCGCAACAGGAAAAATCCAGCCACATGCGGCAGAGGCAATGGTTTCTATGATCGGTGGAAATATAGGCCGTCTATTTTTTAACAATCCACCTCAGACCAGGCACAATAGAAGTCAAGCCAAGGTTGCTCGGCGTGAATACAGGAAGTGCAGACAAAATATAAATGAATTTGCCGAAGATAGGCATTTTTAAGCCGATTTGACAGCATCTACCACCAAGCTTAAGCAATGCCCTAGTAATAAAAGCCAATTCTGAGTACGTTTGAGCTTTTCCAAAGCTTGCAACAACAAAAATTCAGCCACATGCAGCAGATGCAAGGGTTTCTGGGCGTGAATACAGGAAACGAATTTGCCAAAGGTCAGGATTTTTAAGCCTCAAGCAATTGAACATGTGCATACCTGGACAATGCCTCACCATTGCTAGAACAACGCTCAACAACGTATTTTCCCAAATCGCAACAAATTTCAGCTTATGCTACAGAAACGCGTCCCCGCAAACCACCATTTACACCAGGCAACCGACAATGAAACCAACAAAGAAGAACAACAAGATAACTACCAGTCCCCTTTAAATAACAAACTCTCCAGCACACACAACAGAAACTCGCATTAAACGCCATCGCTGCTTCAATAATTAGCCAAATGCGCGAAAAACTTAATTAGCCGAAAAACCCTCATTACAGCTCCCGGCCGGCATGGTAGAAGGGAGTCATCTTACAGGTCACGGCTAGAACATGAGAGCTCATTGCTTCAATGCAGGGCTCACACAGTACACTTCCCATGTATAACCTAGCTAGGACACAGACAAAACATTAGTACTACATGCCTTCAAACTTAATGTCCAGCATAATGCCCAGACACGCGGCCACCACGAGCAAGTCTGAGAAGAATGCCCGCACTACGAGTAGGTATGCGATCCAAAAACCAATGCAGGAAATTAATTAACCAAAGTTTTATTTTTATTACATTGTAAAAAAATAGCCAAAACAAATTATGTAATAATTGATATAAAATTATTATTATTAAAATTTCTATTTAAATTCTAGGATAGGTGTAAAATTCTGAAATTTTTTAATTTTAAATTATTTTAATTTCATTTTAAATTCCGAAAATAAAGCCATCTCCTGCAGGGATTTATATCTTTTCAGACATGTCCTTCACCAATAAAAAAATCAGAATTTCATTTTTCAGAAATTAAAATAAATAATTTTTATTTTATAAAAAATCAAATTAATACTTTTTTATTGAAACATTATGAATTGCAAAAAATTTACAAACTAATGCAAGTCAAAGGCCTTTGACTTTCCAACGGAAAGTATATCCCTGCCTTGGCAAGGGCTAATAATTGGTTATATATATATATATATATATATATATATATATATATATATATATATATATATATATATCCTTTAGGGCTATGAACTTAATTAATATGAAGTTTGTATAGGTAAATATACCTATCATAAATCACATAGTTTTATCAACATTTCTCTATTGTAAAATGGTGAACTGTATATTATGGAAATCAATATAATAATTAATCTATCCCTTTTTAAGAACATTTTAAGAACCTATTGACATAGAAGATAGGGAGAAATACATTTTAAAAACATAAGTAAAATAATCCACCAACTTGCATAAATCCTAAAGTAGTTATGAAGAATTAAGGATAGCTTACAAGTGAATAAAAGATGCTTATTTCAAATCAACTTCATAGATTAAATAATACAAAGTTAATTATACTTCTTATATATATGTGTAGGTGTGTGCATGTGTGTTTATCCTTTAAGGTTATGAACTTAATTAATATTAAGTATATATAAGTGAAAATACCTATTATAAAGCACATAATTTTATCTCAAAAAATGGCCTAATTAATATTTTTCTATTGTAAAATGGTGAACCCTTATATTATGATTAATCTATCCGCTTTTTAAAAACATTTTAACATAGAAGATAGGGAGAAATACATTTTAAAAACCTAAGAAAAATAATCCACCAACTTGCATAAACCCTAAAGTAATTATGAAGAGTTAAGAATATGATATGTATGAATAAAAAATACTTGCTTCAAATCAATTTCTTAAGAATGTATTAAAAAACAAACATTATTTTTACTAGTATAGAAATAATCGAGATAATGCAACATCTATATATAAAATTTTAAAGAAAAATAGAAATAAAAATAATAGTTTACAACTATATATAATTTACAAGAATATAAAAACACAAATTAACAATATTTCTATTCAACATATGAAAATAAATTATAATACCAAAAAAGAACCCTTTGCAAGATTATAGAAATTCATTTTATAAAAACTACCTAGATGACTCTTGATCCCACTTGGCCTTCTCTCTACATAACTCCCTATCTTAGTTAGCCATTAGTTTTGTCTACATCTCAAATTGGACATTAAAAATATATTTTTAATAAAAAAATTTAAAATTACAATTATCCTTTATTAATGTGCACTTATAACCAAAAAGTTATCTCTAATTCTTCCCAACCAAACAATGAATTTAGGAACTAATTTACCTAATACATCACACTTGTAGTTTTAGGTCTCCTCTCCTCTTTTTCTTCATATTGTGCAATATTGGTTACCATCTTCTACCCAATCTATTTTTCTTTGTCTTCTTTGATGGAAGTTGTTGTGGTCATTCTCCTTACTCCTTAGGTGTATGCCTTTCCTAGATGTCTTTTTCCTCATCCAATACATTTTCCCTATTATATTTAACTTCTTTCTTCCTTAGTTCATTCTTGTTTTCAGTTCAAGTTTGATTGAATATTAATTATTTTCTATTATTTACACATTTCACATTTATTCATCTATTTTTTTTGTTTGCTAGAATTTATCTAGCTTGTGGGAGTGAGTCGTCAAAATCACCTAAGGATCGTACTTGGCCTGGGCCACACCAACCCCCCCAACCCTCAAATGATTAGATTTTGGGTGTCTCCTTCCAACTAGTTCACCCCTAAAGGGAATTGAAATTAGGTCGCCCTCTCCTAACAAAACTTACTCATTTATTCATCTATTTGACAATATTTCTTTGACTACAAAGTGAAATCATAAGTATTCTACCATTTTATGCTTCACCACTATTCTTATCATGTACTCTTCTTATCATGTAAGACCATCACATCTTCCTCAAAATTACTCTCTAAAATTATCACATTAATTTACTTTCTTCATTCCCACAAAATTTAGAATATATACATACATTTATAAAACTTTCCATACTTTAACTTAAAAAGGACAACATTTTGAATCTTATTTCATATTTTATAATTTTAAAATGATTTTTATTATTAAAATTAAATAGTTTTTACCAAAAAAAATATTTAATTTTCATATTTTATAATGATTTTTATTATTAAAATTAAATAGTTTTTAAACCAAAAAAAATAAATATTTAATTTTAATATGATAATAATTTTATTTTTTCTTTCTATATCTTACTACATAATAATAGTTAATTGGTTACATTGTGAGAATATTTAGCACTTGATCTTCGTTTATGTAAAAATAAAAAAAATCATTGACAATACTTCATAGTATTCTTTCACATTTTTAAAAAAAATGGTTATTAATAAGTTAAATATCTTTAAAATTTGTATGTACTCTTTCTTTCACATTTTTAAAAAAAATGGTTATTAATAAGTTGAATATCTTTAAAATTTGTATGGTACTCTTTCATATGTCTTGGAATTATTTCATTGCAATAAATACCTATTTATACATAAATAATTATTTTACATAGAGTGAGAGAAATTATGATCCATAATAAAATATAAACTCTAACATACCATAATCTTTATGTTAACAACTACTAATACCTCATACTAACCTAACAAATATAATAACATCTTAAAACTTTAAAGATAAAATGGTCAAAATGTTTAGAGGTAATGACTCAAAACTCTATTTCATATCATATTTTAAAGTAGGTCTTATATATATATATCCCTGTTATTTATATAAAATCCTTTCTATACCAAGATCTCTTTTCATACAACGTTTTCATGGCACTCAAACAGATATATTTTCAAAGCGAAACCAACATTGGCTTGTATCTGTACCAAACGAATACTTAGATACACAGAACAAAGCATGTTTGTATCAGCTTTTCCGCAGCAGATCAGACATACTCTCACATCGGGTTGAGAGTTGTAAACATGCCCAACAATCCAAATACTTTGTCCGAATTTAGGTAGATTTAAAGTGGTACTTGATAAAATGATCTTCGTTGAACGGTAAGTTAGTCACAGGCCACTGGCCAGACGAGACCATACGGTCGTTGAACGGTAAGTTTTGACAGATCTACATATTACCTACTGCCACACAAGGAGACCATCTGCAGATCGTTGCTGTCTCGGGTCTGCCAACCTCTTCACCGTCGATTCAAGAAATGAGGGGCCAACTTTTAACTGTTAAAAGGTACGTATCCATAGCATTATAAATCAATATCCAAAAATAGTAGGAGTAATGGAGATTTAGCCACTAATTGAAGATCGGTATACATTAATCTATTTTTCTGTTCAGGGCAGTATGATATCACTAATTTAAATGGAATGCTGTCATTGTTCTTAGTGATGGAATTTGTCATTGTTCTTAGTGATGGAATTTGATAAGCAAATTGCAGGTTAAAAAGAAATTTTATTTTTAAATATAGTCTATCATCTAGGAAGCTAGTTTGTGTAAAACTTTTAATTATATGGTTAAAACTATAAAATTTGTAAGGTGACCACTTACCGTTGTTCTATAAAAGCAGTAGCATTAAGATATGAACCTTTTCTTATAATTATTTTAATTCAAAATTTTATTAAAAATTAAAAAAGAATTATTAAAATAATAAAAATTGCAAAATGTAGATTAAATAAAAATATTTCGAAATGCTATAATAATACAATTTCAATTATTAAAAATTACATTTTTACTTTTTTTATACCAAATTCTATTGATGATAATTTGAAAATGTCTAAAACTTACAACTTTTACACAACATACTATCAGTATGTCATTTTCCACTATTTTCACTCTATAACCTAGATGTATACATATTAAATTAGATATCTAAAATTTAAATTCGATGAGTCCTACCCTTTAAGTAAGTTTTAGGTGATGTTTTTTTTAATGCTTAATGATATTTGATATTTATTATTGTTTATTAATTAAACTTCAGGATGGGTGCAAGTTAATCATGGTCACCTTTGGCCATAAATCATGTTTTATGTAGGAAATCAAATCACCTCATATATATATATAAAATTTATTTATTGAAAAATTTCATAACTAGTTTAATTATGATTTTTTCTAATATTGACATTTTAGTTTTTGGCAAATTATAAAGTATATGTTTTTGTTGGTGAAGCCTTTGAGTGTCTAAATGATGGAATTAATATACAAAAACTTGTAAACATGTAGATAACAAGTAGTATAGGGCATTGTTATTTTTCAAAATATAAATTGCACTTTTTAAATTTTTTTTATTATCTAAGTGAGAAGACCTTGTCACCAAGTGTTAAGGTTTTGAAGGTCTTAATGTAATGATTATATTTTTTATAGCATCTAGAGGTAGGTGTCTAGTAGTGTAGCATATAATTTTTTTATAAAATGGTTGAGAAATGAAACTTTTTGAATATTTGTTTACATTTAATTAAGGATGAAGAAGCATTAAGGGAATTGCATAGTCTGATTGAACAGTTAGAAAGAGAGGTGGTAGATCCTACTCATGAAAGGGTTGTAAACCATTTGCAAAGGAACATGAAGACAGGAAGGGAAATACAGCTTAATTTGCAAATTGGGGATTATGAAATGGATTTTATCATTATAGATATGGGATCAGATGTGAATATCATCACTAAGAAGACTTGGGAAAATATGGGGAAACCTAAGATAGTGTGGTCACATGTTCACTTAAGACTGGATAACCAGCTAAAAGTGATTCCATTTGTAAGAATGGAAGGTGTTCCCGTCGAAGTGGAGGGACTGCGAAGCTTTACAGACTTTGAAGTCATAGAGATAGTTGATGATACTAACCCATATCCTACCTTGCTTGGTATATATTAGGCTATTGACACCTAGACTATCATAAATATGAAGAAAAGGAACTGATGACATTTGAAGGAGGGAACATCAAAGCTGTCACACCTTTGGATCCTTTGGAGGGTCCGAGGTATGTCGAACCCGTCAGAGAAGAATATGATGTCCAAGACGTAGATAATATTTATAATGTAATTTCAAGAGTAGATGATTATGTCAACCCCACAACATATGGTACCTTGAGTTGGCATGGCATTAGTTCATGTTCATCAGATTCCGATGAAGCACTGGAAAATTGGTAGACTAGGTTACATGAATTATCGATGAGGAGGTGTGCTCATATTACAATGTTAGTTCGTTAGATTGGGATAGAGGTATGTGATCTTCCTACTTATGATGGGTTACCAAATTTAGATGCTTCAATATTTATTTTGAACTCAAGGTACTTGAGCAACAATGACTATTAACCTTAGATGTATCCCTAAAGGATATCCTCACAAGGTGGTGGGATTTCCATAAGGGATATATAGAGGGTTGGCCGTAGTGTCGCAGGATGGTGGAGATTAGGTTTGGAGAAGGGATTTCATATGGTGGGATAACTAGTCCCGTGGATCATTTGGTAACGTGTACTAAGACATGGGAGGATATACCTAAGAATGAGTGGGCCCATATGTGTATCCATACATTGTACACTATACCCATAAATTGTTATACAACACTAGAAATTCGACGAGGCACAAAAAATTGGCATGATATGGCCATGAATTTCAGAAGGATGTTCAGTTATGACAATGAGAGTCCAATAGTGGACGCATCATTACAATTCATTAAGGCCAAAATATTTGAAGAAGTACCAGTACCCTTATTTGAAGCGCCACAATGGACTGCGACACTTGAGCAAGCTATGGAATGCTACAATATTACCGGGGACCCAAATGATGATCCGAGAGATGTGCACATCCCCAAAACACAAGGGAGCTGACACTTGGAAGGTCCTAACATTACATCTGATAAATTATTACAACCATTGAAGACAAATAAGGTAAATATTGGTTCAAAACAACTTCCTAATTTTTCTAATATTGGATATTATTGAGATGATGAGACTATTGGTAAACTAATTGACTTACTTCATGAGTATCAAGACTTGTCTCCTACTAAATTTTAAAAAATGAAGGTCATTATTGGGGATTTGGGAGAAATGAAGATCCCACTGAAACTGTATGCAAAACCCATTAAGCAGAGACCTTTTAGGTTGAATCCCATATATAAAGAAAAAGTGAAACTTGAGATTTACATGATGTTGGAAGCACGAATCATTGAACCTATCGAAGAGTATGAATGGATTAGTCCAGTGGTTGTTCATGACAAGAAAACTGGTGAAATTTGAATTTGTGTAGACTTAAGAAAAGCAAATGATGCATGTTTCCATGACCCATTTACTACACCTTTTACGGATGAACTATTAGAAAATGTTGGTGGTCAAGAGGCTTGTTCATTTACTTATGGGTTTTCTGGTTACCATCAGATCCGAATTGCTGAGGGGGATCGACATAAAGTCACATTTGACACTCAATGGGGTTGTTTTCAGTACACAATGATTCCATTCGGCTTAAAGAATGCCCCAAATATATTTTATAGAGTGGTTGTCACAGTATTTAAGGAGTTCATTCATCAGCTCCTAGAGGTATATTTCGATGACTGGACGATTTATGGGTTTCTAAAGAATCATATTGAGAGCTTGATAATGATGTTAGGTTGTAGATAGTATCAAATATCTTTAATATGAAGAGATGTATTTTATATGCTCCATTTGGTATATTGTTGGGACGTGTAGTTTGTAAACAAGGCCTATTGATGGACCCTGTGAAAATATCTATCATAGTAGATCTAGCACCACCGGCATCAATACGAAAATTGAGCACAACCTTGGGACATATAGATTACTATAGGAAATTTATTAAAGGATATGTGCAAATTAAAGCTTCGATGGAAAAACTGTTAAAGAAATACATTAAGTTCCAATGGAATGAGGTGTGTCAGTCGAGCCTCGACACGTTAAAGGAAAATATGTTGACAACACCTGTTATGGTATTTCCATATTGGTAAAAGGATTTCCATGTGCATGTTGACACTTCATCGATTGCTTTGGGTGCAATTCTTGCTCAACTAGGATATGAGTCTATCGATCATCATATTGCGTTCACCAGTAGGAAATTATCTATAACATAAATAAATTACACTACGGCAGAACGAGTGGGATTAGCTATGGTATATGCTTTACAAAATTTTAGGCATTATTTGTTAGGAGGTAATTTTAAAATGTCCATGATCATTTTTCTTTGAGGTACCTGTTATCACATCCATAATAGCTGGGGCCACCATGTCTTCAGACCAGATTCCAATATTTTTCTAAGCTAGTCCTTTTTCTATGAGGCGCATGATATTAGCAGATGATGAGAAATTATTCTATGATCACTCATATTTTTAGCGGACCCAGAGCATATATTTTCAGCCTTATGCCATGAATGAGCCTCATGACTCCAAATTTGATGATTGAGGTGGCGATTTTATTCCATATAGAGTAGTGTGATGATAGTGCCCAGAGTTATGCAACATCAGTGTTCAAGTGATAGTGAATGGTTCAGGTGATGGATACAGGTATATGGCTGAGCAGGTATATGGTTTTGCATTGGATATCTATGTTGTGCTCTTTACTTATTTTGGTAGCTTGTCTGGGTATTTAGTGGTCATGATTTGGCGATATGTTTATGTGGTTATTGGTTGACTATTTAGAGTTGAAGTATTTTAGTTGCTTGGAATTATAATTTCTTGTGTATACTCATTGGTCTTACCCTCTTAGTAGTATGGACTTGGTCATTCCCACCATTTATGGCTTGCTAGTTATGGTCTCACTTGTCACTTTCCCCATCCATCCATTCTATTCTATATCTGGTTGTATCCTGACTTACATTTTAGCCTGTGATATGGAGGACCTCGCCACTTATGCCTCTATGTTGGATAGACTCCTTGTTGTTATGTGTCTCGACCTTGAGTTTTGCAACAGAACTTGCTGAAGCCTTGATCCTTCTATGCCAGGAGAACCTGCTGGTGTTGGTTCCTGAGCTTATGTGAGTTGGTTTTTGAAGCCTTGACCTCTCTGGTCGGTTTCCCCCAATGTTTGGTCCTCATTGTGGATGATTACCCCTAGTTTCCCCAGTTGTGTCAGCTAAAACTTGAAGAAATTTGTTCTACCATCATTACATGCATTATGTGATTCATTGTTATATTTTTTGAAAGTGCAATCCCATGATAAAGTGAAAGTAATCTGTTCTTTTAAGCACAATGAAAGAGGGCCATGAAATGAAATGTAAAAAACACCCTGGATGAAAGCCGCAACTAGTTGTGCTTCTAAGCACATGCAAAATCCAAAGGGTCAAAGCCCTAAAAGCAGTGGGTAAATAAATGCTAAATATAAATATGATGTCCATGCTATCTGAAATGTAATGATTAATTCGTCACAGAGCCTGGGGGTTGGGATGTGATATGGAGTAAGGGAAAACTAATTCTAACTGTCCCCTAGAACCTCAAGTTACGGTTAACTGTGCACCTAGACATGGTGGTTCTGCAAAATATCCTCACAAAGCTTGATTCAAGCTTGGATGTGAGTTGTAGACATTTTTAAAGTTGAATGGGAACTCCTAAAAAAAGAACTTATTCCATTTGTGAGACACCGCCATTCCTTGTGTGTTTTCTATCCAACTTATGCCTAGGTGGTTTTCCATTTCCCTTTATCCAAAGTGTCACAGTGTTGAAGTTGTAAAGTCATCCCCTTGTCCTAGACTTTCCTTCTTCACCTTCACCCATTTCTATCAAAATGGTAATGTCCATAAAATGAGTATACACTTGAGGGTCTTCTTCTTAGTAATTGATTGCTTTAATCTAGACTTGTATTTGATGTTTTATTTGCTTAATCACCAGTAAATTCCATTTTATACTTTAGTATTGCTATTTAAATAATTAAAGGAGCATATATTATCCATTTTCACTTGCAGCATCAGTCAATTTGAGCCTAGGTCATTATTTTGATCACTTTTGACTAGGTCAACCCAGTTTGACCAAGTCAATCGCAGGATCTGGGATGAGTTGGACCAATGATGTTCAAGATTGATTATTTGTGGTCCTATGGATCCCATTTGATGATTCCATGCATCAGACACAGGTTTCATGTCAATGTTTGATGAATTTTTATTATTATTATTGTTTACAGACCATTATTGTTTTATTGTTTGGGCATGGTTGAGCTTATAGATGATTATACAGGTGGTCACATAGCGTATGAGTACTCATCTCTACTAGATTTGGACCTTATGAGTCCATTGGGACAATTAGATATCAGTTTTAGGCACTTCCATATGAGATTATGGTATGTTTATCACGTTATTGCATATTTGCCATATAAAATGGTCTGTTAGCACATTTTGAGATCTTTTTGGTTCTCCCAGGGTGCTACAGAGGGAGTATGGGGTCCATCCACTCATTATTATCATATAGCCATGCTCCCAGACATTTTAGTGTATTCATATTAGTGTCGGCAGCACTTGGGAGAGAGTTACGGACATTTTATTATTTTACAGCTGATATTCCGAAGATAAAAAATGGAAGAAATGGTCACTAAGGAAATTGATTTGGGAAAATGAGGCAAGGAATTGGCATGAGTTTTGTTTAGAGAATTTTTGTGATGCATCACACACCTTCCAGCACAGTCTATAGCTTTAGTGGGGTCCACATTATACTCTGGGTTATTATTTGGAGGCTTTTATTGTATTATTGGGACAAAACATCCTAGTGATTTTTATCACTTTATGATGTATGTATTATTTGATGTAGTTGGGGCATTAGTCTAAGGAAGATAATATCTCCTATACCCCCAAACAATTTATTATGTTGTTTTTCCTAGTCATGTCATGTTATACGTCCCCCTAGGGTGTCATTGAGGAAACACGCCCCCCTCACTTAGAGTGATCCATGTATTATTGTTTCATCTCATCTTAGTCGTTGATTATTATTGTTGTATATTTTAATATCAACCACTCATTTAAAAAGTGGTTAGAGTTTTGGTGTCTCTCATTCCTATTTAAAGAAGAGACCCCCCTCATTGTAAATGGACTTTTGGCTCTAGATTTTTGTCAATAAAGAATTATTTGGGAAAAATATTGCACCTTTGTTATAGATTGTTCTTGTGCTTGATTGTAGCTCTGATAAACTGTCATGTCCTTTTTGTTTGATGAGATATCCATGCTAGAATTTTTGGCTTAGTGTGTGCTCTGCATGAAGGTAACTTCATTGGAGGATTTCGTGGGGTTTTCTACGGATCTCTTCACTGGACGAGTAAAATAATCAAGGAGTAGTCTTTATTGTATATTTGATCAATATTTATTCTATTTTATTCTTCTTGCACCATTTACTTTCTCTTTTCGTAAATAAATTCTCATTGAGATTGTCATCTGCATGAAGGGGGGTGCACTATCTGTTGGAGGCAAATTGATTTCATCTTGGAGACTGTCAAATCAAATTGGAATTGCTTCAAGGGGGTTGGAACATCATTGCACTTGGCATATGCAAGTCACAAGAGGTAAGTACCATTTTTTTTCTTGAGTTATTTTTCTATTCCATTAGTCCATTGTTACTTCTTCTACAAACCCTAAGTTGCTAAAATTTATAAAAATTCTCTAGCTCAAACAACTTCAAATCATGGCAAAAAATTTCCGGGTTTCTACTTTTAGGCATATCCCGAAGTGGGTTTACTGGGGCGTCACCCACAATGGAATCCATCTTTCCCAAATCCATAGGAAATGATCTTTCTCTCTTGCGCACTCTCTGATTTTTCCCCTTTTTCAGTCGTTTGATTTCTGATTTTTGCTTGTGAACCTTGATATCATCAAATCTATCACCAAGCAGTGCTAGAAAGCCCTGATATCTTTAGATCTGCTTCGTTGGACCATTTCCCAATAATATGAATTCACATTTCCCAAGGGATTTAGATTTGATCATTTGTCCTAACACTTACATCCTAGATTCATTACTAATTAATGAGTTACTGTAATTGAATCAATCTAATTCAATATATCATATTCCATAAGCCTCTGCAATGACTCTATCCCTTAGATATAGGGTTTCACATCCTTCACCTTACGTATTCTTGTTTATAGTCTGATATGGTGATTATATTAGATATATCATGTCAGGAGTAGATCATGGTCTCCCCCTTTTCTACCAGGGGCTTGGATAACATAAAGTGAAGAGTGCCTCGATTGCTGTGACAACCAATCCATCTGGGGAACGAGGCCCTCTTACATCACCTCTTTAGTTGCCTATCTCCTCTACCATCTTGTTTAGGATTATTGTTTGGGGAAACTACAATTTGTGTGATAACATTTTTGGCGTCGTTTCCGGGGAGGTGGACGCTTACCTTTGGTGTCTGTGAGTGTCCGTGCGTTATCTCTTACCATATCCCATCCGATATTTCACTTTGGTGATTAAATTTCCCATTACATAATTATTCTAATCACCATCTTAATTCACTCATCTCACCTCTCCTACGACATTTACCTTCTCGGTGAATTACTTTTGCGGTTCACTTGGCGACTCCACCCCGTGACTCCACTACGGAACGAACCCAATGAATAAATCCAAATTCCTTAATCATTACTTATCCTGAAGAAATTGAATCTAAAACTAACATGACTATAAACAGGATTCCTTGAATGATAATGTTAATGCAAAATATTTTTAGCTTAGTTTTAGATCAACAAGAATAAAACAGGAGACGTGATGAATACCTTCATGAATTGTCTGAAAATGTCTATACCAATAAATATCCTCAAATATCCAAACCTAATAAGAGGTCTTCAGATAACCAAATAGTAACAAGATCCCAATCAAAAGGTAGTCCAAAGACTCAAGATATTACCAAAACTTCTTTAAAGGATAATTCCCTTGTTCAAAGGAAAACTATGCACAAATCAACTAATAGAGTTCCAACTCAAACTTCGAGTTATCCAACCCAGCTTCAGAATTGTTGTGTTCACAGATATGTTAGATACTGGTGTAGTAGAAGAATGATTGTCGATGTTGCTACAATTAGAGGAAGATATATTTATCGCAGGTTTACTAGCAAGTTCAGCAGGGAAGCGAAAAGACATGGCATGACCACCACATCAAGCAAAAGCAATTTCGAGATGGATATTTAGTTCTCATATATGACAGTAAATTTCTCAAACATCTAGGTAAGCTAAAAATCCATTGGTTAGGGAATTATGTTATTAAGTACGTAACAAAATGGGGTGCTATACAACTGCAAAAACTAAATTGCGAAATCATGAACGGATTATTCATTGGGAGTTGGATGAAGCTATGTAGGGACAACCACGGTTACTTTCAACAATGAGCAAAACTGGTAATGTCTAGGTGCCAAATGCAGTCGAAATAGGCATTGGGCATTGAACTAAGTTTGCATATAGAATAGAAGTAGAAGAATGTCAATCTATATATAGATATAGATATAGATATAGATATATATATATATTCCGTTGAAGTGTTGTTTTTCAAAGTAGGGGACTATATATATAGTAGTGTCTACGGGTTGAAGTCGCTGACATGTCACAGATGATTGGAATGATAATTAAAAGTAGCACGTGTAATTGAAATGGTCAGGAAAGTACTTAAAAGTCGCATTAATGGAAACGAAAAAGGTGGTAGTCGGAAGATAAAAAATGCATTTGATATAAAAAGATAGTGGAATGGTGGGAACAATCCGATCATGTTAATGGCAATAAATATGGTATTAATTAAAAATATTTTGTGGAATATTTGGTCAGGTGTACAAAATATACCAACAATGCGGTGAAAAGACCGTATTCCGATCCATTAAAGACATGGTGGGATTGGGAATTTGGGATCAAAGTGCATTGAACATTGTTGAAAAGCGAGAGAAGAGAAGAGCTGAAGAACAACATGCTGTGTGAGAGGTTATGCATGAAATAAAACTTGACGATATCATTCGAGACTTCATGGCGTCAAGATTACCAGAAGCTCAAAGGGATCCAAAAGTGGTTTGGGAGAAGGTACCAACAGTACCCCCTAGTTTATCAAGGAATACATCAAGAATGACACCTCATCCACGAAGTTATGAGGCTAGAATTAAGCACAAAAATATGTAGGGGAATCCACATATGCAATTCCATCTGGGTTACTGGAATACATACCATCAAGAAAGTAGAATGCTAAGTCAATTCAATTGCCTAAGAATGCTAAATACATGTTGGTCACACCATATATTCTAGCTGGAGTTTTGCATGTGGGAGACATGACGGGGAAGGTGCCATTCTTAAAGTATGCAGACCATGATTTGGTAGACATGTTGAAGTTCCCAAAGTTTGAGACAGATAAGTATTCGTGGATGGTGCCCAATGCAGAAGAGGGATATTATGTCCTATAATCATTAGAATGGGATTCGAGGTTGGAAAAATATAGCATTTTGGGTCTCTTGAAGATTCCACACTTTGTTCAGAGTCCGGAAGAAAAAATTCCCGCATAAAGAAGCTATTATTGTGTGTCCATGGTGGATTCCTGTGGTTGGATCGAAGTATTTCAAATGATACAGACCTAGTGGCATGGATTACATGTCTTCCCACTCAAGTTTTGGATTCGACATCATATTTTGTGGGAAAGGAGAAGGACCAAGAGCTTGCAAACAAAATGAAGGATACATATGACCTAGAGAAGAGCAACTGGGGTTATGAGGTATCCTCCATTAATGAATAGGATGTTCGATTTGTAACGTGAATTCTTGCAAGTAAATTGATGCGGAAATGTCATCCCAACCAAGTTCTTGCATCAGTGATTTCATTGGTAGAACAATGTACTAAAGGTGTCTAGATGAATTGGGCGACATTCCTGCTCAATGAATTCTTGAGTGACTACCGTGATGCACAAGAAGAAGGTACTATTTTCCACTCTTCATGGTTGTTATTATTGATTGATTTGGTTGCTTAGGAAGATCCAATAGATTCTCAGTTTGCAAAGGTACCACCTAAATTTCCTATGGCCACGTGGTTTGCATCATTATCAGTCAGTGATAATGCATATCGACAGAGGGATTCCAATATTATACTTTACATATATAAGGAAGCTATTCAGTTCAGTCTAAAGAAGTTCCTTAGGATAGAGCCTCATGTCGTGGATCTATTTAAGAATATAATTTGGTTTAAGGAAACACCACAACATATATATATATTCAAGCTTGCATGGATCCTAATAAGGACGGGTTACTGACACACTAAAATTTAATGGAGCAGGAGATCGATGGAATCATTCATGAATGGCCAGCGGAATGGAAGGTGCTTGTTCCTCTAAAAGAACTGTCTCTGCTCGTGTCCCAAGATGAAAATGCAAAGGAGCAACAAAATGGGGGAGGTAATAAAGTAAAAAAGGAATAGGTCGAAGGACTGTATGCTAGGACAAGAGGAAGTGGGGGCGTAGGTGGAGTAGAAGAAGACCCACAAAAATCACAAGAGCAAGATAGGGAGTCTAGTGTGACATAGCCTGGCCCTTCAACCAAGGGAAAAATAAAAGTTTCAGAAGCACCAGTAGGGCGAAAGATGGAAAGAAAATCTCATAAGGAGTTTGTAGTCTTGGCATTAACAGAAGACGACGTGGAGATACTAAAAGATCTAGTTTTAAAGTCACCATAGAGGATATTTGGAAGGAATGTGCAACTCCACACTTGAATCTTTATGGAGGAATTTTAACTTGGCTAAGAGTGTTGTAGGAAGTTTTGGAAGGAATATGACTAGAATCAAATCCAAAGGATGCAGCGGTAGAAAAGCAGGTTGATTCCCAAGGAGGAGAGAGGCCAGTGTCACAGCAACTTTCGGTCGCACAACCTCAAGCGTAAAAATACCACCAAGAGCATTGAAATTCCCAGAAGAAGAGATACAAGGTGGTATTGAAGGGTTGACCTGCATTTAGCAGAGATACCTATGCATACTTTTCATACTCTTCACTTAATCATTGTTGATGAATTTAAGGGATGAGAAGAATATTGTTTCATCCATATGATGAATACGAGTTCAGAGCGGGATCAAATCGCAGATAAATATAAGGGACTTAAAAAAGAATGAGATGTCATAGATGAACAAAAGGAGAGGTTGCCAAAATACATAGAATCAGTTTGTAGTGAAGTTCCTAAGGTCGAAATGGTAGATGCAACAACACTTGAGAACAAGTTTTCAAGCTTGGGTGAATTCATTAAGGGATTTCGAGCAAGAATTAGTGACTTGGAAGCACAAGTAGTTCTAGGTACACCGCAGGAGTTGCGAGATCAGTGGGATGAGGAAGTTAAAACTTCAGTAGATGGGATTAAGGATTTAGAGGTGGAATGTATGAAGTTGTTTGAGGAAAGTGTGTAGGCCTGGGTAGCTTTAGTTGGTGACGAAGGTTTGTAGGAAATCACTACTGAATTGGAAAATGCGCCGTCTAGATCTATGAATCTCAAGGATGTTATGAAAACATTCCCACCACAAGAAAGGATGAAAAAGTTATCCAAGAATACGAAACTACAAGCATAAATCAATAAGTTGAGAGAGTATCAATAGAGGAGAAGTCAGCAGGTAGAATCTCTGTAGAATGAAGTGGTCCGTGCATCCAACATCATTCGGGGAGAGCATGAGGAGATAAAGATGATGGTCCAATTAGTTGAAGAAAAAGTTCAGGGAAGTTTAAATGCGCAACTAGTTAAGGATTTGACCGAACATGGTGAAAATGTGAAGAATACTATCATATCAATAAAGGATAGGTATGATCAGTTTCTGGCGCAGTGGAAACCATCAAAGGTACAACAATAAAGTGTCTCAAGATGAGCCACATCTCAGTGTTGGGGGCCTGTTGGACTTGGAAATTTTGGCATAACAAATAAGTTTTGGAAGAAGGGTCAATGGAGAAGTGGCCCACAAAAGCAGGATTGACTCCGACGTAGAAGTCGAGGAATAAGGAACAAGGGGCATTTGACTTCATAAATAGAGGAGTTAGTTGGGAGTAGTTACAGTTTTGTGTCCACTTAAATTAATGAGTCCAAGTAGTGGGAGCAGGAGGGATGTGAATATGTCCTATATATATGTAGTGGGTTGGGAAGTTTTGGGTTGGTTAGATTTTGGTAGAATGCTTAATTTTTGGGTTTGAATATTGAAGGAAGTTCATTTTTGTTTATGAAGAAACATTGTTGCAATGTTTTTGCATGAGTGAGTCGCAAAATGTTGAGGCGATCTACAAGCTTAGTGCACATATTTGTTGTTTTGAGAAAATGAATTTTGCAAGTTGTGTGCACAGACAAGAAGTGCTAAATTTTTTGTGACTCATGAATAAGAATAATGCTTCCATGGTTATTCCTATCTTGGGTTTTCATGTAATCCCTAGTGTTTTATGTGTGTGTATAGTTTGTATGTGTTATTTCCTTTTATGTTACTATGCATTATAATGGTTGAATGGTGATGATCTTCTAATACATAATGATTGATTAAGTTTACTACACAACTAATGAACGCATGTGATGATTTTGATATATTGAATTATATGGGATCTATGGGACATTGATTGATCTTTCAAATATCTAAAATGTTAATTGTAGTAGATTTAAGTCATTCACCCTTGCTGTTGAAGAAACTTGGTTCCTGCAGTTCCCATAAGTACCTCGGGTGAGATGTCACTTGCTCGCAGATGATGCCGAAAAGGCCAATATCTTGGGTTTTGTTGGTGATTAGTTTATTCAACCTAGGTCGAAGTATAAATAAGCCAACAATAGCACCTTAAACCACTAGATAGGACCCCTCAAGTTTATCCTTACGCTTGAGTGCTGATATGGGTGCCATTAGGAGGTTTTTAATATTGGATATGAGTCTCTAGGCCTAGACATGGGACATGGTTGAAGGAGGAAACATAAGACTTATTCCCTAGAGGAATATTATAAGAATTATATTTCAAGGATGATGACCCAATCCACCACACATGACATCTAAAGTATATACTTGGCCTTTGAGTGGGGATATTAGCAATATTATGAACTTTTGAGCATTATATATATATATATATATATATATCCTTAGGACCTAAATGAATATTATAGGAATCCAATCCCAATAATGAAGGCTTGAACCATAACATAGGGCCTCTTGAGGATGTATTTCCCCTCCAAGGGGGGATATGAACACCATTAAAAAATTTCGAGCACAGGGTATCATTCATGGTGCATTCAACATGGTTAAAGGAGGGAACATAGGAATTATGCCCTAAAGTAATATTATATACATCCAAGACCGATAAAAATTCCTAGAACCAACACACATGACCTCCCAAAGTGACCCTTCACCTTTGACTTAGAGGAATATTGGAACCATTATATGTTTTTGTGAATTATGTATTGGTAGTGATTCCTATAATAAGTCTAGCTCATGAAACTCAAGCATTAGGTCTAAAAGATAGATTCGAAATATCAAGGCCTTGAGATACCACACATTACCTCTTTGTGGAAATTTATCTTTTGAGTGATGATATAGGCACCATTAAAAGGTTTTGATCACTAAGGGTGGGTTGTGGGGCCCTAGACATGGTTAAGGGATCAAAATAATCCCTAATATATAAATCAAGCTTCCACATGCCCAACTTCAAGAAAAAAATCATAAACCACCACACTTGACCTCCCAAGATTATTGTCTGGTTCTAAGTTCAAATATGGGAACCATTAGTAGGTTTTGAGAACTTATTATGAGTCTTAGTACTTTGACCATAGTTAGGGGAGGAAACTTAGGACTTAATCCCTAAAGGTAGATTCTAATATTTGAGGGCCATGAAAAATGCCTTGAACCACCACAAAGGACCCCTTTTTGAGATATTTGTCATCTAAGAGAGGATATGGGTTCCATTAGAAAAGTTTTAGCACTAAGCATGGCTTGTGTAGTTTTGCACAAGTTCATGGATGGAAATTCTTGCTTTATACTGTAAAGGAATATTTTAGACATCTATACCCAAGAGAACCACCTTATACCACCACACATAATATCCTAATGGTATCCTTGGCTCTACGTGAGTATATTATTAGCATTAGGATTTTTTGAGAAGTAGGCTTGCAGGGTGCTAAGAAATTAACTAAGGTAGATGGAAGAAGCTTAATAATGAGTCTTATTAACTAGTATCTAGGGCTCTATTTCCATGAATGACATGTAGAAACACACTTGATGATTTGTTAAGGGTATCTTTGGCCTTCACGTTGGGATATGGGTATCATTAAGAATTTTTTAGAGCTAGGTATGGGTCTCAAAACCTTACACATGGTAAATTGGGAAAGTGGCGAGACTATCGTGAGGTGGGAACAAATATCCATCAAATTCCTTGAGCATAGTATAGGATTGGACTAATGTGGGTGATCCAAAATCTTGCCAACATGTTAATGACATAACACAAGTCGAGGAACCTTCGTTGACTATGGTTCTAAAGATATTATTTCCATGAGATGCGAATTTAATCTCAAAAGTGATATATCAAGGGAGCCTACATGTCAATAATTCTAAGTAAAATGTGATCAAGCGAGTATAGGATGGATTAACAACACTGACAGTAGGAAATAGTGACTTTCGCTACGTAGGAAAACTCTCCAAGACCTCCAAATCCAACAGGGTGCATGATGCTTGAGATAAATCTCAAACAACATTGTAGTTGTGAGAAACACGTGCATTAGAATTATGGGTATTCCTACGTAAAAATCACTTGCAAGGGAGGGGTATTGTATCAAGGGATGGTTTCTCAATGGAGAGAGAACCACTAGGTAGTGACACAAAATGAATTTGAACTATTAGGAGGGGAATCCTAAGAATTATACCTCATATGGATATTTAACTCATGATCAAACATGAAGAAATTATCATTTGGAACATTCCCCCCTTTTGGGTGGTTAGCATGGTTACCTGCTTGTAGAGGCATCAACACAGTAGCAAGCATTAGATGTTGTTGTTGTCGAGAGGGTTGTGTCAATATGGTTGTAATGTCCCCTGGGGATATGACAGTGTCTAAGGTACATATAATTATATCTATGAGGCTAATTACTTGATTTTTAGTGCAGCGGATAAACCATAAAAATTTAATTTTCATTTTTCCAAAATTAATTGCGACACAAAATCCAATAATTAACAATAATTTAATATAAATTCATTAACACACCCAAATATGATATAAGGGATGGGAAGGATTCTTAAAATCATATAACATCATCAAACCTTAAATGCAATTCATATCATAGATGATAACCACTTCTAAAGGCTAATTATTCTTAATCACAATTAACTAGTAATTAAGGTGTTAATTACGATGCTTAACAACACTTAGTGCACAAATGACGACACTTATCGCAAATCCAATTGTTTAACAAATAAGCATTGATTATCAATAGAAATTGATTAATAACATCTAATTACGTTTAAATAATTCACAATTACCAAAATTAAAATAATTAATCATGGTAATTATGGATGAGAGTCCACAAGACTAGTTAACTAGTTTTCCAATAAAAGCATCCAGTCTTGCACAAAATCAACTTGTAAATATGCCATTAAACCCAAAATAAATCCTAAATCCATTAAAAACATAATTAAGCATTCACCTATAGCCAATTAAATTTTTATTTTCATATAATTCCAATTGCACATAAGGTGATCTTTTCCATCAATTCTAATGAAACTAGTTAACATTCACTGCATAGAGTTGAGTCTAAGTAACTCAAACCAAAATGAAATGAATCCATAATTAAAGGATCACACCTGATAATTATACACCTAAAACAAAATAACATGTTATAAACAAGGCACATGGATGTAGCATTTTGTTTTTACGAAAATAGATATTTCAATCCACAAGTAGTTATCAATTTTCACCGCAATGTATCTAGTTTCCAATTTAACTTTTCGAATTCCAAATAAAGATAAATATATTAATATTATATCTCATGGAAATAATATCAGGGGTCACCTAAAGTAACATTTCTGTATCCTTACTCCCATATATAGTCCATTATATAATTCACAAAACTAGCTAATTCTACTCATCTGAATTGACTAGTAATTCTAAGAACCGCTAGAATAATTAAATCCAAAGCTCATAGAATCATTCAAATTCCATTCAAAATCCAAACAGAATATTTTATTAGTGATAATATATTTATATATCATTCAAAATTTTTATCAAACACTTCATATGCTAAGTCACAAATCTACTCAAACAATTCCATTGAAGGAGCTAGAAATTGGAAATTGATTTAGAATTTTGGTAGACATTTCCCAAACACTATCAAGAATATTTACCATCACATTCTAACAAAAATTTAAATTTTATTTATCAGACATAAGAATAAAAATAAAACTCGTGAATTTTTACAAACACTTCATGTGTCAAGTCTCCAAACTACGTAAAATAATCCAATCGAAGAACTAGTTTTCGAATAAAAGGTAGAAACATCAAAGACAAGTGACTTAAACCATTTCGATTCTATCGTGCCATAAAAATACACATTATATAATGAACATGGTCATAAATATAACTTCTATAGAAGAGGTTCCAAATAATCATTTCCTCAAACAATTTGTGCCCAAAATCCCAAAAACTAGTTTCTAATTCCTTCACAAAATTTACTTGCATAAATAGATTGAATTCCTTCAGAGATTTATTTCACAATTAGCTCATAAAATTCATGAAATATTTCATGTGAATCCATAAATAAATCACATCAGATCCAAATAAATTAAATAAAAATTATATAAAGCACTTATCTTTTCCGAATACGCAACTGGAATCCATCGTGCCACGTTCCACCCAACCATAGACAATGCAAGACAAAATTTTTTTTGCAATGGTCACCCCCAAGACAGAACCATGATGCCAAAAGTAAGAGTGCACTCAACCACAAATTATCTCAGGGAATCAGTCCAACCACAACCCAATGGAAACTGTGGCCTCTACTTCCACTCTAGGGAAATTCCAGTGGCCCTAGGACAATAGTCCAACCACGACCCAATGGCAAGTAACACTTCCAATATAGGGAAATTCCAGTGGCTCCAGGACAAAATAAAATATAAGGAAGTGGACCTCACCCCTTCTTCCAAACGAAGATCTCCAGAGGAAATACATAGCTATGCCCAACCTCAAATCCAATGGCAGTGGACCTCACCCTTGCTGCCAAGCCAGAATCTCCAAAGGAAATTCCAGGAGATACACCAGTGTCTCTAGATTAAATCAAATTGGGAATATGATACAAACGGGAACAATTAACATCAAGGATCTCACACCAAGAGTATCCAAAATCTAACCACAAGTTCCAAACAAAAGCACAAGAGCAAAAACATGAACCAACACACAAGTGTGACTAGCCAAAACAAGCCAATCGGATTCCTTCATGAGAAATTCGAATTGGGAGAGAGAGGGACACAAGAATGAGAGTTACATTCCCAGAATAGTAAATTGGAGTTACACATCAGGTGGATACACCAAGAGACACACTAACCCAACTCAATTATAGGGCGCACTAGGTGAGAGAGAGAAAGAGAGAGAGACTGTAACACTAACAAAAATTAATCATGGAATAAATGAAATGAATGAGTAACATAACACGTGAGGGTACACATCCAAGAGGGTCCACCAAGTCCACAAGAAGGGTGTATAACATCAAGATAGACACAAACAAAATGGTAACACTTTTCCCAAAACCCCTTGCTCGTAACATCATGGTTCCTCATACTCTTTTATGTGGCATCGGTCGATCTTGTTGTTTTAATTTATTTTATTATTTTATAATTTCAACATAATAAAAATAATAATAATGTGCAAACCATAGTCCACGTACCTTGTGCCACTATGTCCAACATAACAATAATAATAATATGTCCAGGGTCTACAACACATGGTATTACATCCCCTTGCACTTAAACCATGCATCGTCCTCGATGCATACACATACATGAATTTACAAAAGGATAACATACATGCCCATACATGCCTCAGAAATATAACATATTTATAACCACAATACTTCCCACTACCACCTAATTTCATGTCCGTCTCCACTTCCCGTGGAAGAACCGAGACTAGTAGAGTGGACTTAAGGAAGCAAGGGTCGAACTTCAATCTCCATGACAGGGTCTTAAATCCTCTTTACAAATCCTTTAAACCTCAACAAAGATACATGCACCTGAAAATCATATTTCATTCACCCATATGATTAACATCAGGCATAAAAATATATGATACATGATATTCTTCATCAAGGATGCTTTCTTCACATTCCAACAAACAAACGGTTAGTAGCAAACATATATATATATATATATATATATATATATATATATATATACTATTCATCTAGATACATAAAATACATCTTCAAGATACATGATACATGAAATAGATCGCACGAAATACATTAGTATATACAAGGAACATGTGATATAGATACTTCTTCAACAAAATACTTGAAATTCATCTACATGAATCTTATTCTAATAAATTTCAATCATATGAAATGCATCATGTGTATCAATCAATTTCATGAAGTGCATCAAGTATACCATCTAATCTCATGAATTGCATCAAGTGTGTACTCTTTCTTCATGAAATGCATTCCAGTCAATCAATCACATAAAATGCATATACTTTACCTATAGATGCATGAAATGCATCATGCATATTATCTATCAACAAGATGCATGAAATACTATCAAGATACCACAGTAATAGTTGTTCATTAAATAAAATATACTCTTCCAACAAGGTACTTTTCAAGAAAATCTTCAAAAGAGAAACTTTCAACAAGTCCATAAAGACATTTAAACCATGAAGATACTTTTCTAACAAAGATAATAAATATACTCTTCTAACAAATATCATAAAGATACTTTTATGACAAATATCTCAAAGATACCTTTCTAATGAAGATCCCAAAGATAAAGATCACAAAGATATTTTTTTAGCAAAGATCACCCGAAAATTTTATGGACTTACTGTAATAGGTAAGTGAACTTATATGCAACAATTCCAATCTAACTAAGAAACCAAAAAGGGACATAACAACTAGCAGTTAAACAAAGCACAAGTCTTCTTTAGAGAATAGTAAAAAATACAATATACATCAACTAATAGTAATTAGTATCAACCAATAAGATCAACTAATATCATCCATACATCAGTCATATAAACGTCGGTCCAAAATACATCAATTCATAATACCTCAACCATATATCAATCATATGTCAATCATACACAAATATCAACCAATGACAATCATACATGCATCAATTGACCAGACAAACATCAATCATAGTACATCAAATAGAATACACCAACTAGAATACCTCAACTAGAACACATCATCCATAACACATCAACCAGAACACATCAATCAGAATAATCAACAAGAAGCAAAATACATCAATCATAATACATCAAATCGGAATACATCATTCAAAATACATCAAATCGGAATACATCATCAGAGTACATCAATCAAAATACATCAATCCATTACATCAACGAGAAGCAAAATACATCAACCATAATACATATAATCAGAATGCATCAATCAAAATACATCAAATCAGAATACATCAACCATACATCGATCATCGATATCAATGAGTGACAACCAATCAAACATAAAAAACAACCAAAGGTAACTGTACTTATATTAATTATATCTCAATCACCCATCAAACACCATGACAACCAAGAACAACCAATAATAGCCATACATACAGTAATGCAAATATCATACATGTATCAACCATTAATCAGTCAATCAATAACAACCAATAGTATCAAACAACATACATCGATCATACCAATCATATTGAATAGTTACTATTTATGATAACATTATATATAATTATTAGCACATGACGATAGATATAATATCTATATATTAATAATACATATGTACAACCAATATCATCACACAAACATTACTAATACTATATTTATGTAAACACTCAACATATACACAATCATACATTACGTTTCTAATTATTTACACGTAGCACACTACTTATACCATCAACCAAAGTACATTCATAGTCACCTCAAGAAACCAAACATCCTACCAGCAAAATATTCTAACATTCTGTGATAAAATAATTACTAGCTATACAACACACCATCATACACTCATACCATACACCATACTTACTATTACCATGTATTATTTCTATACATATGCCCATTTGTATACATGCATATTATAATTCTTCAATCAATCATATATCATATTATTATTAATCATATACACATCATATTAGACATATAACCCATATATCCTATATTTTACACACTCGTATAATTATTATATTATACCATAATATCCATACAATTATAGCGGTATGATTACTTAATCCAATGCTATCATATTAGGTACGCATTATAACACATATACTAACATAATATTTCTGATCACACTATACTTCCTAATACTTCCAAAAACTTCCAAGCACCTCCCAAATACTTCCAAACACTTCCCAACTACTCCCAACCAAACACTTCCAAACACTCCAAAATACTTCCAAACTTTACACTTACTTCATTGCATACGTTCACATCTATACATATAGTATATACACAATATCATATGCAAGTAATACTAATAATTATTGCATATTTTAAAATACATATTATAGTAGACACACACACACACATTCATATATATACTTTTAACAATCATATATATTCCATGCATATTATGCAATTATATATACATATATATATATATATATATATATATATATATATATAACGATTATATTATGCTATATTCAATATCATATACCCCTCATCTATCTTACATCACATATTATGTTATACATATTTAAATTTATGTTATACAATATTATCACACACTACTATAGTACCATCTTACACACAAAATAAAATAAAATAAATAAAAGAAAGAGAATATGAACCATTAAGACAAGTGGCTCATTTCCTCCAAAAATAGACAAGGAATTACATATCCACAAATAAAATAAATAAACTAGAATAGAATATGAACCATTAAAGACAAGTGGCTCATTTCCTCCAAAAATAGACAAGGAGTTATATCTCCACAAATAAAATAAATAAAATAGAAGAGAATATGAACCATTAAAGACAAGTGGCTAATTTTTTCCAAAAATAGATAAGGAGCTACATCTCCACAAATAAAATAAATAAAATAGAAGATAATATGAACCATTAAAGAAAAGTGTCTCATTTCCTCCAAAAATAGACAAGAGTTACATCTCCACAAATAAAATAAATAAATTAGAAGAGAGTATGAACCATTAAAGACAAGTGGCTCATTTCCTCCAACGAGTTACATTTCCACAAATAAAATAAATAAAGTAGAAGAGGATATGAACCATTAAAGACAAGTGGCTCATTTCCTCCAAAAATAGACAAGGAGTTACTCACATACATTCAAAATAAAAAAAATAAAAAGGAAATGAAAATATAACCACTATTAAGACAAGTGGCTTATTTACCCAAAATACTCAAGGAGTTACTCATCAATGTAACCACCACCATCCAAGTGGCATAAATAATCCTATAAAAGCATACCATCAATAGAAAATCCAAAATCCATATAAGGTATAAATGCCACTTAATAAATCATATTAATATTTAATAATAATAAAATTGTATCATCTTTATATATCTTATATAATTACATATCATATACATATATAAATAATTATTTACTTTATACATTATTTATATATCACACCTTAGCATATATATACTAATATATGTTAATATATTACATATACTAACATATCCATAACCCCTTGACCTTTGAAATTGAAAAGAAATAAAAATGTGATAATCTACAAGGATCTAGCAACTGTAACAAACTCACAATCTAAATCTCAAGATTATTTGAAAAGAAGAAGAAGCATGCATTCAATAATCACTCATAAACATAGAATAATGGAAAATGTCAATATCATACAATGAATAATGAATGTAGAGAATGTGTTACAATGGACTGCAAAGTAGCATGATATAGGATTCGAATTACCCAAGTAGGGTATTTGAATCACTGATCTCAGAGTCTAGCATGAATAACTGTGGAGACATCATCCAGTCGGTAGTATCAGACATAAGTGGTAGGAGTCAGTCAAGTGTGTCTAACTGAGTCTAACAAAACCATCTAGCCATAAATCAAGGAATGGAGACTCCAAGTGGGGTGCATGAGGCTTTCTAGCTCAAAGTCTAGCTTGGATAACAATGGAGACATCATCCAGTCAATAGTATCAGTCATAAATGGTAATAGTCAGTCAAGTGTGTCTAACTGAGTCTAACAGAACCATCTAGGCATAAATCAGGGAATGGAGACTCCAAGGGGGGTGCATGAGGCTGTCAAATAGTCAAGTGGAACTCCAGAACTAGCTAAATAGAAGCTACAAGTAGTGAGAATGAGCAATCAGTGGAAGAACTACTCAATCAATGCACTAATTGAATGATAACTCCCGGTAGGTGAGCAAGTGCACTCTAACTGGCAGTGGTAGGTGAGAAAGGTGCACTTTCTAAGCAGATAAGTCAAGGAGGGCGCATTAGGTAGGTAGGAGGACAAATGAGGGCTAAAGACAGGCTCTGGAGAGCTAGAAGCAAGCTCTAGGTGTTGGGGAGACAACCATGATGATGACTGGATGCATGCAGTGGCATGCAAATGAATGCAACATGTAGTTTTGCATGAAAGCATGCAAAATATAAAAATGATGGTGTGAATATTCCAACACCCCCCCGCAAGCTATACTATGAGGAATAACCAAAAATAGAAAAATGGGGCCCTG
The DNA here is from genome assembly GCA_027924585.1 of Larix kaempferi. Lineage (NCBI taxonomy): Eukaryota > Viridiplantae > Streptophyta > Pinopsida > Pinales > Pinaceae > Larix > Larix kaempferi. The sequence goes on from BSBM01000136.1 coordinate 6,723,017, forward strand.
GTGACTAAGACCAAAGGTCACCCCATACGATCAATCTAAATAAACTAAGTGAGGAAAGAGGGAAAACCCAGTGGGAAGAAATACCTCCCTCAAAAATAGACTAAAGAATGTTAATGAAGCATATCATCTCTCACCCCTAAAGGAGGTAAGTGTCCTTCTTTCTCAAAGAAGGATCGATAGATCTGAAATGGATTAGGAATCTCACAAGGATGAATCCTTACATGTGAAAACTATGATCTATCAGATCGAGGAGTAGTGGTTTCCCATCGAAGAAGAGGATCAGTAAAGAAAGAAGGATGAAACCTCCCATGCTAAAACTCTAATCTAGATGATATGGGAGCAGTGGATTCCCATCGAGGAGAAGGCCAACCAGGTGAGAGGTCTTTAGGTTCTTTTGGATCTGGATCTCCCATTCGCTCATCTTCATCATCAGTTGCTAGACCTTCAGGTTCTTTTGGATTTGGGTCTAGCATTCCCTCATCATCATCTCCATCTAAAATATCATGTGAAGATGCATCATCATATCCAAACTCTGAATTTGAAATCCTATGAGGAGGAGCAAGTAAAACTAGCGCATCATCGCATGCAAACTCTGAATCTGAAATCTCAAGTAAAACTGGCTCATCATCATGTGCAAACTCTAAATCTGAAATCTCATGAGGAGAAGCAAGTAAAAATCTCTCATGCTCATCATCACTTGAAGAGGGAACATATCCAAAAATGTTGATGTCATGAAACTGCTCCAGAATATGCATGTAGTCCTCATCTCAACCAATAAAAGAACTAGATGACAATGGATCTTCATTAAGACCAAGGGAGGATGCAGTAGTGGAGGCTCTTTTTGAAATAGGAGTTCAACCAATAGGTTCTAGATCTTTAGGTTCTTGTGGATCTGGATCTAGCATTCGCACTTCTTAAAGAGTCCTCTTTTTCTCAATCTCTTTTGGTGTATCCTTTCCCTTTAGGCAACTTTTGAAAGTGCCATGAGCAAACTTGCCACTTAGGAGACCATCAACGAAAGTTTGAGCTAGCTTGTAGTTGAGATGAGATAGTCTACTCTCTTCATGAGTATGAGAGCGAAGAGAAGACTCCTTCGAGAGAGGTAAGAAGTGTTAAAACTCATAGAGTTTTGTCTCATGTTTTGCAACTCCTTTTGCAATGACTTCCCCTGAAATCATGAGTTGTACTTCGACTTCATATGGAGTAAAGATCACTATTTTGGGCTCTCCAGTATGAGTCAATTGAAATATTGAAAGGACATTAGCTATAAGAGAAGGAACATAAAGCACATCAGAAAGGTGACCATGATAAAGATCGATTCTTCCAATCCCCTGAGAGCAGACTTCTAAATCATTGCCCAAACTGACGGAAGGGAAAATATAGCTTTCGAAACTAGAGAAGAGATCTTTGGAGGAATCCATGTGGCATGATGCTCCTGAATCTATGATGAAAGCAGAATTAATTGATGCACTTGCTATGAGAGCATTACATCTTTCTTTTCCTTTGGATCTAGAAGATTCAGTATCTGGATCTTTATTCCTTGCATATGCTGGTACAGGAAGATTGTTATTCTCAAGTAATTGAGCCATCAAATCTATAGTCTTCCGCATGCAAGAACTCTCAAGATGGAAACCTCTAAGACAATAGGTGCACTTGGTCTTTCCCTTCTAAGAATGCTTGGTCTTCCTTGAGTTCGAAGCCCCATCTGACTAGTATGTACTATCTGTAGGCCCTGTATCATTTGATCTCTTGTCAGAAATATTTTTCTTTCCTTTACCATTCGCTCTCTCTACAACTGTAAGGGCTGAATCCAATTTTGGTTTGATCATTCCTAGATAGATCAACTTCTCTTCCTCTTGAGTAAGAGATTGGATGAAATCATCAAAGGAGGGAAACTTCCAGCTTGGAATGGACAACCTGGCTATCTGGAAAGTAGAGACAAAAATTGAGAATTTTGCCCCCAAACTTGAGAGAATAGCAAGTATAATCTGCTTGTATTCTTTCACTATCTCATATCTTTTCAACTGTGATATCAAGCTTTTGAACTTGGTGAGGAAGGCATTGATAGATTCGAAGCTGTCTGGACTCAAACATATGAGCTCATTCTCCAATTTGTGTCCTTGCATATCATCCTTCGGTCCAAAAATAGATTTGAGCTTGTCCCAAACCTCTTTAGGAGATGTAATATCGATGACATGGAAGTGAAGATCTTCAGAAATTGACAGGAGCAGGCCAATTGCTTCATCAATCCTATCCAAGTACTTGGACTTTTCAACTGCACTGAGAGGTTCTACCATCATTCCGTTGAGTTTTCGGGTGAAGCTCTTTGATCTCATGAAGAGATTCATTTTGGATTTCCACTCAACATAGTTGGAAGATGTAAGCTTTAGATCCATTTGAAACAGAGAAAGTCAAATAGTTGAAGAAGATTCCAAATGGGTGAATAAACCTGCAAAACAAGAGAATTTTTGCTGATGGAGAATGCTACACTTCGACTGAACACTACCTTAAGGACACTTGGCACATAGACTAAGTACTTCACACCTAGCTAGACCCCACTGGATTTCTCCAATGAATTCAAGTAATAGCACCAGGATTTGTTGTGGAAACTCAAAGGCTTCTGGTGCACAAGTGAAAATATAGTTGCTCAAAGAAATGTTGTAATTGCTGCAATGGCTGCAATTCGAATAGCTTCTTACTGCTATGATACCATGTGATAATCTGCAGGGATATAGCAACTGTAACAAACTCACAATCTAACTCTCAAGATTATTTTCAAATAAGAAGAAGCATGCATTCAATAATCACTCATAAACACAGAATAATGGACAATGTCAATATCATACAATGAATAATGAATGTAGAGAATGTGTTACAATGGACTGCAAAGCAGCATTATATAGGATTCGAATTATCCAAGTAGAGTATTCGAATCACTGATCTCAGAGTATAGCATTAATAACTATGGAGACATCATCTAGTCGGTAGTATCAGACATAAGTGGTAGGAGTCAGTCAAGTGTGTCTAACTGAGTCTAACATAACCATATAGCCATAAATCAAGGAATGGAGACTCCAAGTGGGGTGCATGAGGCTGTCTAGATCAAAGTATAGCTTGTATAACAATGGAGACATCATCCAGTCAATAGTAATAGTCATAAATGGTAATAGTCAGTCAAGTGTGTCTAACTCAGTCTAACAGAACCATCTAGGCATAAATCAGGGAATGGAGACTCCAAGGGGGGCGCATGAGGCTGTCAAATAGTCAAGTGGAACTCCATAACTAGATAACTAGAAGCTACAAGTAGTGAGAATAAGCAATGAGTGGAAGAACTACTCAACCAATGCACTAATTGAATGATAACTCCTGGTAGGTGAGTAAGTGCACTCTAATTGACAATGGTAGGTGATAAAGGCGCACTTGCTAAGCAGATAAGTCAAGGAGGGTGAATTAGTTAGGTAGGAGGCCAAATGAGGGATAAAGAAAGGCTCTGGAGAGATAGAAGCAAGCTCTAGGTGCTGGGGAGACAACCATGATGATGACTGGATGCATGCAGTGGCATGCAAATGCATGCAGCATGAATTTTTGCATTCAAGCATGCAAAATATAAAAATGATGGTGTGAATATTCCAACAAAAAATACATTCAAACTTATCTCCGAAGTAGGAATTATTCAAGTCTTCTGATTCTTTTATTAACATAAGGGAGGTTAAAATTCTTTCATAGAGCACATCTATAAATTTCAAATGCATATAAACAAAGTTATGAATCCATAATGGGCCCAACAGTCGCAGATTTGGAACCTAAGCTTTGATACCACCTGTAATGTCCCCCGGGGATATCAGAGTGTCTAAGAGACATACCATTATCTCTCTAAGGATAATTACTTGATTTTTAGTGCATAGGATAAACCATAAAAATTTAATTTCCATTTTTCCAAAATTAATTGCGACACAAATCCAATAATTAACAACAATTTAATATAAACTCATTAACACATCCAACATCTGATATAATGGATGGAAATGATTCTTAACATCATCTAACATCATCAAACCTTCAATACAATCCATATCAGAGATGATAACCACTTCTAAAGGCTAATTATTCTTAATCACAGTTAGCTAGTAATTAATGTGTTAATTACGACACTTAGTGCACAAATGACGACACTTATCGAAAATCCAATTGTTTAACAAATAACCATTTATTATCAATACCAATGGCTTAATAACATCTAATTATGTGTAAATAAGGCCTAATTACGAAAATTACAATAATTAATCATGGTAAAATTACGAATGAGAGTCCACAAGACTAGTTAACTAGTTTTCCAATAAAAGCAGCTAGTCTTGCAAAAAATCAACTTGTAACAATGTCATTAAAACAAAAATCAATCCTACATCCATTAAAACCATAATTAATCGTTCACTTAAAAATAATTAAAGTTTTATTTTCATATCATTCCAATTGCACATAAGGTGATCTTTTCCATCAATTCCAATGAAACTAGTTAACATTCACCGCAAGGAATTGAGTCTAAGTAACGAAAACAAAACAAAATGAATCCATAATTAAATGATCACACCTGATAATTAGACACTACAACAAAATAAAATTTTATAAACAAGGCACATGGTTGTAGCATTCTGTTTTTACGAAAATAAAGATTTCAATCCACAACTAGTTATCAATTTTCACCGCAATGTATTTAGTTTCCAATTTAACTTTCTGAATTCCAAATAAAGAGAAATATATGACTAATATAGCTCATGGAAATCATATAAGGGGTCACCTACAATCATATTAATGTATCTTTTCCCCCATATATAGTCCATTACATAATTCACAAAACTAGCTAATTCTACTCATTTGAATTGACTAGTAATTCTAAGAATTGCTAGAATAATCAAATCCACAGATCATAGAATCATTCAAATCCCATTAAAAATAAAAATATTTTTTTTTATAAGTAATAACATATGTATATCTCATTCAAACATTTCTTCAAACACTTCATATGCTAAGTCACAAATCTACTTAAACAATTCCATTAAAGGCGCTAGAAATTGGAAATTGATCTCGAATTTTGGTAGACATTTACCAAACACTATATTCAAGAAGATTTACCCTCACATTCTCACAAAAATTTAAATTTTATTTATCATACATAAGAATAAAAAGAAAACTCAAGAGTTCTTACAAACACTTCATGTGCCAAGTCTCCAAACTACGCAAAACAATCCAATCAAAGAACTAGTTTTCAAATATGTTAAGTTTTTACTTGTTTAGGATAATAACATTAAACAATATAATGAATGAAATAAATAAAATCAAATAAATCAAAAAGAAAAAAAAATATTTCTATCGGGGAAACCACAAGGGAGAAAACGTTGGAAAAACTTCCTCAATATAGAATTCATCAAGTACAAGTTAAAACCTCAAGACAAAACAACTACTTCTCTTGCACCCATGAACTTCTCTCTCTCTCCTATGTGAGCTTGAGTTAGTGAGTGAATTATATAAATGAGAAACTATACATCCCTGTTTATATTGTTTAGTTGGGGTGAATTTTCCCCAATAGGGACGACTTGTCAAGAAAATGACAAAATATATATATATATATTTATTTATTTATTTATTTATTTTATTTTATTTTATTTTATTTTATTTTATTTTATTTTATTTTATTTTTTATTTTTTATTTTTTATTTTTTATTTTTTATTTTTTATTTTTTATTTTTTATTTTTTATTTTTATTTTATTTTTTTATTTTATTTTTTTTTTTTTTTTTTTTTTTATTTTTTATTTTTTATTTTTTATTTTTATTTTTTATTTTTTATTTTTTATTTTTTTTTTTTTTTCTGGATTCTTCTAGGATGACACAAGTCCTAGGGTTTATATTAACTCTTTCAATGACTCTTACATTATCAATTACACCAATGAAATCTCCCGAAGGAGGAATGAAAATAATATAATAGAAAAATACATTTTGAATATCTTCCACAGTTACATTTCTTTAATACTCCCTCTTAACTAGGAAGGTATTCTACAGACACCATCATCATCATCAATAGTTGTACAACTGACTGGTGAAACTCTGTATGTCATTGGGAGTTTTTTTAACATCATCATATGTATGGGGAATCATCAACATTATCGTCATCATCAAAATCATCTGCTGTAACATCATCATCATCATCATCATCATCACTCCTTCTTTTGAAGGAGGTCCTTTTAGACTCATCATCATCACTCCCTCTTTCGAGGGAGGTCCTTTCGGACCACACCAAGATTGTCTCGAAAGTATTCAAACTTTACACGAGACATAGGCTCAGTCAACACATCAACAAATTGTTCCTTTGTAGGAACATACTTGAGCTTTACAACTCCCCTCTGCACCATATCCTGGATGTAGTGATACTTAATTTCAATATGATTCAATCTATCATGGAACACCGGGTTTTCTGGAATCTTGATACAACTCTGATTATCACAACGAATATCAGTCACATCTATCTCTGCATCAAACAATCCTGCCAAGATCTTGCAAAGCTAAACTGCTTCACTACAAGTTGAACATGCTGCGAAGTATTCATCTTCTGGTGTACTGAGAGAAACATAAGGATGACTTCTACTAAGCCATGATATCATACCTGATCCCAAACTAAAACAACATCCTGAAGTGCTCTTTCTGTCTTCAGCACTTCCAACCCAATTTGAGTCTGTATATCTGTACAACTTGAACTCTCTATCTGATGCATATTTGTGTCCATAGTCCAACGTACCTTTTAGGTACCTCATCACATGTTTTACTGCAATTAGGTGAACATGTCTAGGCTCTACCATATATTGGCTCAAGGTGTTCAAAGTAAAATACATGTCTGGTCTAGTGTTGGTCAAATACATCAATGCACCAATAATCTATCTATACAACATAACATCTACTATCTCTGGTGAAGCATCATTCAAGATATTCAAGTTTGTCACCATCAGAGTAGTCATGGATTTACAGTCCAACATCCCAAATCTCTTTAGGATATCAAAAACATATTTTCCTTGATTTAAGAAAATTTCATCTCGAAATTGCCACACATCAAGAAATAGAAAATAGTGCATCATCCCAAGGTCTTTCATCTCAAATTATACAGCAAACTTCTTCTTACATTTAATGATGGGCTTGTCTTCTCTTGTTAAAAATAGATCATTCACATACAATAATAATATCATAGGTTCATCATCTATGACCTTATAATAAAGGTTGGAATTTTCTTTACTCTTGGTAAAGCCCAACTTAGCTCATAAGGAAACTATAAATTCTTCCATACCATGCTCTGGGTGCTTACTTTAACCCATATAATTCTTTCTCCAGTTTGCATACACGTATTTTTCTATCATATGTTTCAAATCCTTCTGGTTGCTCGATGTATACTTCCTCTTCTCTCTCTCCATGCATAAAATATGTCTTTACATCCATCTAATGTAACTTCCATTTCATCTTAGATGCTAAGTAAATGATGGTTCTAATTGAAGTATATCTAGCCAAATGAGCAAAAATTTTCTCATAATCAATTCCTTCCTTTTAAGAGAACCCTCGAGCTACGAATCTTTCCTTGCACTTTTAAATGCTTCCATCTGCTGAATGTTTTGTTTTGAAAATCCATTTTAACAAAACTACTGACTTGTCCTTCGGCATTGGTACCACATCCCAAAAATCACTCTTTATGATGGATTGGTACTCTTCAATCATAGCATCTAACCATTCCTTCTTTTTTTTCGCTTCTTCAAAACATGTGGGTTCTTCTTCAACAAGGTTACACATCAAAGCTACACAACTAGAGTATGTCCTTGGTTTCTTACTTTCTCTACTTGTTCCTTCTGGGGAACCATATTTTCATGCATCATGGATTATTTCTCATGCCCAAGAAAGTATTCTCTTCCATGGCTTTATCTCACGAGGTGGTTCTTCAGGTCTTTGAGGTTCTGTCATATCATGATCCTCTGGTATATTCTCTTCTTCAATATTCCCTTTTGGTGTATTGTTAGTTTCTGTAACTCTAGGAGCTTCATGCTCCTCTTCATCCTCATGAGTCTTTTTAGACTTGTTGAAAGCTATATCTTCATCAAATGTAACATCTCTTCTAAGTTCAATCTGGAGGTATCATGGGATGTAGATATAGTAAGCCTTTGATTTCTCATTGTAACCCACAAATATCCCCTTCCTTACTGAAGGTTCCAACTTTGATCTTTTCTCTTTTGGAATGCTTATGAATACTGGACAACCAAATATGTTCAGATGACTGACTTCAGGCTTCTCACATGTAAACATATCTTCTGGAGTCTTGTTCCCAAGAGCACTGTGGAATATTCTATTATGCACACAGACTACGGTTCTAAATGCTTCATCCCATAGATGCATGGGTAGATCTTGATCATGAATCATGGAATTCATTAATTCCATGATAGATCTATTATTCCTTTTAGCTACACCATTATTTTGGGGATTATAGGGGATGGTAAGCCCCCTCTTAATCTCTGCTTCTTTACAGAATTCTTTGAAATCACCTAAAGTATATTCTCCTCCATTGTCTAACCTTAATATCTTAAACTTCTTTTTAGAGAGGTTTTCCACAAGATCCTTAAACTCCTTAAACTTTTCAAACGCTTCACTTTTATTCTATAAGAAATAAATTCATGTTTTTCGGGAATAATCATCAATAAAAGAAGCATAGTGAACATACCTACTTAAAGAAGTAGTCAACATTGGTCCACAAATGTATAAATGGACAATGTCCAATATGCCTTTTGCTTTTCTATCACTGCTTGGAAATGAGTTCTTTGTACTTTTTCCTTGTGCACATCCTTTGCACACTCCTTCATGACCAACCTAGATTTATGGTAATCTAGTCACCACTTTGCTCACTATTGGTAATGCTTTGTAGTGTACATGAGCTAGTCTTCTATGCCATAATGTTGACCAATGCGACCTCGATCGACAAGGGTTTGCCTCACTGTCGACACATAACGTAGTCTCCCTGGGCACCAGCCTGGGCAGGTTTGAGCCCGCCCGGCAACACCCGCAGAGCGGATGAGGTCTCACCCGAGACGTACAGGAAGAGCAGATGGAACCATGTTTCCGCCGAGGGAGGAGGAGAGTTGTGGCTACACAAACTAGCTCTATTACAGTACTTAAATAGAAACTTTAAACATTCGACATGGAGTTATAACATATTGCGTAATCGCAGCATTCAACAACAGTAAGCAGACATTACATCAAGAAAATATAGCAACATTCATATATCGCAACATTGCACAAAGATCGTACCAAAACATCATCATTATATTATTTTCATAGTCGTATACCAAAAGAAAAACATAGATCTCCGTACACATACATCTCCTTATCTCTCGCCAACTCCTTCACTCTATCTCCCTTTGTCTTCTTCTAACACTTACAACTCTCATCTATTTATAGGCTTCTACCATTACAATGTGTGTCCACTTACTAACGACTTCCTAGCCAACACTATGGACAAATGACCCAATATCTAAATGACTCGGTTTAAATGACCCAAAAACCCGCATACCGTGGTACAACTAACTCAATATTACATAACATGTGGTCCAAGTAACCCAAAACCCACCAACTGCGGTATACTTTAACACAAAATACTCCTTCCGTGCCCTCATTCGATGTGTTGCAGCGTCAGCAATACTGCGACATTTCCTCATCGAACCACCTGCCAACACATAATTAACAAGGACTCATGGTAATATCCATTAGAGTTGAATCTGCATGTCCCTTTAGTTTATAGAGTCCTCCTTCTTCAATTCCAATAACAACTACATCATTTATTGTCTTCCCCTTTGGCCACATGATAACTTCACCATATACAAATGCAACTATAAGACTTTTCTTATCTAAAGCTGAGATAGACAGAATATTCTTCTTCAAACCTGGAACATACAGGACTTCCTTCATCTTCATGGAATTTCCAAATTCCAACTTGTAAGAAGCCTCTCCCATTCCTTTGATAGGATATTGGTAATCATCTCCAAGATTTACTCTGTGTGGAGAATCTTTCTACACAAGATGTGAAAGAGAATTTTTGTATCCTATCATGTGTTTGGAGGCTCAACTTTCTACTAACCAAGTGTCACTTCCATGAGATACTGAACCAATGAGGGATGAAATTAGAACATATTATTCACTAGAATTTTTGTCTTCTTTGGTCTTGATTTCATCATCATTTTCATTGTCCTCAGATGCATGGGCATCAAATATTTTCTTCTTCTTCTTGAATTGGTCAGCTCTGAGAGGACAATTTCTTGCAATGTGTCCCATATTGTCACATGAGAAACATTCAAAGGAGGAGAATTCTCTCTTGAACCTTTTGTTCCTTTGAAATATTTGAGATATTCTGGGAGAGTGGTCATGAGAACATACATTATTATTTCTTTTGTTTCTTCCTTTGGTATGGGATACCAAAGCTTGATCTTCATTATCATTTAGTTTATATTCTTTTACTGCTATCCTTTCTTCTTCTTGCACACACTCTTCCCATAGTTGTATGAACTTGATCAATATATTCCTAGATCATATGCCACGAATAAAATGTTCCCAAGCTCCTGGAATACCATTCAAGGTGGGGATCACAACATCTGCTTCTTATATCATTTCTCCAATATATTCTAATTTTTCTTTGATTTGAGACACTCTAGTGAATTATGACTGCATAGTCTCAGGCTTCTGAACCTTCACACCCTTGAGTTGATTTATCAAGGTCAGCTTCCTATTGATGTTCTTTCCTTCAAACAGATTTGTCAAAGCATCAAGCATTTCTTTTGGAGTCTTCTTTGAGGACACTTGAGGAATCAAGTGATATTTGATAGAGTCAGCTATGATCCTCTTATCATTGATCATATTATTCTTATGTTTTTCTTTGGCCTCATCTCCTTCTGGTTCTGCAAATTCTTCCTTTATGAAGCCTTCTAGGTCATGTTCTTCAATATGAGCATGGCTCTATATTTCCATGCCCTGAAGTTCTGAGCTCCAATATTCTCATCAATCTTGGTAGTGCTTGTCATTTTGAAAGTATGATAACCTAAAATGGAAATAGAATGGAGATAATACTTACCAGTGGAGTTGTCTTTTTTTAAAAATGCTTCTACCTTGACCTGGGTTTGACAGAGAAACCCTAATTTTTCAACTTTGGTATCTCGGGAAATTGAATGGAGGAAATAATGCACCTCCCCAAGGAAAGTTGAGCAATGTACTCTTTATCCCAAATCTGTGAGCAGATCTTCCAAAAGATTGATGCCCTAGTTCTCTGTGCTACAGTGGTGGACCTAGAAATAAAACTTCTCGGAATTGAATTCTTCTTCGATAGAAATATGCACCTTAGTGAGGTGAGTTAGATGCACCCTCTTTTTCAGGTGAATTATGGAGAGATCTCCTGGAATAAGAAACCCTAGTTTATGTAGTTGCAATAGTTGCACAATGTTTTCTTTCAGGCCTGCTCTGATACCATGTTAATTTTTTACTTGTTTAACATAATAAAATTAAACAATATAATCATTGAAATAAATATAATCACAACAATCACAAAGAACACAATATTTCTCTCCGGGAAACCACAAGGGATAAAACCCCGGGAAAAACTTCCTCAATATAAAATTCACCAAGTACAAGATAAAACCCCAAGACAAAAAAACTACTTCTCTTGCACCAATGAACTTCTCTCTCTCTCTCTCTCTCTCACACACATATGTGATCTTGAGTGAGTGAGTGAATGATACAAATGAACAACTCTACCTCCCTATTTATATTGTTTAGTTGGGGTGAATTTTCCCCAACAGAGACGACTTGACCTAATTGACTGGGCCGACTTGTCAAGAACATGATAAATTTATTTATTTTCCTAGATTCTTCTAGGTCGACACAAGTCCTAGCCTATTTACATTGAATCTTTCAATGACTCTTACATTATCAATTACATCAATGAAATATTCTGAAGGAGGAATAACAATAATATAATAGACAAATACATTTAGGGTATCTTCTATAGTTACATTTCTTTAACAAAATAAAAGGCAGAAGTATCAAAGAGAAGTTCCTTAAACCATTCCAAGGCTATTGTTCCATCAAACTACACATTATATAATGAAAAGGGGAAGAAATATCATTTATATATTAGATGTGCAAAGAATCATTTCCTCAAACAATTTGTGCCCAAAATCCCAAAAACTAGTTTCCAATTCCTCAACAAAATTTACTTGCATAAATAGATTGAATTCCATGAGAGATTTATTCCACAATTATCTCATACATTTCATGTGAATCCATAAATAAATCATATCAAAGCCAAATAAATTAAATAAACATAATATAAAGCACTTATCTTTTCCAAATACGCAATCAGAATCCATCGTGCCACGGTCCATCCAGCCGTAGACACAATGCAAGCCAAAAATCACTTTTCAATGGTCACCCCCAACCAGAACCATGATGCCACAAGAAAGAGCGCACTCAACCAAAAATTCTCTCAAGTAATCATTCCAACCACAACCCAATGGAAAATGTGGCCTCTACTTCCACTCCAGGGAAATTCTAGTGGCTCCAGGACAATAGTCCAACCACAACCCAATGGCAAGTAGCACTTCCAATCCAGTGAAATTCCAGTGCCTCCATGAAAACCTCAAATCCAAGTCAGTGGTCCTCACCCCTACTTCCATACCAGGATCTCCAGAGGCAATACACAGCTATGTCCAATCTCAAATCCAATGGCAGTGGACCTCACTCTTGCTACCAATCCCGGATCTCCAGAGTCAATTCCATGACATACACCAGTGGCTCCAAAGTAACTCAAATTGGGCACAGTATCCACAAGGGAACAATGACTAGCAAGGATCTCATTCCAATAGTATTCAAAATTGAACCACAAGTTCCAAACACAAGCACAACAGCAAAAGCATGAACCAACACACAAGTGTGACTAGGCAAGACAAGGCAATCGAATTCCTTCATGAGAAATTCAAATTGGGAGAGAGAGGGACAAAAGCGTGAGAGTTAAATTCCCATAATAGTAAATTGGAGTTAGACATCAGGTGGCTACACCTAGAGACACACTAACCCAACTCAAGAGGGCCACTAGGTGAGAGAGAGAAAGAGAAAGAGACTGTAACACTAATAAAAATTATTCCTAGAATAAATGAAACCAAGGAGTAACATAACAGGTGAGGGTGCACGGCCAAGAGGGTCCACCAAGTCCACAAGAAAGGTGTATAACATCAACATATAGTTAAACACAATGGTAACACTGTAACAAACCTAAAATATACAAATATTAAATAATAATATTAATAATAGTAATTAACAATAATTATCCAAGAGACATAACTCTTGTGAACAACCATTGAATGTGCCCTTTGGAATTGTATTTATACGGGGCCTCTCATTACATTGTAATCATCTTATCATATATTTTATCAATATCTTATTTAATCCCCAAAATGTGGGCTGGGCTTCGGATTATTTGTGGGCATTCTAGAATTATTGACTGCGGTTAAGAAGCTTTTACGCTTCATTGGTATTAGAGCCTCGTTGGTTGATCCGGCCTTTGGCCATATATTTTTTTGGCTTGTAGCCATCATTAGGGTTTCCCTAAAATCTAGGACACTGTCCAAACATAAAAGAAACTAAAAAGAAAAGAAAAAGAAGAAAAGTAGAAACCAAGAAGTAAAAAGAAAAGAAAAGGCAAAGAAGTAAAAGAAGTAAAAAGAAAAGAAAAAGCAAAGAAGTAAAAGAAGTAAAAATAAAAGAAAAAAAAAAACAAAGAAGTAAAAAGAAAAGAGAATATAGAAGAAAAAAAGAAGAAGTAAAAAGAAAAGAAAAAGTAAAAAAAAAGTCAAAGAAGTAAAAAAAATGAAAAAGTAAAAACAAAGAAGTACATGGTTTCTTAAAAAGAGTACATGGTTTAAATATTATTAAATAATATTTAATTTTATTAAACACCTTGTTTTTTATTAGAGTTTTATTATAGTTATTATATAACTATAGTAATAATAATAATACTATTATTATTATCTCAAGGCTTGAACTCATCGTAATCTAAAAAAAAATTATTTTTGTAAAAAAAAAAAACTATATATATAGTTCATAAAACATTAATATAATAATAATATTAATTAATTAATTAATAACTATTATTATTTTATAATAATTATTGTTTGAAAATAAGGGTTATTTAACCTAATAAGAAGATGAAAAATCGAAGAAGCCGAAGTCAAAGGAAGACTCGACAAAGAATTCAAATTCAAAAGAAGACCAAGTTATTGTCCAAAGTCAGGAATTATGGCGAATTCTAAATCAGAATTGCAATCCCAACTACAAGTAGCATTGGACAAAGCATTTGACATGACGAAGCTGGATATTTCTAAGGGATTAATAGAGCAGGAGAATCATTATCTAAAAATACGTATTGAGAGATTATCTACTCAAATTGAGGAATTAATGAGTAAAAAATATACCAATCAGAATCTACAAAACCAAAAAATCATGAAAAATGTAGTCGAGAATAAAGAAGAAATAAAACGATTAAACAAAATCATCAAGGACAAAGATGACAAAATCACACAAATTAAGACAAAAGTAAGATGCCAAGAAGCAGAGAATTTTTACCTTCAGCAACAGATTGAGGAACTTCAGCAGAAAGAGGACGACTCAAAAAAAGCGCACAAGCTGGAAATTAAGAAAATCAAGGATGAATTAGCAAGCAATATTGAAGAACTATTTCGACTAAGAATTCATAACAAGACATTACTTAAGAAAATCAAGAAGCTGAAACATAGTCGGAAGAAGGAACATTCAAATGAAGACCTTGAAGGAAGAATACTAGAAAAGCAAGAAGAAAACCAACACCTCAAAAAGTTTAATCAAGAACTAGAGGAACAAGTCAAGAAGTTAAAAGAGGACAAAAAGTCGCAAGACGAAAGGTTCGAGAAAATTCAAAGTAATAACAATCTACTAGAGAACAAAGTAGCGCAAATCTAGAAGGAAGCATCCAGACTCTCCAGAAAACAAAATCAAGTTGAGGAATAAGAAATAAATTCAAATTTAGTCTTCGTCACTATTCAAAAAGAATTCAAACGAGTAGAAAAAAAAATAATAAGAACCCCTTATCGACACCCCAATTATAAACATCATTTTGACCAACGACAGGGTCAAAATGAACATACACCGAGGAATTACAATGAAAATACAAGAAAGAAAATCAAATCAACATACTAGGTAACAAACGAAAAGACCCATCCCACAAAGCGATCAAATAGCTCCGATAAAAATAGATCTCGGATGGACCACATCAGAAACTATGTGATAGTTCTTTTGTAGAATTCGTAACTTGTATCACCTCATTTCCTCAAGTGTCGCAAATACTAAAAGAAAGGATCTAGAGATGACAGTTCAAACAAAAAATCAGACATAACCCTTGTCTTCAACAAAGCTTTGAGGACAAAGCTTCCCTTAAAGGGAAGGCAATGTAACAAACCTAAAATATACAAATATTAAATAATAATATTAATAATAGTAATTAACAATAATTATCTAAGAGAAATAACTCTTGTGAACAACCATTAAAGGTGCCCTTTGGAATTGTATTTATACAGGGCCTCTCATTACATTGTAATTATTTTATCATATATTTTTATCAATATCTTATTTACCCCCGAAATGTGGGCTTCGGATTATTTGTGGGCATTCTAGAAGTATTTACTGCGGTTAAGAAGCTTTTACGCCTCAAACACTTTTCCCACAACCCCTTGCTCATAACATCATGGTTCCTCATACTCTTTTATGTGGCATCGGCCGATTCGGTTGTTTTATTTTATTTTATAATTTTATAATTTCAACATAATAAAAATAATAATAATGTGAAAACTGTAGTCTAGGCACCTTGTGCCACTATGTCCAACATAGCAACAATAATAATATGTCTAGGGCATAAACCAGAGGGTATTACAATGGTGGTTTGTGGTTTCCCACTTTCCTCCATATGAAGACACTCATGAGTTAAATTGTTCCCCTAAAAAATATTGCAAGGGTACATTAATTTTTATCTTTCTTGGGTGCCCCCAGTTGGAGGGTTTTGATTAGGATAATATCCTATCCCATGAGTAGCATTGGGATTCTTACTGGCTTTATTCTTCATTCCTTTGGAGTCTGTGGCTTGGACTGTAAGGATTTTCGAATTCTTGGTAAGAGTTTTGGTTTGTTGTTGTACCTAGACAGTTGTAGGCTATGGATTGTGAACATACATTTTTCTTATTTAGTGGGTAGTGTTATCAAGCATATTAATGGAACCAACCATTCCATCAACATGAGGTCCCTGAGGTGGTCTATCTAGATTTATCGCAAGTCTTGTAGCATGAGGTATTAAATCATAAAGGGTTCCCAATTGTGAAATCAAATCTCTTTGTTGAGCACTTTGAATGAGTTTCTCTTCAGTCATGACCCTTGACATAGTTGCGTATTTTTCAATATTAGGCAACAATGGTTTTATGAACCAATATGCTAAGAAAGTGACATGGATATATTATTTCATGAGTTGACGAATCATTCGCCACTCATGTATATGATCAGATATATGAGTGGTAGTGATTTTTCAAAATGACATAAATAGTTTTGTACCCATCCCATAGAGGATAGACAATTAAAAATGTGTCAAAAATACCAAAGCCCATGAAGAGAAATTGGTGAATGTACTACGAGAGAGATCGGTGTACTATTTTGTATTGCTTCTTGTGAGGGTTCAGTTGAAAAGATGGAACCAAATACTATCATCAATCAGGGTGTTGGAAAAACACCATAGATGAAATTCATCACGTGTGTACATGGATCCCCTCCCGATCATCCATTGAATTTGGGTATGTTCGATGGAAGCTTCATAGGTGTTGTGGGATACCCATTCATATGTATAACATGATCACTTGTCAACCGAGATAAATCCCATAGTTTCAATGTGGCCAAAATTGATGATTTCATCGATGACGTCTCTTATGTGTTTTACATGGGTAGGGCCCGATGGGACAATGGATTAGGATTCTTCCCTTGGAACTAGATGGAATTACAAGGTGAATTTCATCCTTGTGGAGGAGGTCCCTAAGAATATTGGTTACTTCCAAGTAAAATGCCACTCCATTATAGAGTGGGGTTGATGGATGGATTGTTTAACCTTGGTTGTAATTGTTGTGAAGGGATGATTTCCCCTAGGAATTGTGCTAGTTTGTGCTGGAGGATGACCCCTCAGGGAATTACTACGTATAATTTGAGGATAACACCAAGAGTTATTTGTATTCCAAGGTATGACTCTTCCACTAGGAAAATTAACATTACACGGTAAAGGGTTGCCCCCAGAAATAGAACCTAGCCAATATGTGTGAATGCTGAAAGGATTTTGGTACCCTCCAAGAGTGTGTGTGGTGTGGGATTGACCAACCCAATCATAAGGGAGAACCATGTTTGGTAGAGAAAAAGCACTAGTAGGGATACCTGATGAAGAAGTAGAGGTACTTCCATGATTGAAAACTAGAAGGGTAATGACATGCACTGAAGTGCTAGTCAAAGTCATGCTAGTAATATGTTCACTAGTTGATGGGATTGGTATGCTTATCGATGGCATTTCGATAGGAATTGTGATTGGATTATGTGACGCATTGGTTGAGGTGGACGTATGAGGATCTCTGGTATCCAT
Source organism: Larix kaempferi (assembly GCA_027924585.1). NCBI lineage: Eukaryota > Viridiplantae > Streptophyta > Pinopsida > Pinales > Pinaceae > Larix > Larix kaempferi. The sequence goes on from BSBM01000136.1 coordinate 6,740,767, forward strand.
TTGAGGCTAGGTAGATGTGGATCCATGAGCTCCTAATCAAGTTGTAGGATCAAATTGTATGCATTTCATATTTCTCCAACTGATGAAAAAAGAAGCTAGATCTACCAATGACTCACTGATAGAAGGTACAATTGGATCTGTAATATCTATCAAGTGTGTATTAGCATAGGAAATTGATCAATCTTCTAAATTTTCAATGTGAATATGAGCAAGCTCATCAACTAAATATTTTTATGACTCATGATGTGACGATGAATATTTAGATTCATATTGATAATTCTCTTCTCCAATAATATTGCGTGGATAAATGGATGGTTCTTGTATTGAGTCATTATGACTTGAATCTTGTATGCATCTCCACGAAGTGGCAGGGCCAAGAAATTATGGTGATTCACCTCATTTCTTCCTTGGCTAGTAGGGTGGTCAACTAGCTTCTTTGAAATGTTTTGTAAGTGCTTGTTTATGATAATTCATGAACTAAAATCAAACAAGAAATTATCAGATGAACTAGAATAAAAAATCATAAAAACATAGAACTATCAAATTGTCCTAAGAGATGCAACAAGCAAAAAGCTTTTCTAAAAACTAAAATTATTGAAAGTCAAAATTAAGGGGCCTTTTGAAATAATAACTACTAAGAGATGTTCATTCTTAACAGCTACTAGATGAAGGTGTTAAATAAACAGTTACACTAATCATCACATGAAAATTTCTAGTTGTCTAAGTACTCACCTTCGACGAATACACTTCCAAGGAAATGAAGTATATTTTATACATATGTCTTAGGTACGGAAAGTGTTTCCCACTTGCAGTCACTCATGTGATGTCCTAGGAAGAGAAAACAAGGCTAGCACTTCAGAGTTAGAGACCGAGCGTAACAGTCAACAACCAAGATAAGGTACACGGGTAGAGAATGTAGGACATAAGTCTTCAACTTGAAGCTCTAGAATAAGTGATGTCACCCTGAGGAATTGTCACTTATCTAAAACCCCCATACATGCTCGAATTCCACTAAACAAGCAAATAAGGGACACAAACTTGTAATACCCTCAATTTTGACTTGGAATGTATTTAATCAAATTATGTAAATGGTGTAAATATGTTAGTATGGATTCTTAGTGTAGAGCTCAAGGCCAAGGCCCAACTAGTGAATGGCTAGGCATGTATGATGTATATATTTTTTATTTCGACCATATGATTGGATTATCATGCCAATTTGAAATGTATGTAAATATTATGTTGGAAATTAATAAAATGGTCCAAGATGGTTGTGTACAGAGCACTAAAGGGGCTATGATTTCACCACATGGGAAGAGGAAAGGGGGCCTATGGGAAACTAAATCCTATGTTTCCAAGTTTCAACCTTAGAACTCATCCAAAATATGCCATGTGCCTTAAACGATCCAATTACATTCTTGTAACAACTATAATAAACAATAATAATAGGTAATATAATAAATAAATATATAATTATTAATTTATTAAATAATGAAAAGATATGTCCTTTTGTCGAAAGGCATAAAGGTTATATAAAAGTCAAACTCATGTAAATGTTAAAATCATCTCATATCTCATTATCAATATTTATTCATTATTATTCATGGCTTATTTAATCTTCCAAATATTTTGGTGATTGTTGTATGAGTGAACTTTTATTTGGCTCATTTGGTATAAGAACCCCTTCTAGGGCTTGATTCTGACCTTTGGCCACAAACTATTATCAGAGCTTCTTTGGTTAAGGATATTTGATCCACATTGGATTTTGGCCATCATTTTTGGACTCCCAAAAATATAGGATCTTGTCCAAAAGTAGGCTTTTGGCCCAAAGAAGATTCAAACACAACTTTGAAGCAAATCAAGTTAATAAAAAATATATTATTCTGCAGCAAAATTCAAAGACAATCGTAAATCAAGAATAAAATAAGGAAATAAAAAAGAATAAGAGAAAATAAGTAATTATTTCTGTTGCAAATAAGAAGAAGATAACAAGAAGTAAGAAAAACAAATATTACAAAGAAGAAGTGGAAAAAAGAATTTATCTGCCAGATAAAAAAAGAAAAAAAGAAAGAGTAAAAAAAATGTTAAAGAATAGCATTCATGAAACCGCACATGGACAATCGTAAATCAAGAATAAAATAAGGAAATAAAAAAGAAGAAGAGAAAATAAGTAATTATTTCTGTTGCAAATAAGAAGAAGATAACAAGAAGTAAGAAAAAAAAATATTAATTATTTATGTTGCAAATAAGAAGAAGATAACAAGAAGTAAGAAAAAAAAATATTACAAAGAAGAAGTGGAAAAAAGAATTTATCTAAATAAGAAAAGAAAAAAAGAAAGAGTAAAAAAAATGTTAAAGAATAGCATTCATGAAACCGCATATGGTTTTATAAAACCGCACATGGTTTTATGAAACTACACATGATTTTACTTAGTATATTAAAATTATAAACAAATTTTATACGGTATATACAAATAAATATGTGACCTTCATCACTAATTCTTTGAGGGCAAAGCATTCTGAAGAGGAAATTGTGCACTTTTCATGTAGGTGCATTTAACCCAAAAGGACAACTTGAGACACCTACAGAATATCACCTATGGAGAATCAGGATAAATTCCTTATTGGCTTAGATAATAGATATGTCGACCAATATTACTCAACAATTTTTAGTTTCTTGATCGAATTCTCCCATTACTTGCTATAGAATTCTGGAATTTACTACTTTGTATTTTTCCACTTCTTCTAGACTTAGAAAATTTTGCATTATTGTAGCATCCACCCTCATAATTCAAAATCTACCCATATTTATGCTGCTCCAATTGCTGTTGTTAAAATACAGATCCAACTTTGTTGATAAAAAAAATGGGGATCAAGGAGGCTTTCCCCCTTGTGGCCTCTCTTTTTTGTAAATTATTCAATTTCATGTAATCTGGAGCACAAGAAAATTTCAGTTTTTGATGATCTGGAAAGGTCTTGATGTGGCCTTACACGTCCCTCCTAAGGTGTCAGATAGGTTTGGCCTGTCACCCTACAACTTCACCATGTCATCTCTTGCTGGCCACCATGATTCCACACCACCATACCACTCACCTTCGGCACTCACGATTTCCCCGTTACCAAAATCCGTTAACACACCCCCGCGAAGCGGTTTTGGTAAAATATCTTTGGGGAGGCAATGAAAATCAAAATGTGACATGTGCCCCAAGATGTTTTAGGACCAAACACTCCCCTTGTCTCATTTTATCCATTATTCACTTCATCGACACACAATGAGTTTGCGTCATTGATCTTCCATAAGATCCAGTGGTCATATCTCCAACTGTCTATTGCAAACCACTAGACACTTTCCCAAGGTGCCACAAGCCACGATCGTCGATCTTATATTTCATCAAAAGGTCAGATCTTTATCCACCCACTGTTAACCACCACACAATTTTTCTATGCGCTATCAACTGCAACCGTTGATCTTCCCTATCACTCGATGGTCAGATCTTCATCCTTCTCACCCTTCATCCCGATAAACCTTCTGCTCGTGGGTCCGATGTGGCAAGTCCGCATCATTCCTTATGGCCCACACGGATCCTCCACTTCACTCTACCACATGGCATAGGCGGGGACCACCTAAAACTTTCCCAGAATTTTAAAATTTCGGAAATAAACGAATTATCCCTAATTTAACTTTGGCTCTCATCTGTCAGTTAACAGAACCTGAAATTAATAGGAGTATTTCATTTGCAACTTCATCTTTTTCTCCTTTAACTTCACATTCCCGACTCATACAACTCCAGTATTGCAACCAAAATCTTTGATACCACTCTGTGGCGTCCCCATCCCTCAATCTGGCCATAGGAGGGGACATTAACTAAACCAAGGCCTCTAAATTTCACCCCATAACCACAATTACAACATCTAGGATGCATGTGCAGATATGTAAATGAAAAACACACAACATAATAAACTTAATCCACACACACAACATGCAATTTATATGCATAATTATCACATGAATACAAATAAAAAAAATCACACATCAAATATGGGTGTCTCTAGATGTAGATTGCATAATCATGAGGCCACCAGGGTGAAATAAACACTTATAGAATTCTCTCTCTCATCCCACAACCCACTCTACTCTCTATGCTTAGCCAAAAGCTCCACCAGATCTCTACAGGGTCTCACTAAGCCATCAAAACCATGGCATACCTTCCAACCACCCCACACAACACAATAAAGGCATTTCCCTTCACCGGTCCATAGTTCCCTCAGGTAATCCAACCCTTACATTGCTTACCAGTGTGTGCAGTAAGATTCCAACCTATTGTATGCTATTGGAGAACCTCCTGCAACATTAGTCCATGGCTTCTCAAGCACCCAAATGTAGCAGATCACAATGGGTAAAGGTTCCTATCTTTCCCAACCTCCATGCTCACCTACAACCATCTATTTTCCCTTCCAAATCTGTAGCCTTGTCTCCAAATTCAAATTTCTGAGTTAAACACAGTCTGGTAATGGTCATGAATAGTAATGCATGAGAGAATAAGAAAAATAGTGTTGACTCCAAGGATATGAGGAAAGGGTGAAAAGACAACTTAACACAAAATTTGGAACTTGGATCTAAGGCTCATATGTTCATGGAACATTCCAAAGGCTAGTATAATCTAATGCATTCTACTAAATGGGTGGTTTTAGGAAGACCACAAACCAAATCATGCTCAGGTGGAACATGGCTCTGAATCTGAATCTGGTTGCAGCTTTGAGTCTGGATGGGTGGCTCTAGATGTAGATTTGAATCTAGTTAGGTGGCTGTGGCTGTAGCTTTCAATCTGGCTAGGTGGCTCTAGATGCATCTTTGAATCTGGCTACGTGGCTCTAGCTTGAGGCTTTGGTAACTAGCATAAATTTATGGCTATGGCTCTAGGTATGGTTCAAGCTCGTTCTTTCCCACTCACTTGTTCTTGCTCACTTGTTTCTAGCTGTCAACCATTCCCCCCTATTAGAAAAAAGGTTAGAAGTATAAAATCTCTCAACTATAAGGTGTCATTACTTGTGAAAAAAATATTTAGTATGACTTATATATCTTATTGGCTATTGATGACCATTTACAAGAAGCATTCCACCCATAGTGAATCTTCTCTCTTGTAGGTGAATTAGTATGAGGCATCTGTATGGAGAATGAGTATGATTTCCAAAATGTTTACACGGATGGAGATCAAAACACCGATGTTCCATGTGACCAACTCGACGACAATGTTGGCATTTTAGTATGTGATGCAAATATGAAGTAGGTGAAGATGAAATTTCTTGAAGGAGTCTATCATTTTGGAACTAGATAGGTTTGGAATAATCATGAGTGTGAAAGGTCACTTCCTTGTCGTATCCAAGACAATTTCTATGCTTGTTGTGGATGATTTCTTCCTAAGTTCTAATGATCAACTTAGAAAGTGCAGTCAGAACCTGTGTATGCCAAACTTCATCTTCATTTTCTTTTGAACTGAAATCACTAATTTGATTATGTACAGGCTACTGATTGTTCTAATGAAGAACATGTTCAGAATGTCATTGTATCTCATCATGTTGGAGTTGTGATTCAAGATGAAGAAATTTAATTATGTCTTGTGAACCTTGTAAACAAGTTAGAACATCAATGAGATTTGTCTTATCGAATGTGATTGTGTTGTCGTTAGAACATAACAACTAAGAGTGTTCAATAACTCTACTAAGTTGTTACTTCACTACTACATAGAGGGGGGTTTTAAGACAATATTTAAGACATTTTTTGGCTAAATTGTCTTAAATTGAAACAAAAAAACACTTGTGTATTTTCTTAAATATTGTCTTTAAGCGGGTGTCTCAAATTATTGGCTTAAAAAATTGTCTCTATAAAGACTATATAGAAGACAAATATTATTGTCTCTCTAGAGACAATTTCATTTTTGTCTCTTTTGAAACAATAGCTGAGATTAAAGACATAAAGGCTATATATCCTTAGTTCCAACTATTGTCTCTTTAAAGACAATATGAAAAAAATTATTAAAAAAAAAATTAAAGATTATTTGATACCTTCAGTCAAATATATATTAGCCAATAACATTTAATGAAAAAAATAACAGAATTTTGTTTCTGTGGCCGTGACCCACCCATCTGAAAAAAACCGAAGTTTCAACACAGCCCAGCCCATTTGCTGACAACAACATTAATAAGTGAATTGGTGAACCTATCTTCCTCTCCACGATGGACCCAAGTTCTCTGAAACTATCCTCCTCATTCAAGTCCAAATGCTGTACATTTTGGATATGAGTTTTACTTCGACGGGGTTAATCCAGTACAGCGGCGGACCCAGATTCCAGCCCTATAAAAAGCTCCCTGGAATCTGACAAACTGATGCAACCCGTCATTGCAGACTGCAATGGAGGCCCTTTGGAGACAAATATAGGTAGGGCTTGGTTCCGTTTGGAGTATAAAGAAGATCCAGGATCGACAATGGGCTTGGCGTGTCAAATGGCGGTCTCTCGTGATCTAAATGCATTTTAATATCACAAATAGAGCTTTGAAAGAAATAATCTTTTCAAATTTATACCAATTCGTAAGTTGGTTCTCTTCCATTCTGATTAAATTTCTGAAATTTGAAATTTCAAAATTTATTAACAGAACCATAAATCTCCTGAACTAACGTTCCCTGCAAATAGTCCATTCATTGCCACTACGGGATTCTGTAAATTATCAACATGGCAGATCAGTTATACTAAACGGAAGCTTCGACAGGCCATTGGAATCATTGATAGAAGCACTCCACGACCTAAATTTCTCTTCAAATTCAGCAATTAATGGATAATAGGAACTTGCAACGACTGAGGGCGGCACAGCGCCAGGTGTCAATCGCGCCCAGGGCCCAGGCCACTTGCAGGAGTGTCAAATAATCACCCCTTCGCCTTGCCGCCAACAAATTGAACAACTGAAATAAGCTACTCTATAGGAATCCTATAGAGAGATTTATTTTCTGCTTTCTTTGGCCCGGTCCTTAGCGCCAATAGCCCTGTCTCTGCTTGCTCTCCAGCCACAAATCAAATTGTAGAATACTGGAATGATATCTTATTTGCTTTCTTTTTGTCGGCCAGCGATAGAAAACTTGTTGACACGAGACAATAATGGAAAACGTATAAGATCGATCTGGGCCATTCGATTCCTAAAGGAACATTTTCCCAAGCTAAATCCAGGACTAGTAAAGGGAGCCGAACCAAGCAGGTTGTAACATGGTAAATTCTTCATAAAATAGTCATGATTCAGTATGGAAGATAAGGAAGACACTACAACACGTCGAGTTTATGCATGTATGGTTGATATGCATGCATTTTGTTATTTGAAAATTGCAGATATCAATGCATAGTAATTACTATACACAATGCACATCGTTCAGTGCATGGAATTTCATTAATTTTAATAAACTATGTGTTATCAATCCTATACCCACATTACTTGTTCATCGACGGATGCATGTAAATTTTATTTTAACAATTGGAAAGGTTAGCTGATGAACACGCGGCTGGGTTAATAGCACGTTGCTAGGGTGAAAATTGTGCCCACTAGCATGGTTGTTGCCATTGTGCCAACAAAACTTTCGAGTGATCTACTCACGTGGTAGTGGTAGAGTGGATCCTACCACGCGACATGTTAATTAGATTCCCATCGCCAACTGTTCTTCAACGCGGTGAACTGGACACCTTTGTTCGCCCAGGTCGTGGAGTGCTTCTGCCCATGGTTACAATGTCCTGTGGGAGCTTCCGTTTAGTATAATTGATCTAGCATGCAGAGAATTTACAGAATCCTGTCATGGTAATGAAGCATTTTCGACACTGTTAGAAGCGTGACGATGTCACACAAATCTCTCGTTCTTTCTTGGCCGAGAAGATAGGCGATTAGGTTTTGGAAATCGAAGCTATGGACCGAATATCCCTCGAACCAATAGCTTTCCACTCACCACGTGGGGATGATGTCGTAGAGCCGGCCAGCCGTCATCATCTAAGAATTCGATTTCCATTTCCATAACCAGGTATTTCATTTTCATCCAGATTTCACATTCTTCGGATAGAGATTTCATTACCCTCTCTATGCGAATGCCATAAAAGGAAAGAAAGATCAAGCCATCGAACTTGGAACTTCCCAGGGACATGAAAATGGCAATACCTGCAACACTAAATCCCAGTGGATCTGCATCTTCATCCTCATATATTCACCTGGTGAGTGAACTGAGTCTGTAACAAATTATATTATTTGCGACCGTCATCCTCAATTTCTTCATAATTTGCTCAAGGAATAAACTAATTCCGACCTTCCTCTCTCTCTCGACCTTTCCTCCCAAAGCAAATGAACTATCCAAAATCTTACGAGCTCCACCTAGCTCATTAACAATTGATCTTAATATGGCTTAAATACACAAACAAGACAGTTTCAGATCCATGAAAACAGGATCGAGAACCTGAACAACCTAAGACTCAGCTGCTTTCTTCCTACAATTATTGCTAAAATAACTCAACTCACTCTAATTGACCTTATCCATTACATTTGGAGGATTCGAAGATCCTTTTATTGAATCAACTTCTATTTAATAAAAAACAAATTACAAATGAGACCCAGTAAAGTTTTTCTTGACTTTATAAAAGTCACTAAGGTCTCCACCATTGAACTCATGCTCCTGCATCACAGTAGTCCCGCCACCACACCAATCTAAATTAACAAAAGAGTCACTTGTTGAAGCAACTTACAATCCAAATAAAGCATCAACAGATACACCTTTTAACCCTAATCATTCTTCAAAATTTATGCATACTCATTGGTGAGTTATGATCACCCTTCGCATTTGCTTCAATTTTGGACATCCTTAACAATTAATTCCTAAAAATGAAAATATAATTTATGCAGTGTTAAAGAAGTTGTGCCTACTATTCACAGCAGGGTTTCTGGCAGCCTACAAATATTACAAGAATTGAACTGCCCTATATGCAATAAAATATTGAAAGATGTTGTGTTTCTAGGGAAATGTTGCTTCAACAGTTATTGCAGTGAATGTATATATGTATTTCAATTTCCAATTATAGTTGAGATTATTAATCACTGGCAGAGAGCATAACAGGGAGGAAGATAGATGAGCTAAATTCTTAGTTGGGTGGTTGTTATTTATGTGCAGGTATAACAGAGTATCTTAAATTCAATATGTGGACTTGCTTGTGTGGAAAAGTCAATATTTGAGTTGAAAGAGACCTAATACTCAATAAAACCCTCCAAGATACCATTCATCATTTTGCTGGGATAATCAAATATGTCACAGCCAGCATAAATAGTCAGCATAGTTCACAGCCATCCAGCTTTCGATTTGGCCAAAGCATTCAGCTTCTTTATAACATGGACATATCAATATTGGAGATTTTGTTCAATGGAGATTTTGAAGGAGAATTTTATGAATGCATTGGGGGTAATGGAAGGGAGAGCACACCTTTATTCACCATATCACTGACAAATCCTACATATACAAGTAATGAAAAAAAAGAAATAGTCACGCTCCCCTTGTCATGATTTCAGCTGATGCGTGGAATGTCAAGGCATTGAAGATCGAGCTCATAGAGATAACTAAAGTTTGTTATTGTTTGGGAGCACATTTTCTGTTGAAATAAATTCAAACATTCGAAGTTCTTAGTGTGCTGCAATTATTTTTGCCAAAAAAACATTCGAAGTTCCGAAATAACAATTCTAATTAACTGGAATCTCTATTCTTTGTGAACAAAAAAATTAACTAACATATATATTATTTATGGAAAAAAAAAGAACAAATTCCGGCTAAGAGCAAAATCTTTTTAACTTAGCAATTCTCAAAAGCAACCTTGAAAATGTTTGGTGAAAATACAGTCATATCATTGAAAATATAAATAATCATCCTATTCTCGATCCAAGGCAGCAAATGTTGAAGAAACATGGATAATGATTGAACAAGTATGATGATATATAAATTAGGCTTATAATAGCAACAAAAATGAATAGAGGCACAGGAAGTACCCTGAACAGAGGCACTGAACAAGTATGATATGTTTATTTGTTTTTATCCATCCTCTTCCTTTGTGTCCTCTTTCTACGAGGTACTATTCTAATTGTAGGGATGGATTGCTCATCACATTGAACATCCTCCTCATTATTCTTGTCTCCTATTTTTTGGAATTCAAGGATGGTTTCTCACTCAGGTTCAGTAATGGCAATCGAATCATTGTGTGCAACAAATGATCCATAATGTGCCTCTAGCTTCTCGTCATCACTACCATATGCTTCACCTGATGAGTTTGATGGTTGGGATTCCTATACACGACACAATTTAACTTATTAAGATAACATAATACCTCCAATTAAATGATTGCATAAGTCATAAAATATTATAAAGAACTCACCTCAGATTCATGACCAATGATTAATATCTCCCCTCGATCTAGCATATGTTGTCGAAGGCCTTGGGAACCATGTAGTAAATCATATTTAAGGTCCTCCTCTGAAGCTTCCTTTTGAAATTGGTGAACCTACATAAATGAAGATAACCAAATTTATAAGGTCTAATGACTCTTAAGATACAACTAAATCACATCTTTGTCATGATTTTTCTTTTGAAATAGAAAATATAGTAGATGAAAATATTCACTTACCAAGCCACCACGAATGCTATTGTACCCACCAGATCCTAATTTATGGGATCCAATACTTGACACCCTAGCTTGGGTCTTTTAGCTCCTCCTCGTGAAGATGGCCTATAGTTTGGATTATTGTGGGACTTCCTCTTAAACTTGGCATCTTTCATAAGTTCATCCCATGTCACTTGGTTTGTGATCCAAGCTGGATGTGGATATCTCAAGTCTTTTGTCAGCTTTGACCTTATATTGTCTCGTTTAGAGAGAATGTATTTCCGTGCAATATCTAGAATAATTTCCTTATTAAAACCAGGATTTCCAAATGCTGTAATGACACCTTTAAAGAGTTCTTCTTTCTTAGCATTGGCTTGCTTCCTCCAATCCATTTGGATGGTATTTCCAAATAATTGTTCTGCATGGCGAAAGAAAAAGTGAAAGAATTTAAACCCCATTGCATCCTTCAAGACATTTCCTTCTGAGGTGAGAAAAATTGTAACTTCTTGCAATCCTTTTGTAGTCACTGAGGATATGGTTGTAGTCTTAGGGGTTGAGGTAGATTCACCTATAAGTAAATCAGTCACTTTGTCATGTATTTCTTGTATTTTCAATGTGATTGTGAAATTGTTAGAATCCCAACCAAAATATGAAACTATTTTCAACTCTAAAATAATTATCATAAACACCATCCAGGCATAAAAAATTACATGAAAGTGATTATAGATTTGACTAGTTTTAGCACATCATTGCATAGCAAATCTATTCATGAAAAGGGTTGTAACATGACAGTTCTAAAATCTGGGTTAATCCATTGCATTCATGAAATATTTTAGGACTACTGACTAAATTTTTGTTGCAACAAAAGACCTCTTTACTTAATAGGTTTGTGGAGGCAATTATACCTTGTCAAGAGGTGTAGAGTTGGGCACCCTTTGATACTATTAAACAGTTACTGCAAAACAACCTTGAGTTCTGAGTGTAGCTCATTACGATTTTTAATATTTTCTAACATTTGTTGCTGGAATCACTAACTCTATGTGCAAAAAACTGGTGTCTCTCCAAAATTGTGGTAAATTTTATGCATGGAAAAGGTTACAACAAGCCTAAATTTGTTGATGAGAAACTATGCCATGAGGTCTGACTTTTATGACATTTGGATGCCATTACCTTCAAGACTAATAACCGTGTGTTTGTAGCAGAAGTGCATATCCATTTTGGTTTGTCTGAAGGAGGTCTCTTTTGGTGTGTTCATAAGAGGACTGATATGCTTTAACATGTCATTGCTATGATTTTCAAAATCTGAGAATCGCTATCAGTTGTGAAGAATAGATCATTTCAAGCACTACTTTTGTACTATTACAATTTACAAAGGTACATAAAGTAAGGTTTGTCTCTTAACATTGATTTCTAAAGATTTATTAAGAAATCTTCTCTAGCATTCTCCCTAAACATTCCATCAAAAGCATAAGAAGCTCCCAAGTGATTTCAACAAATGTAAGACTTGGCCATATCTTTGTTTTGAACTACAATAAACTTTCAAAAATTCTAAAGACGCTATGTACTAAAAATTCTAAATTATGAAAATTGAAATCTATAATGCTTAACAAAATTAAGAATTGGACAAGAATAATAATATAAATAATTTAACCTGTTCATCTGAAGTAAGTCTTGCACTCTCCAACAATGCCCTCTCCCATAACTGAATTTGTTTAAGTATTTCTTTCCTAATTTCAGCATTTTCAAGAGTATCTGGTAGGAGCCTTAGAGTTCTTGATTGTGATTCTATGAGACTCCTCAAGGAAGCTTGTTCAGGTGTTGGTGGGAGAATTCTGACTGAACCCAAACTTGATGGATTATTCATTAATTGTGATGTACTCCTAACATGGGCATGCATGTCCATTTCAATGGGGATACCAGGAACACCCATGTTTGATGTAGAGGGCATGCTATGAGTTTTTGTGCTTGATGTCACCCTTGTGACATGTGTTTCTGGTCTAGATGTAGAGGGCATGACATGACCCTCTATACCAATAGATTGCATGCTTGTTGGAGTAATTCTTGAAGCATCCTACAAGGCACAAATATAAATATTAAAATGGTAAATGGTGAAATAAGACAAATAAATGCACAAGAATCTAGATCAAATCTTACCGCTGGCATAATACTAGATGTATTAAAGGGTGTGATAGGGGTTGGAATGACTTTAGAGATGGCCTGCATTCCACAAACATAAATTAATATAACATAATAGGGGAAATAAGATAATTGAACCTATACAAGACAATTTCAAGCTTACCTCATGCACCATCATAGCAATGTTTTGTCCTTGCCCGTTTCTTAGCATTTCAATTAAAGCATTTAAGATCACTGGATCCCCCATAGTAGAATCGGGAGCAACCATAGACATATTCTTAATGAAACACATAATTACATCAAATGAGCAAATATTGATTAGAGAACATATGCAAGTGATATTAGTAACATAAATCAAATTCACTAGCACATACACAATTTTCATTATGTTTCAATACATAAGAAAAACATAAATAATGCTCAACTTCCAAAGGTTTTTTTTATCTTTATGGTATTGTGTTTCTCTTGCCTAGGTTTTGATTGCATAAAGTTCTTAGGTGTTGATTGTGTAAAGCTTCTCAACATTTCAATTAAGGAATTGGGGTGTGGTAGATCCCCTACCTCTACGAAACACAAAAATGTCTTTCAAGTAACTTGTTAAAGAAGTAAAAAAATAAAATGAAACATAAAAAATTGAAAAAAAAATTGCAAGTTATATGTAAAGACCCAATATCTATGATAGCAATTTTGGGACATGGGAAAAAAAAAATATTTTAACAAGCATCAACACTAAAAGGTATAAAACATAATTTCTAGGTAACTACTATAACCAAGAGTGTATGCTTGTTATACATAAGAACACATCCTTCTATAATATTCTTTTATGTCTCATTCTTGTTTAAACACAAAGGGCTTCTCTTTATTACATTATGTACTTTAGCTTAGTAATGCAGTTATTATAAACTTGGGTTTAACCATCTGAATTAAATGTCATGAAAGGAATATCTATTATCCGCATCATATAGAGAGACAATTATAACAACAAGCTCATTATATGAAACCATAAGGATTGAACCATGAAGATATTTGTAATGAAACATTCATTTAGGAATACATTAGGCCTTATACTAGCTTGTAGTCGAATGTTTATACCATAGATTTATTAGGAATCTAGATGATATTATCTATATCAATATCATCTCTTATAATCCAATTACTAACAGCTTAAACAATATAGTAATTCTTGAGCAATTACCATTATACTTAAAACCATTAATGCACATCATAATATGAGTAAAGAGGGATGTTACATTATATACATTGACATTACAAACATCCACTAACAAACCTCTCAAAACATTCAAATTACTAGTTAATTTCCATTATATTTTGTGTACAATAAAAAACACAATACTTAGCCTATAAAGATTTAATTATATTGTAATGAATCCTCAAAACCATCTTAAAGTGAACATGATGATCAAACATCGTCGTCTTCATGTGAAATTTCCTCTTCTGATGTCATAAATACACCATAATTAATGGGCCCTAAATCCACAAATAAATTAATACCATAGTTTTCATGGTCTTCATCACCTTCAATTATAGGTAAATGAAAATCAATGAATTCATCATCTTCATGGACTTGATTCTGATGTGGTTGCTCATGTCCTTCGAGCACTTCAGTGAAATCATCATGATCTTCATCTTGGTCATATGTGTCATCAAGAATCATGTTTTCATCATCTTCATCTAGGTCAACCATGTCCTCGGCGGGGGGGGGGGGGGGCTTCTGCATCTTCAAGTAAATCATGTTCCTCTACATCTTGAACAAATGTTACTATTCGCCCTCTTGGATCATAATCAATAACAAATGACCAACCGGGTTGTTCTAAATTTGGAATAAGAAATATTTGGTCACATTGATTTGGAAATACATAAGGTTCAGAAGTGGCTTCAAACCTAGATGTATTGATCATTTCGAATCCATTCAAGTGTAGAAAGATAGTTTTTTCCTCGCCCACGTTGATAAGCTTGTACCATTCAACACGAAAGAGAAATTTTTTGAAAGACGTGAAATCAAGCTCTATAATATCCTCCAACACTCCAGAATAGCAAAGTGTGCTTGTGATTAGTTGTTTATCATTTGCATGTGAACGACATTCCACCTCAAATGATGCTGAAATTCCGCAATCATAAGTTTGTCGCTTGTCATCAACCTTTTTGATGCGAAAATGGTGACCATTATTCCACATTCCTTTGTAATATTTTACCTAAATTCATATAAATATTAACTAATTAGATTCAAGGATACAAAAGTTAAAAGACAATTTAATAAATACCTCCAATATGTTAATATATATGTATCACCTCTCCATTTTTAGATCCTTTAATGAAATTCAGTTGTTATTGTATTACTTTATTCCTCCCCTTTGTTGCCTTGTGTTCAATATTGGTCTTTAGCCAATTCCATGAGCATCTCTCTGGCCATTTTATTTTATGGCTTGTAGGAAGTCCTCGAGCAGTGTTTTGGCCATGTCTATTATATATATTGGCCCATGCCTTTTCATCCTCTAATTTCTTGTGTTCAGTGTACTTTTCCATCCATTCCAACACAAAGTCAGAATTATATGCAACATACAAATGCAATGACTCCCACTCCTTAGCATCTATCTACAATGAAAAATAGAATTGTTCAATGAATTAATAATTATTTAAAGCCATGTCTTAAAAAATGTAAGATAAAAATGACTACTTCCAACATTTTTATATACCTTTAATCCTCTTTGAAGTCCCTTGACCCTCTAATTTTTCTTGTTCAAATGATTAAGGTTGGTTACAATCCCATAATCGTGGTGCTTCAAGATGCAATTGAGGTAAGTAGTCACTCAAATGAACCATTGTTTGGAAAACCATGTACCCCTCAACCATGGACCCTTCTAGTTGAGCCCTTTGCCTCACAAATTGTTTTAGAACCTTCATATGTCTCTCCACGAGCCACATTGTTCGAATATGGATAGGACCACACTGTTCAATCTCTTCTACCAGGTGTACAAGGTAGTGTTCTTAAGAATTGAAGAAGCTTGGAGGGAAGTACATTTGAATATCACACATCAAAAGTGAAACATTCCTTTTCCAATACTTCAATTCATCCTCGTGTATCTCTTTAGATGAGACCCACCTACATATATTAACATGTATCACAATAAAGACTACTGATTTCTTCAAAACTACATGTCTAAACTAATATAAATGAATTACCAATGATACGCTTCAAAGGATAAGTGTCATTGAATAGTATGGTTGAAAGATTCAAAATACCTCAAATATTTGGATAATTTGTAAATAGTTAACGTGACATCACGATCAAAAGTGCTTGGTATTGTTGCAGGCAACACATACTACATGACCAATAACAAATAGCCATGTTAAAATATGCAAGAACTTCTATTGTCAGTAAGATATACAAATTTATAATTATCTTGCAACAAATCTAATGTACTACAAAGTTACCTTTATCCAGTTGTGCCAATCATGTGTTTTTAGGCCTATAAACTCTGAACCATCTCTCGTGAATCAGTTTTTTAATGTCGCACCAAAACCAGAAGGAAATATTATGCTTTTCATTGTATCAATGATTTTTGCTTTCTCCTCTGATGTAAAAATCCATGGAGCATGAATATATGAGTTGTTCTCATGCAACCACATGTTCGGCATGATATTGGCAACTTGGTGGTCCTTTCATAACTTTATTTGTGCTTCATGGTTGGTTCCATTTAGATGTTTCCACAAGCACTCTGCCCCATTTTTCCCGATGTGCATAGTATCAAATAGGTGGGCTATTGGAAAGTTCTCATAATATTCTAATTTATAGAAAATAGAGAGTCTTTTCATTCCTAGTGGAAATCTCATGCCTTCTTTTTTGTCATACAGTGCTTTCCACCTAGAAGGATTCATCTTTCTTGGCTTCCTTATTTCCACTTCCTTTCCATTGAACTTATTTTTCTCACACACTCAATAGCGATGATTTTGTGATAAGAATTGTTTATACTCATCATACACAATTTTATTAAGATCCTTTGAGTACCTATACAACATTTTCGGACCACATGATGGACAACCATGTTTCCCCTTTGTTTGTAGCCCTGAAATAAGTATGGAACACATATTGAGTAAATGGTAAAATGAACAAAATAATTACAAATGTAATTTATAATATATTACCACAACAAACAGAGAGTCCCTAGGCATCATGAATTGTCCAGATAAGGATCGCATGAAAGAGGAAGTTTCTATCATTGTTAGGTCTTGATACATCATACATATTTACACCATACCATAATTTGCGAAGCTCATCAATGAGGGGCTCCATGTATACATCCATATCCTTTACCTGATACCTCCCTAAATAAACAAAAAAAATTGTATCAGGGTTTAACTGAGTTGATTTTTTTTTTATA
The DNA here is from genome assembly GCA_027924585.1 of Larix kaempferi. Classification (NCBI taxonomy): domain Eukaryota; kingdom Viridiplantae; phylum Streptophyta; class Pinopsida; order Pinales; family Pinaceae; genus Larix; species Larix kaempferi. The sequence continues at coordinate 6,757,955 of BSBM01000136.1, forward strand.
TAATCTTCAAGAAAGCATTGCATTAATATGTTCTAGTACCTGGTATGATGAGAGTTAACATTGCATGCTCCTTTTTCATTGCCATCCAAGGGGGAATATTGTTGTTAATAATTAAAAATGGCCAAACAGAATATGTTGTTCTAAGATCTCCAAACGGATTGACACCATCCATTGCTAGAGAAATTCTTGCATTCCTTGGCTCATTTCTTAAATGTGGCCATTTTTCCTCAATATCTTTCCAATATTTTCTATCTGCGTCCATATGCATGACACCATCTTGGCTCCTCCCGTGTGCATGATAATCCATATATTTTTCCAACTCCTTGCATTTGAACATCCTCTCAAACCTTGGCTTTAGTGGAATGTGTCGTAGTACTTTATAATGAACCTTCTTGGATACTTGATCTTTACGATACCTATCTATGTGACACACTAGGCATTGTTGCAAATTTGCATTCTTTCCATAGTACAATATATGGTCATTTGGACATGCATCATATGTATTGTACTCCATTCCAATGTCTTTCATTACTGAAGATACTTCTCTATGAGAATGAGGCAACTTAATGTCCTTCGGAAGTATCTTGTTTGCCAAAAGTCTACATGATGCAACAAATGATTTTATAACATAAGTATACACAATACTCAAAACTTTTAAGACACTTAGATCATTAATTTATAGGAATATCAAATCCTACCTTAATATATCGGTAAAGCATGTGTTTGTCAATACATGTGTAACCTTCAAATTCAACAACAACATAAGTGTCGCCAATATAGAAGTATCTGCATTTGGGAAAAGAGGCGTCCTGGCCAAATGAGCTAGGGGTGAATCAATAACTTCTTCAAAATATGTGTAGAAGTCTTGGATAAATTCATTAACACCAGCCTCATTTATCTGCGAAGTAGTTCTATCCATAAATGTGTCTTGTTCTTCATCTTGAGAGTGGCTATCTTCAGTGATATATGTCGATTCTCCAGGAACATTGGGAACTGAAAGCGGCTTTTCATCAAAAAATCATTTGAAATGATCAATAATAATGTATTAAATAATGTGCATATTTATTTATTATAAGAATAACAATTTGTTAATTTTATGGTGTACCTCTTCTATATAAACTCCATAGTTCAATCTATGTTTACCAACTAGTCGTCGCTTCTTTAGTTTCCTGTTTTGGCACCTTTTGCAAGTGGAATATAACATCTCATTGAAGTATTCATCTGTCCCTAGAGCAGGTATTGGTGCTTGTTCATCTGAATATTCAGATGATGACGTGCTATTTCCCTGAATGCACCATGTATTATAAAAAATAAGAGTGCAACTTTTAACACAAGTATTACATCTTTCCCAAAAGAATATGACTCTTAGGTGCATGATATGTTATAGCTTAAGAAATTTGCAAGAGGTGAACTATAGAGGAGTATGTGTTGGATATTATTTTTTAGATGGTTTAGAGGATTAATGCAACGAAGTTATTTTTCTTTGCAAGAGATCAAACATTTAGAGTGAAAGTCATATCTGACAATCCAACATTTGTGCACATCGTACTTAGTTGGATATCATGCTATTTAGTTATGATTCTTGAAAATAAAGAATGGTAAGGGAGCACTAAATATGATGAGGATTTAAAAATACTAATGTCATTTTTTTCCGTGACTGATTTCTAATATGAAAACAGGGTGATCAGTCAAGCCTTAAGACTTAGCATTAATTATTGGCAAAATTTACAGGTTTAAAAGAGGAACCCAAAGTTCCAACACTTATTAATCAAATTTTTACTTTCTTTCCTTTTGCATGTTGAACTCCATCCTCAATTCATCCTATCCAATTCTATTTTTTCAATTATAAGTCGGTTGGTCTCAACGTCTGAACCCTATTTTTTACAACAATTTTCAAAATATGATTATCGGTCTCTTGCCTACCTTGCCAATTTTTCTCTTATTTGATAGGGATGAATTGAATTATGAATTCTCTATAGGAGCGATTACTTTTCAGTAACTTTTTGTGTATGAGAAATTTCTTTGCAATTTTTTAGTGAAAAGAAGCTTAACGTGCAAAGGAAATGGTGATAACGGCAGCAAAACCAAACAAGAATCCATCAACAACAAGAAAATATATCAAGAAGCCAACAACAACAACAAAACCAAACAAAAAGCCAGGATGAACTTAGCTCTCCTGAAATCCCTGGTCTGTCATTTTGTATAGGCACCAAGCAAATGGCGTAAAATAAAGCTGCAAAGAAAAGTGTGTGAATGTTACTTAGGATCATTACATAAATAGTTGTTGAAATATATGAAAACGTGTATCTTAAAAAAAATTATATAACATTATTCTAAAAGGTATCTTGAGAACTAAACACAATTCAAACATGGTTAAAAAAGAAGTGGTTCATAAGAATATATAGCCATTGTATTTTGACTTGAATTAGGAAAATATTATGCATCGGCTTGTATGTTCCTAGATAATTTTCTGCATTAAGTTCCATCCATATTAAGCTTGTTGTAGTATGCATTCTATAGCTTGAATTGTGATGATAACATTGTTAAAATTTCCCTCTAATGATGTCCCATTGATCCCATCTTCCCAATCCGGAATCTAGGCACTTGTCCTCTCTTTCAACCACCTCAAAACATTCAAAATCATTCATTTAATTTTTGTTTTACAAATCTAGAATTCACTATTGTAATTTAATAGAAATCTGATTTTCCCAATTCCTAGATGAAATGGATTATGGAGTTTGGAATCTCCATAAGAGAAGCTGACAATTTGCTTAAATTGCAAGTGGGGCTTGTATAATTTGGTATCAGAGCAGGATAATGTGGTTTTGGGGGTCCTCCCCTCCCTTCCCCTTGAATTTGGGTATGTCCGATGGGAGTTTGGTGGGAATAGGAGGCCATGTGGGGTCATGTCGAATCGGGTCGTTGGTCAATCTGGCCAGATCAAGGAGGTTGAGGCTAGCCATGAATGGAAAACTGGCAGAAAGATGTGGCATGGGTGTGCGAGCAGATGTTTTAGCTGTGGCGGCAATGGTGGGGCCACTTCCCCCAATGTGTGGAGCAATGGTATGAGCCATGATGGGGATTGTGGGACCTCCAGTCACAGGTGGGGGAATTGTGTAGGAAGGGCCTGTGCCCCCAAGTGTGTTACTAGTCACTAACAGGACTGTAGAGGTAACCAATCCACTAACCATAGGGATGGATGTAGTGACAGGAATACTAGGTGTAGGGCCTATAGATAGTATCTAGCGGGGATGGATGTTGAAGTGGTAGTTGGGTTCGTGGTGGACCCACCACCAACGATCCCGCCGTAAAAGGGGTTGGAAGTCATGCCAGCTATGGAGCTAGACAGAGCAGTGAATATAGGGTTCTCTGGTTCAGAATCGGATGTGAAGTAAGGGGCGTCGGGATCTGGTGATGAGGCTCTATGCCTTTGGCGAGTGTTTCCAAGTAAACCATGCTACGAGAACTACCCTCGTACATGTTGAGACTTTCTCGGAGACTCAATGGTGATAATGAAAATAAAACAAATGAGTTCTAGCGAGTGAAAGCTCAAAAATCCTGATGCAACCGTGTGTGCAAAAGGAGAGCGTGAAAAATATGGCACTCAGGCCAACAACAAGCTCAAAACACTTGATGTAACAGCTATGCTAAAACAAGTGGAGCGACAAGAAAAGTGGTTAGAATACCAACAAGAAAAGGTTCCTAAAAAAGAAAAAATGGTATACTCACAAATCTAGGGGGAGGTAAGGGAGCATGTAAACACCTAACTAAAATATCTGGAAGTTCACGCAAATCGTATCCTCTGCAGGGTGTTGAAATCCGCAGTCAGATGATACGAAATGGAGAACCGAGTAGGTGGGGGATATCCCTATACCGAGAGGGATCCTGAGTAAAAGAGCCCTAGGAGGATGGAAACTAGGCTACCCCGTTCATGGTAGAAATTTCATCTAAAAAAACTCAAACTACTGGCATGCATGTCAAAGAAACCATTTCCCAAATATATGCATGGCTTATATGATTTGACGGTGGGCATATACTCCCTTGGGCTTATGCTTAAAATGAACATGACATAGTATTAAAATTTTAACCATGGAATGAAAAATTCAAAGCGTTACAAATTGGATATTATATTTATCTAACATGAGAGTGATGCGAAATATGAAGCTCTACATATTAAAACAATCCTTTGTAAATACATTGAGTGCTGCTTCCATTGCTCAATAAATGAAACAATGTGCATTATATTATCGACAAGTTCATTTGCAACTTGTAGCCCTTTGTATTCTAATTCCACATTTACACAGAGTCTTGGCTCAGCTCTCTAATAAAGTGGTCATGCTTTGTCTTCCCATGCAACAATAAGAAAAATGCATACAAGGAGTTCAAGAGGTAACGCCCTCACACTTGCGAGAAGCCAATTTATAAAAAAACTTATAAGTTTAACTAAGGGTTGCACCCTTCACATTATGAAGGTAACAATCATATAAGCATACATTGTTTAACCCAGGTCCGCGCTCTTCCTTCAAAGCTCACGCTTCAAATTTTGCACAAGGAAACACTTGCAAACAACTATTGGGCCTATGCCCTTCACCACTCTCACTAACATCAATGTGTAATTAAAATAATATTTTCGGGCTATGCCCTTCATGGCCACTACAAAATCAAATCTCAAGATTCAGACTTAAACTAAATAGAATCACAATACCTGCAAACAAGACTGGGCTATGAATTCTTGCCTCATAAGCTACAAAGAAAACGTAATACAGAAAATTAGAGCCCAAAACAACAAGAGCTCGGTTCTCTTTGATAGAGGCCACCCATACTAGAAAACTTGCCAACACATTAAATATAAGATAGGCACGTGCAATAGGCTGGTCCGATCCTCTCCATAGAGGCCACTACGGTCAGAAAAGCAATAACAAAATGGGCTTGGTCTGGTTTCAACATCATCCTAATGAACAAAGTATGCACATTAAATAAATGACATTCAACCATTAAAAATGATGATGTATTACTTACTTGGTTTGCTATTAGAGGAATCATCGTTGAAAAAATTCTTCAAATTTAAACAAATCTCGTAAGTTAATATTCTGAGCTAAATATTTAGCTCTAGTTGTCTTTAGATCTAATTCTTCCCAATTTGAAAATATTCCAACAAGAAATTCCAGATCTGGTTTCAACATTAGCAAGTTCACTTCCACTCAAATTCAATACTCCCTTTCAGGGATTTGGATATAGCATTCAACCATGGGTCCACTCAGTGGTCTGATTCACACATCAACCTTCCTCCATGCTCTGCCTCCACAACCTAATGATAATCCCAAGGAGGCCAAGTAAGCTGTATTGCTTATTTACATGTTAACTTCAAACAAACTTAATGGTAAATATATCATTGTGATGTTTACCATTTATGAGCATAAAGTTGGATCTCTGTCGGTTTGGTTTTAAGTTTTTCTATGGTTAGATCTATATTGGTTTTAAGTTTTTTTTATAAGTTTATATTTTTTTTAATCTATTTTACGAACAATATGGATCCATATTAGGTTAGTATCAATTACTGGGTCATGAATTCTATTCAAAGACAACCCGGGTCGATTATTGGCCATTGAGTCCTAGCCTTGTTCCTTCCTTATTTGGTGCCTTGGTCCTTACTCTGTCTCTGTAAGCGTTGCTCGTTCTTGTTGATGCAGGTAGTAGCGGGGAGTAGGAGTAGGGAGTTAGGCAGTGGTAGGAGTATAAGCCCACCATGCACGCATGGATCATTGTTTATGTACTAGTCTAACCACGGCTTCCAGGTCCTAAGGTTCCAGGCTAAGCTTATCACACAAACAACAACAGTGATCTACTCCGTGTTCTTCTCTCTTATGAACCTGAGCTCATAATTTGTCAGCAATCCATCTGCCCCAGGAAGGGATGGACCAGGTGAAAAGAAACTCCCTCAATGCCTACGTCCAGAAAGAAGTTGTCTAAATGCACTCCAATAATAGGGAACAGAGCGGGTTTCTTTATTCTAGCTTAGTGTATATTAATAAATCTCATTCTTCCACCAATCTTCCTAAACAAATACATATAAAACTCTGGATGGAAGGAAGATCTTCCTAAAAAAAATACATATAAAAACCCTAGATGGAAGGAAGTGGGTACCATATCCATGGCCTATATAGAAATAGATCAAATGCCTGATACCAGAGATGGGTATATATTGTTGAACCGGGAGTGGGGAGTTGGAATTCCACCCAATATTGTTACAACCTCACATATTATTTTTCTAACGTCTGGAAATCAGAACCATTTGGTGGCTCAAAGTTGAAGGCCGAGGTATATTGTTGTGTTCAATAAATGTTGTAGTCTAGCACTAACATATCAATTCCCAATTAGGCAATGTTTCATCTGAGGTGCATTATCAATGCATGAGTAGGTTAGTTAAGAAACATGGGTGGGTAAAGTAGGCTTGAAAAACATTTAGATCTAATATCATCAATGAACAAAACACTCTAACATCTAAGTTGGTAGTAACATCCATTCACAAAACCATTATATAATAAAACATAAAAGTGAACTCTATGCATAAATAAATAAATAAAAATATTTGGACCAAACAAGAGCAATTCTCATTGTATTCATTAAAATGGTGCATTTTAATACTAGCAATGTTGCAACCATAATTGTCCATGATCGAGCACATAAAATGACCATATGAAGGCTTACAAACTCATTATTAACCCTATAGACATGATTAAAGGACTAGAATGGAAACTTTGGGGTGTGTGCAAGAAGATGAGGGTCACTTTAGATGCAATGCTACTTTTTTCAAATCTCGTTCCTGATACCTAAAACATAACGCGTTTCTGATATTTAGCACCTGCCATGGTAAGACCCGAGCCTAACATGTCATTGGACATGTAGGCTAGGTAACCATAACGCGTACGCGTTATGTAGTTACAAAACGCGTACGCGTTATGTAGTTATAAATCGCGTACGCGATATGTAAAACTAAAAATGAATTTAAATACACAGTCCCGACGATTGCCGACCACCTGCGACACTCACGCATCAGAAACGCGAATAGAGGCGAAATTGACCCTGGACTAGGACGGTTTGTGGCCCACTCAAGTATCCGTGTTGCTCGATTTAGCTAGAGGGGAGACAAATTCACCGGTGGATTGTCATCTAATCAGGTAATTCATTCACCCATACCATTTTTTTGTGATTTTTTAACCCAAAGTACTTTTTTTTTATTGTTTAAAACAACCTAGTTTTGTAATATTGATAAAATTGGGAATAACCCAATTTCTAATTAAATTCACACCTCCCTCAACCAAGATTAGTGAATAATTAAAATGAAACCCTTTTCAAAAACTCAAAAATTCATAATCCAACCAAAAATTGAAAAAAATAAAACTCCCCCCTTTCTACAATGTATTCATCTAAGTCACCCGACACGAGGACACGGGACAAGAGTGTCCCCACCAGGCTTCAAATTTGAAGCCTTCAGGCCACTTCAAATTTTACCCACATGTCATAGAAGGCCACTTCAAATTTTACCATGCAAAAAAAATTTAATTTCATGGTAAGCCCTTCAATAATTAAATTAACCACTACTGTTTAAAATTGCAACAGAAGGGTAGCTTCAAATTTCACCCATCAACAATTTTTAGTGGGAAATTGGGAATGCGGCTACTAGCTAGGTGACTTGGGAGTGGGACTCGGTTACTCTCCAATATCCACGTGTTCGATCATCCATGGATCATGGACCATTGGGCCTCTAATAATATCATTGAGCAACTTACGTGGACGGGCTTACACTGAGTAGCCCATGGCTTGAACGCTTCGAAGTTCTCGTGTTTGTAGCGAGCGCTTACGTGTTTAACACATTTAATGGCATCAACAAAATTATTAAACCTGGAAGGTGGCTCATACGTGTTGTTGCTAGCGGGCTTACCAAGTTACAAGTTATCACATACCAATTCGTGAATGCTGACTCCGTGAGTTAATTGAGTATTCAATGTATAATATATTATGTTAATGTGACCCCGCGAATTTGGCATTTCAGACAAAATCCACAATCCATAAACTTCTTGTAATGTTGCAGGTTGTTGCTCCTGCCCGTGGCCCCTAACTATAGCCCTGTGTTTTCTTTGTTGTATCAAGTTAATCCTACCGTCTACGGCTCCCAGCCTCACACCCTGTGTTTTCTTTGTTGTATCAAGTCAATCCTGCAGCTCCCGAGTTCCACCTTTTGTTTTCTTTGTTGTATCAAGTCAATGCTCGAATTCCATGCTTCCATGGCTCCGACCATCAATATATAATATTGCATGAATAGAAACAAGCTTTTTCTTATACCCCTATTCCACTATGGTTGAGCTACTTCCAAGTTCCACCTACCCTATCTCCTCCAGTCCTCCAGGATAGTTTGCGGAGCGAAGCTGGCAATGCCAGCCTGCCATAAACATATTTAAAGAAATTTGTTTTCTTTGAGGAGCTCAACTTCAAGGCTAACTAGATTTTTGACATCCTATGAATTTACAGGTCTGCTATATCCACTGAAAAATAAAGCCTCTCAACTTTACTACGTCAGTAAACATTGAAATTTTGATGTACTATTACATTTTCAAATGAAAAGAATAACTTATTATTAATAAAAAAATCAAATCATATTAATATATTAATGAATTTGAATTTAGCTTCCCAATATTAAAATAAATTATACATTTTAAATGATCCACAACCAAATATTATCCTGAGAAGGAAATGGAAAAAAAGGAATTTCCTCAACACAACATGCTATTTCCTTATGATGATGCTTTTACGTTTATGATTACCAACCTTGGAATCAGGTTTGGTTATCCGAAGGTGTAATATCTTCTAAGCTAAGTCAATAGGTAGGGATGTTGGTATTGATATAATTATGACAAAGTTTTATAAAGGATTAGGAACAATTCCATTGGCTTGTAGATGACATATTTATGGATAAAAAGCTTGTTGTTATGAGATAATGACATCATGCCTCAAAAACATGTCCCATACAATCTAATGTTAATGGGCGCTCTACATAGAAATTGGAATGTCAACATTTGTGAGTACAATAAATATGTTGATGATTTTGGCCTACTACAACTTTAATATATTGAGTGGATTGATAACCTTCACAATTATATAAGATATTGTAGCTATGACTAGGAGGAGAGTTAACAATGCAACAAAATCAAGTAATCGAATTTTGTGCATAAAATGAACATAAGACTCCCACCAAATTTCACTAAATCTACGTCTTAACAAAAGAACTCATCGTTTCACGGGATTCTACCCCATCAATCCTTTTAACAGTAATGGCCATAACAGTTGCTACAACCCTAGCGCGAGAAAAATCAATCGAGCTATGCATGACAATACTTGAAACCAAATTTTTTGAACTCCCTATTACGTCATAGGAATCAATACTACTTTCTCCACAACATGTGGCACCCTCAATATCTTCCATCACCGCAATTTACATTTGATAAAAAACTTGTTCCCAAATAGTAATTACCCCATTATTTGCTCTAAAAAGGCCTCGGTTAACCTAGAATCCAATCCATGCAACATGAACACATCCATATATACACATAGAATAAATATTAATAAATTTCTCATAGCCCTTCAATAGTGTTCAATATCTCATAGCCCTTCATAGTGAAATGGGACCCCACCCTTCAAATTTGATCCCTAGTCCCCACTAGACACGGTGACCCCCGGAATTATGACACGTAGGACACGGTGACCCCCGGAATTAATATATTTTTAAAATATATTAAAATTTAAAAATATAGACATATAGATCCAATAAAATTTAACATTTACAATTACAAATATTCAATAGAAATTACATTTACAATTACAAATATGAAATATTCAATAGAAATTAGATCATTCACAAATCACAACACATTTGTCATTCACAATCACAAATCACAATGAGACATTGAGACACATAGATGCAAACTCATCACTGCCCTGATCCTCCTCCTCCATGCCTGAATCAAAAAACTCATCACTGCCCTGATCCTCCTCCTCCTCCTCTCTGCCAATCTGACTAACTTACTTTTTAATTGTCAAATGTTTAATTTTAAGTTTTAAATGTATGTAAGTGAATGCCATTAAATTGCTTATGTGAGTTTGATTTAATACATGTTCAATTTTGAAGAGACGTCATTATATACCATGTATATGTTTCTAATGATTTTCGTATTGATGTCTTTATTGCAGTTGCGGCTATGGATACCAATGCCGACATATTGATTGAGCTTGCCCAATTGAGGGGCATAAGTGCAGATTTTAGTGGTGGTGACAGGATTCGCCGTTCACTTGCATCAACCTTGGATGCAATTGTGGACACCATTTCACAATCTACAAATGTCCTATATGATATTGCATCTTACAGAGAAAGAAAAATACAACAATATGTTGATGGGCTAGATTACAATTCAGTAAAAAAGTTGAAAATATCCAAAGAGCTTATATTTGCATTGTTTAGGGACCCTCAGACGGGGGAAATCCCAAATGCAAGCAAGCCACATATCTCCATTGAGTGGTGCACATTTCAACCATTTGTTGATAACTGGATGGACAAATGGTACATGGTTTTTGATATGCCACCACACAACAACAGGGAAATTCCCTTATATTTCCTTCGAAAGATGTACGCAGAGTTCGTGTTGCATAAACACGTTAACTATTTTGACATCTTACAGTTTCAAGGGATCGGTGGGGGGATTCCCCAAAACCGACCCAATGCCAAGCTTCGAGACCAGGATTTCCCTATCCCTGCACCTCGCAGGCAGTTGCCTGGGCCAGATGTCCCACCAGCACATCGCATTATTCCACAGACACGGGATGCATTTTTGAGTTTGGCACGGGCGGTTGTTCGCCTTGGCAGGATGGTTCAACATATGGGTGAGGAAGGGACATCTGTCCTTAGTGTGGTACATACACCAGCTCGTCACCATGCAGGACCATCAGCTAGTGCAGGACCATCAGGACCATCCACTAGTGCAGGACCATCAGGACCATCCACTAGTGCAGGACCATCGACACATCCCCATCCTAGTACTGATCCTCACGAGTGCACATCATGTGGTCGTCCCTGCTATGGTATTGCCTCAGATGTTGCCTTCAGTGGGTTTTTGAGAGAGGTATGTTGATGGTTAATTGTAATAAATTCTTCATTTATTTTCATCTTTGTACATATATATATAGTTTGAGCTAATATATTAATTTTGTGAACTTGCAGTTGATGCTTTATGCCGGCAGTGACGCCCCAGAGCCGGATGTTCCAGACTCTACAGGGGGGCATGATGCTACCCATTCGGTAGGCCCATCTTATATACCACCTATTGCCGTATCTCACACCGAGGTAAACATTTTAAAATTTCAGTTTTTTAATACTTGTTAATTTGTTAATTTCCACATACTTTACATTTTAGTTCATTAATGCTATCTACGGTCTAATATTTACAATTATTAAACTTGCAGATGGCATATCCTTCACTGGGGCAAGGTAATGTGGAGGTAGTACCCATGGTCATACCGTCCCCTGAAACATCTGGGCTCCAGGTAAACAATTAAAAATGACATTTTTTAAATACATGTTTGTTTGTTGAATCATGCATGTCTAACTACATGAACACTTGCTGACTGTAGGCACCATCCGAGACATCTGGCCCATTGCCTGGATTTGTATCTCCCTCCAGGCCATTTGTGAACAAGGGTCATGTGTATGTGAGGCGTTCTACTCCTAGAAAGACTCCAGCTGCCCATGACCATGGGCTTACTCACACCATGGTAATGTATATCCTTCGATGATATTTGTTGTTTAACTTGAAATCCAGTGCATAAATCGTTTTTGTTAATGTTTGAATTGCATGTTTACTGCATCAGGAACCCGAGTTGTCTATAGAGAACCTCGCATCGATGGTTGATGCAGCAGTTAGTGCCACATCTGCAATGGCGACTGATCACACACAGGTATGTAACTATTTCAACATTATCTTTACATAGTTTATTATTGTTGGACCTATTGTTTATTCATGCATTTCTAACTATTTCAACATTTTTTCATTGTAGCCACCACCAGCAGGAGCAGTGCCTGGCCCCCCTGGTTCGACCATCCTGTATGTTCAACCGACGGCTCCATCTGCTACACAAGCAATGCAATCTCCTTTGTTAGTTGAGGTGAGATGTCCTTCAGTGACCAAGTGTTTCATGCACTTTCCATGCACCAGTTGATAATTGTTGAGCTAATGTATTAGTGTACATAGTTAGTTGAATTTAACAATTGATATTTAATTTGCAGGATCTAGGGATGCACATTGTTCCTAGGGATGTGACTAGAGGATCAACGTCGGGAAAGAACAAGAGAAAGCTTGAGTTTTGATAGTTTTGGATAGTTTTGGACACATGTGCTTTTGGATACTTTTGTATATATATGTACTTTTCGATACATTCAGTTTTGGAGACATGTACATTGACTTTATTGTGCATGTACTTTTGGAGACATGTACATTGACTTCATTGGATACATGTACTTTTGGATACTTTTGGATATACATGTACTTTTGGAAACATGCACTTTTGGATAGTTTTGGATATATATGTACTTTTGGATACATGTACTTGTGTCAATCTAATGTGTTGATTTGTGTGGATTATCTATTACTCATGAATGCACTATGTCAAAAGAACAAACTATTATATTCAAAGGTTGCAACGAATTCACTACATGCATGCACTAATTGGTATCTAATTAAAATTTGTGATTTTGGATGATCATTACAAGTTATGTCAAAGTTCTTGCTCGTGTAATTTAATCAAACTAAATGCAATACAATGTTTTCAAGGTTTCAACGAACTCACTCATGCACACCCATTTCCATCAACTACCAATGAAAGTCTAACATTATGAGGTTCTTCTTTAAAAATGGGTAATATTTCCTTGATGATCGTAAATTGAGAACCATTTGTAGCCACTCATATAATACCATCTTCACTTATCTTTGTACATGATAATCCATATAATGTGCTATGTTTTTTAACCTAAACAATCATCAAAAACCTAGAATTATAGGGATATGACAAAGAACCTTATGGGGCACCTTATATATTACCTAATTAGTTCAATATCTATTGATCCCACATTCATGGCATTTTAAATATGTTGCATGCTATCCATAATATATCATTTGATCATAATTAGGACATGCATCAATTGTTTGATACTCCTTTCTTGTATCTTTCATAAGGGCACACAATTCTCAATATGTGCAAGGTAAAGTATTTGATGGTTATAGGAAAATATTACCTAACAATCTATAAGAAAAAATCAATTTATGTACTAAATAATGGATATCGCAATGTAGTTATTACAATCACAAAAAATATTAAAAACTTATATTTATCATTAGAGTTATTGTGTATACATTAGGATCTTTGTCATACCATTGTTTGAAATGTCATTCAATACCTTCAATTTTATCAACATCAAATTAGTAGACAAAGTGACTCATCTTTGATCTCTTGTATAGGCCTTTGTGTGCCTTATCAATAAGATGTACATCATGAATATTATCATAGGTCTCATACATAGGTGCATCCTCATCCATGCAAACAAAGGTGTCATGGATCAACCTATTATCCCTTTATTCTCAATAATATTAGTATCATTATCTTCCATTGGATCAAATTCAACTCCATCACCCCCATTATTGCTACTCTAAATTGCAGCCTTAGGAGTTTTGATCATGTGTTTTTGTCTCTTTAGGAGTTTTGAAATATTATACTCTTTCAAAAATAATATGGAAGTTCAAATATTTAAAAGTGGCTTAAATTATAAAATGGGCGGAAATTCACCAAGTGTCCCTGAACGACATTTTCATGCGACTTGCAACTCGACATAACTCGGAAACTGGACGTCGGACTGACGAACCGTCGACTCCGTTGGTCTCCTGGCATGCGATTACCTCTAGGGGGCCCTCTCCCTCATCTCCCCATGGCCCAGCGGCTTCATTGTGCATTCATTTCGTAAACTAGGGTTTTGCTCAGTTTAATTGCATGCAATCTCGCATTGGTGGGTCAACTCTGCAAAAACCTCCCCCGAGCCAGTGTTGGCAGTTTTCCCACATCGGCATTTCCCACACACACTTGCGGGAGCCAACGGCACGCAATCTTCCTGCTCCGTTTGCTTTTTGGCTCCCGGACGGAAATTCACCAAGTGTCCCTGAACGACATTTTCATGCGACTTGCAACTCGACATAACTCGGAAACCGGACGTCAGACAGACGAACCGTCGACTCCGTTGGTCTCCTGGCGTGTGATTACCTCTAGGGGGCCCTCTCCCTCGTCTCCCCATGGCCCAGTGACTTCATTGTGCATTCATTTTGTAAAATAGGGTTTTGCTCAGTGTAATTGCATACAATCTCGCATTGGTGGGTCAACTCTGCAAAAAACTCCCCCGAGTTAGTGTTGGCAATGTTCCCACGTTGGCATTGCCCACACACACTTGTGGGAGCCAACGGCATGCAATTTTCCTGCTCTGTTTGCTTTTTGGCTCCTGAACGGAAATTCACCAAGTGTCCCTGAACGGCATTTTCATGCGACTTCCAACTCGACATAACTAGGAAACCGGACGTCGGACCGATGAACCGTCGAATCCGTTGGTCTCCTGGCGTGCAATTACCTCTAGGGAGCCCTCTCCCTCGTCTCCCCATGGCCCAGTGGCTTCATTGTGCATTCATTTTGTAAACTAGGGTTTTGCTCAGTGTAATTGCATGCAATCTCGCATTGGTGGGCCAACTCTGCAAAAACCTCCCCCAAGCCAGTGTTGGCAGTGTTCCCACATCGGCATTTCCCACACACACTTGCGGGAGCCAACGGCACGCAATCTTCCTGCTCCGTTTGCTTTTTGGCTCCTGGACGGAAATTCACCAAGTGTCCCTGAACGGCATTTTCATGCGACTTGCAACTCGACATAACTTGGAAACCAGACGTCGGACCGATGAACCGTCGACTCCGTTGGTCTCCTGGCGTGCGATTACCTCTAGGGGGCCCTCTCCCTCGTCTCCCCATGGCCCAGTGGCTTCATTGTGCATTCATTTCGTAAACTAAGGTTTTGCTAAGTGTGGGAGTGTGCAATTTTTGCACACGGGGGTCAACTTTGGAAAATCATCCACCGGGCAAGTATGGCTAGTGTTCCTAGCACGAACCTGTCTAGACACACCTATAGGACTCCCCGGAACTCGATTTTGTTGCATGATTGGAGTTATATGCCCCCGGTAGGTATCCAGCAGGTGTCCCTGAAGGCCTTCTGGTAGTGAGACGAGACGAGCCATAGAATGAAGACCGTGGCTCGGATCGACGAACCGTCGAATCTATTGGATTCAGCACACCGGGATAGTGCCAGGGGTGCCCCTCCCCTCCTACCCGGTGGCCCATGTGTCACCTTGCAGGTCCATCTTGGAAACTAGGGTTTTGCTCAGTGTGGGAGTGTGCAATTTTTGCACACGGGGGTCAACTTTGGAAAATCATCCACCGGGCAAGAATGGCTAGTGTTCCTAGCCCAAACCTGTCTAGACGCACCTGCAGGTCTCCCCGGAACCCAGTTTTGTTGCATGGTTGGAGTTCTATGCCCCCGGTAGGTATCCAGCAGGTGTCCCTGAAGGCCTTTTGGTAGTGAGATGGGACGAGCCATAGAATGAAGACCGTGGCTCGGATCAACGAACCGTCGACTCCGTTGGATTCAGCACACCGGGATAGTGCCAGGGGTGCCCCTCCCCTCCTACCAGGTGGCCCATGTGTCACCTTGCAGGTCCATCTTGGAAACTAGGGTTTTGCTCAATGTGGGAGTGTGCAATTTTTGCACACGGGGGTCAACTTTGGAAAATCATCCACCGGGCGGGTATGGCTAGTGTTCCTAACCCGAACCTGCCTAGACACTTTGGAAACTAGGGTTTTGCAGGTCCATGATGATGATGATGGTGATGATGATGAAGATGTTGATGATGATGGCTTGGTCTAAGGTGGTGCTCTCAAATAGCTAATTCATTATGAAATATTTAACAAGACATGAATTAAATTTAATATAAGTGTATTGTTTAATATAGTGAGCATGAATTGAATTAATTTTGTTGGGTGAAGCCAATAACCAACATGATGAACATAATATAATTTTAGGGTTTACTGATCATATGTAAAAAATGGCATATTCATAAACTTGACATACAAGAGAACTTTTGGCATATTTATAAACAATGTAAACGTAAATTTGGCATATCAAGAACGCAAAATTGACATATTCATATGAAACATACATGTGAAAATTGAGCATATATCAATATTCAATTACAAATAGTATAAATAGTATATTATTAAAAGTATGTAACGTACCTCATCATGCTAGATCCCACCTATTATCATACAACGAAGCCCTCCGGATCATCTCTTATACTGATGGTCTCCATTAGTCTCTCGTGCTCTGTATCTGGTAAGAAGTAGCGTACCTTCGATGTATTTCGACTAGGCATTGTTCGTACCTGAAGGTTTGTGCCAATGATTAAGTTGGTAAAGTGATACACACTTGCACCTGGTTTGTAATCCCTGTAAACATATCCACCCTTCTTTCTTCCATTGCTGTCCCGTGTCAAGTATTCACCTTTAACAACCATAGACCCAGTTGGAAAGTGGTTGTTTTCATCGTCAGTCATGGACACAATGAGTGTTTGCTTTCCATCAATACAGCATGCCAACCAGTATTCATCACCCCATTTAGTATCTTTTGAGGCAACCACTGCGTATATGTGCCCTACATTATATGATTGTAGGTATATGATCAAAATATTTTTCGTGCGATACAAGGCCATTAATGTGCATTTGAAGACTACGTAAACAAACAAAAAATGTTAAGGAAATGCATCATACCGGGTTGTACAAGGTTTGAGACATGATCAAAATTTGCAGAAATAGATGATTGGTCTTCTTCCAACGAAGTTAACTCAACAATTGCATGCTGATCAAGTGGAAGTGATATGAGATCCCATCCATCAACCCAATCCAATGATTCACACCCATCCCAGTCACCATCACAACAAGGGGGGCAAAAACAAGTGAGTTTTCTGGTCCAAATTTCAAATACTGGGTTATCAGAGCTTCGAACTGAATGAAAGCCACGAGTCCCAGGCACAGTCTTGCATTCCCATGCATGTGAACGATCTATGTCTACCACCTCCCAAAAAAATCTCTCCACATGTCTCTTTCTTGTGGATTCTACTCACATAGTTGATTCCTCTCCCATTACTGACGTGCACCACCTGACTATAGATTGAGCATTTAGAATAGTAGATTCTGTAGATACTTTCAATTCCTCTCTTCGTAGGGCTGTTTTGACACATGCTCCGGCTCCATCATGCTCTCCTTTACCATGCCCAGTCTCAAAATAGTTCCACATATGTGGCACTTTGTAGTTTTTATGCAATGAACACAACCGCTGAAATATGCGTGCATTTTTGAACTGACCAGCACACCCATCAGACCAAATCCAGTGTCGGTCCATCTGTATGTTCCTTCCCTTCAAGTGATCATAGAACATGATGAAGCAATGACGTACATAGTGGAAGTCGTGGCACCTATCATCACTTATGTAGAAGTGATATTCCTTCAAAATTTCTCTTTGCTCTTCAGTGCTATTTGGGCCATGCCTATATGTGATATGGACCATCAAGGAAACCTGCTAAGAGTGATAATACTAACTTTGGATCTCATTTTGAGGTTGCAGAGTGTAGTTCTCGGCAAAATCAACAACTGAAAGTATAGTACCAAGGGGAAATGTATCTCTGCATATTCTAAACTTCTCATCCTGCCATCGTGCCACGTGGACATGTTGAACATATTGATGTGTCTTTTCAATAAATTCCTTGATGAAGTCACTAACTTGTACCTGGTGACACAAAATGATCTCAATGTTAGTTTTTTGTTGTAAGTAAGGATTGAAATGTAACCGTTACAACATAATTTTATAGATATAAATGCATAGCTGAGATGTCACCAATTGTATTTTTTTGCTTTCTTTCCCTGGGACTATTTCATAGTTGATATATTTGAAACTTTTCATGTCTATAACCATTTTCCCAAATTCACTGTCTCCATTCTCGTGCATACATTGGCTCAATAATTCCATTCCAGCACAGTTGGAGCATGTTCCATCCAAACAAGATTTTGCATAGTATGTTTGCCCCTTGGGCCTATTGCACATGATGCTATGAATGAATTCTCTTGATGAAGTCGGTGGTATTGTCATGGAGCAATCCTGCACAATGTTAGTATGCAACACACGACGAATGTACAAAAATGTTTCATAGTAATATTCATAATCTACATGGTATCTACAACAACAAATGTTACGAAGAGTATTTATTCTAACATACCATGGCTTACATTTCTCAAAAGATCTTTGCCCCAAGTTCAATTGTCTATGCTCAATCTTAAATTTCTCGTAAAGCTCTGTCTGTGTTATATCAAGAAGATGCTTAGTATGTGGTTCACGATCCTTTGAACCCCTTCTTAGTTTTAGTACATCCTTTCGGTTTGAAGAAGGCCTTGTGTGATCATGCCAAACACTGTGCACTAGTCCCTTTACTGCATCAACTAGCTTCATGTCACGACGTGGCAACCGACCAACAAAGGCCCAAAAATCTGTCTGATCGGTTGTGTCAAGATGTTCTCTTCTAATAGAATACCTATGGAGGGTTTTTACATTCAAATTAACTAGTTCGAATGTAGGCCTGAGAATACGAAGGGCCCTGGTGTTCTTATCTGCAATTGATTGTGACAACACACGACGAGCAGCATTGCGGTCCTTTGAACATGTGTTCTTACCAATTTTACCAAATGCATCTACTAGGCTTTTAACTATATGAGAACTTGGTTCAGAATTCTTTATCATCTTTATCCCTAACTTTTTCCTAACAACATTCATGCTCCTAGATTTTAACAATGATAAAAATAATCTACATTTATCTCCATCACATTTAGAAACAAAATATTTATCAAGTATCTGTTGAGTTTGATAAGCAATACTACGTTTAGATAGCGTACCTTCAATGGAATTCATAAGTCTTTCATCAACTTGTATACGCTTCGGAGTTCTTTGACGTGTGCTTGCTAATGGAGGTAAGGGGGTTGGAATTGTACCATGTAGCGCATCACCAAGACGCTCTGGCATTTCAGTAGTAGCTTGGTGTCCTTCATTCTCTTCCTGGTAGTTGGATGGTGGAAGTCCAACATCCTCATCCATGGTCTGTGGAAGTTCAACATCCCCTTGTGGAAGTCCAACATCCTCATCGATGGTGTGGATAACATTCTCTTCTTCAACAGTAGGAAAAATTTCCAACGCCTCTCTGACTTCATCGCTTGTATAACCACATCCGGATAGCAAAATGGGTGTTTCTTCGTGAGCTTCATCTTGAGATGGTAACTTATCACTTTGACTTGAAGTGGGAATTGAAACATCCCCTAATGAGCACCTACGTTTTGCTTCTTGATTACTTCCATGGGGTGCTTGTTCAACAACTATTGTGGAAATTGAAGGTCCCTCTTGTCGTGGATTAATAGGATGAACCATGGTATCCTCTACAATTGGATTTGGATTAGTTTCCAAAGAAAGCCTCTGATTCATCATGTATATTCTTTTCTTTTCTTTCTCTTCTTCAATGACTTCTTGAGGTCTCTTCTTCCTTGTTGATTTGTTTACTCGGTTACGTGCATTCCCCATCACCACAATGATCAATTCAATATAGTTTGTTTTTGTTGCTCCTCAATTACAAGCTCTTCAATAATAAGCAAATTGAAGTTCTTCCTTGTTGGTCTTGAAGCTTGATATCTTATCTTGTGTGCTCCTCAAATATAGGAAAAATGAATCTTTCAAAGGCCTTATCTTTGGGGTTCTTCAATTGGAGATTCTTCAAGCTTGTTGATTATTTTCTTCAAATATGGCCATATAACCCAACATCACAGTGAGCAACCATGAAAGATGTCCTCAATGCTGCACCTGCATAAAAAAAAATGATGGAGTTGGTGTAGAATGTGAAAATTTTCAGGCGCGGGCTCGTGCTGTTCGAAAAATCGCGGGATTGTTGTTTTCGTTCGGATAGAGTGAAGTTGCTCTCGGACAGCAATAGTCCATTATTTCTGGAGTTACAAAATGCGCACGCGTTATAGAACTACAAAACGCATGTGCGATATGTAGTGAAAAAACGCGAACGCGATATAGTCAAGCACAATAAATAGGTTAGGTGCACGGCTAGGGCAACAAACAAAATCAAAGAAAACTAATAATTTATATGGTTGCATACAAAACAAATGTTTTGTATGGTTTAATACCCCCTAGCTCTCTCCCAATAATCCCTAGATACCCCCTATCTCTTTCTAAATATCTGTCCCTCATTCTCCCTACATCCCTCCCTACATGTTTCTTTCATGTTTCTTTCTCTCCCTTACTCCAGCCATGTCTCTACCACCCCACTCTCCATCTCTCCACCTTCTCTTTATCTTCGTCATTATCCCTCCCTATAGCACTCTCTCCCTTCTTCTCCCTTAATCACTAACCCCCTACGCCTTTATCCCTCCCCCCTGCCCTCTCTGTCTTACCTTGTTCCTAGAGCCCCTCCACCATAAAGGCCTTTAGACCCTCTTCTAAACATTAATCCCTAAGTGCATAAGTGCACAAGATGATGAGGAGGAGGAGGGTGATGACAATGAAGATGATCATGATGTAGATGAAGATGATAAAGATGATGAGGAGGAGGAGGGTGTTGACAATGAAGATGATCATGATGCAGATGAAGATGATAAAGATTATAATGTTGATGAAGATGATGGTGATGATGATGAAGATGTTGATGATGATGGTGATGAAGATGTTGATGATGATGGTGATGATGATGATGATGAAGATGATGGTGACATGATGGAGATGTTGATCTGATGAGGAAGATGTTGAGCTGATGAGGAAGATGGTGATGATGGTGATGATGTTGATGAGGACGATGATGGAGATGAAGATGATGATGATGAAGAAGATGATGATGATGGAGATGTTGTGTTGATGGGGAACCTAGAGATGACAATGATGATGAAGATGGTGATGGTGATGGTGATGGTGATGACGATGAAGATTTTGATGATGATGCTGATGGCGATGATGATGAAGATGTTGACGATGATGGTGATGGTGATGTTTAGATGATGATCATGATGATGTTCAGAAGATCATGATGGTGATGATGGTGATGATGATGGAGAAAATGACAATGATGGATATGTTGGTGAGGAACCTGCAGATGCCAATGATGATGATGATGGAGATGTTGATGAGGAACCTACAGATGCCAATGATGATGGTGATGACGATGAAGATGTTGATGATGATGGTGCTGGTAATGATGATGATGATGATGAAGATGAAGATGATGGTGACATGATGGAGATGTTGATCTGATGAGGAAGATGATGATGATGATGATGATGATGGTGATGATGATGAAGATGTTGATGACGATGATGACGTTGATGAAGATGATGATGATGATGAAGATGATGATGATGGAGATGTGTTGATGGGGAACCTAGAGATGAAAATGATGATGAAGATGGTGATGGTGATGACGATGAATATTTTGATGATGATGCTGATGGCGATGATGATGAAGATGTTGACGATGATGGTGATGGTGATGTTTAGATGATGATCATGATGATGTTCAGAAGATCATGATGGTGATGATGGTGATGATGATGGAGAAAATGACGATGATGGATATGTTGATGAGGAACCTGCAGATGCCAATGATGACAATGATGGAGATGTTGATGAGGAACCTACAGATGCCAATGATGATGGTGATGGCGATGAAGATGTTGATGATGATGGTGCTGGTAATGATGATGATGATGATGATGATGATGATGAAGATGATGGTGACATGATGGAGATGTTGATCTGATGAGGAAGATGATGATAATGATGATGGTGATGATGATGAAGATGTTGATGACGATGATGACGGTGATGAAGATGATGGAGATGTTGACCTGATGACGATGAAGATGATGATTATGGTGATGATGATGAAGATGTTGATGCTGATGATGATGGTGATGAAGATGATGATGATGGAGAAGATGATGATGATGGAGATGTTGATGAGGAACCTACAAATGCCAATGATGATGATGATGATGGTGATGACAATGAAGATGTTGATGATGATGGTGATGGTAATGATGATGAAGATGATGATGATGATGGTGATGGTGATGTTTAGATGATGATGATGATGATGAAGAAGATGATGGTGACATGATGGATATGTTGATCTGATTCAAGGAAGATGATGATGATGATGATGATGGTGATGATGGTGATGATGTTGATGATGATGATGGTGATGAAGATGATGATGATGATGAAGATGATGATGATGGAGATGTTGATGTTGATGGGGAACCTAGAGATGACAATGATGATGAATATGGTAATGGTGATGGTGATGGTGATGACGATGAAGATTTTGATGATGATGGTGATGGTGATGATGATGAAGATGTTGATGATGATGGTGATGGTGATGTTTAGATGATGATCATGATGATGTTCAGAAGATGATGATAATGATGATGGAGATGTTGATTTGATGAGGAATATGATGATGATGATGATGATGGTGATGATGATGAAGATGATGGTCATGAAGATGATGATGATGAAGAATATGATGCTGATGGAGAATATGATGCTCACAACTCCCTCTAGTCTCTCTCTCCCCAACCATCTCTCTCTCTCTCTCTCTCTCTCTCTCTCTCAAACACACACACATACACACACATTATGTCACTTTCCATTCTCAAACCCATCCCCCCTCCATCCATATCTATCTCCAACTTTCTCCTTCCATCCCTCACCCTACCTTCTCTCCCTCCCTCTCTCATCGCCTGTCTCTCACCTTCTATCCCTCCCTCATCTTTCCCTCAACCTATCCCAATCTCTCCATCACTTCCTCTCTCTCCATCGCCACCACTCTCTGCATGTCTCCCACCAACACTTTCTGTCCCTCCCTTCCTATCTCTTATTTCGTTCTATCCCCATCTATCTCTCACTCCCTCCAAATCCATTCCTCCCCATTGTCCCTCTCCCTCCCTCGCTCTATGTCTCTCCCCCCCTTGTATTCTTTATTTCTCTCTCACATCCCCCTTGCCTCCATCCATTCCCCCTTGTCACTCAAGTCTCACTTTCAAGTTCTAACCCTATACCTCTTCAGAACCTATTCTACTCCTAATAGTGCTCTCAAGCTCCACTTCCCTTCACCCCCTGTAGCCCATCATGTTCTCATTCCCTTCATCTCTCCCCACTCAAGCTTCCAACATCCTTCTAAGCCCTTGACCCTTTCCCACCCCTATTAAATATTAACCATAGATTCCCTTGACCCTTCCCCACCCCTTCTCAAATATTAAACAAAAATTTCCTTGACTTCCACACCCCCTCTTTCTCAAGTATTAAACATGTATTTTATGATTTGAATAACGCGCACGCGTTTTGTAACTATATAACGCGTACGTGTTATGTAGTTATATAACGCGTACACATTAAGTATTTATATAACGCGCACGCGTTATGTAGTTATATAACACGTACGCGTTATTTACATCTAAAAGCGCGGCAATATTTTTGAATTTAAACAGGCCGAGTCACATGCTCACATGTCAACAATAATCCTATGTGTATGCTTTGGAGTTTGCTTCGGTAATTCCAAACCTGTGCTATGTTAATGAAAAACCAAAGCTAATTGGGTATTTCTTCCAGTTTCTGGAGAAGCCTGTGCTTAGCCATTCGTTACAATATGCTACACAGAGTCATTTTTGACGAAATCTTAGACACAAATAGCATTTTTTCTGCAGATTCCAAATATGTAACTTTTATTTTGAAATATTAATTTTTCCTATTTTCTTTCAATTTCTTTTCTGTCCTACCTCCTTAACTCGTGAAACACACTGTTAGTGTTTCTTCCATAACTTTTTCAATTCTAAATCATTTCAAAAAAAAATTGTATGGTGCACAAGAGGACACTAACCTCCACGTTCTATGAAAAACCCATTTCAAGATTTTTGCATTAAGACCTTCAAAGGCTCTACCCACAAAAGAGGTACTATTTTCGAGGTTTGATCACTTAGACAATTATAAAAAAATAATAAAATTACTAATTTAATTTTTGAAAAATAATGGCGCACAAGTGCTATGTGTTCTCTACATGCATGCCGATTTTTGTAGCTTGATTCCATCATTTAGGCCCTCAAAGGCTCTACCCACAAAAACATATACCTTATCATTTGCCTGAAAAATAAAAAGTTTCTATTAGAAAAATGAAACTTGACATAGCTATGCAAATTTTTAATACATAAAAGTTATATATTCAGAAACGTGATTCAATTTCCTACATTTCATCTTTTTTACTCAATGCAAGATATTTTGCATAAGTAGATCAAAAAATCCAAGTAAGTTGAGGGATGCCTGCTTTTTCAGTTTTCTATTGCATCTA
Source organism: Larix kaempferi (assembly GCA_027924585.1). Classification (NCBI taxonomy): domain Eukaryota; kingdom Viridiplantae; phylum Streptophyta; class Pinopsida; order Pinales; family Pinaceae; genus Larix; species Larix kaempferi. Next base: position 6,782,569 of record BSBM01000136.1, read on the forward strand.
ACGTGCCAAAAGTGACCCTCATTAGCTTGCACTGACCCTTTGGATAAAGACACTAACTAAAACCCCATCAAATTACAAACTCATTTTTAACCCTATAGAAATGATTAAAGGACTAGAATGACAACTTTAGATAACAACCCTAACTAAAACCCCATGAAAGAAATTGACTATCACACTAATCTATTGACACAACCAATCATTCAATTACCAATTGAACCTAAGTGATCCAAAAACTCATTTTTGTGCATGAAAGCTAAAATCTCATATTTAGCCTTTTATCTTGGTTTAAGACATTTTAAACAATTTTAAAATAATATAAATATTTAAGACAAAAAGGTGATTTCATCTTAAATATTCATCTCAAATGCCCCTCGAGTGTAGTAGTGTCTTTATACCTAGATATCATCTCCCACACCTTTGTAATCCCTATGTTGGTGTTTTCACCCCATGTTTATGATGGTGCCTCCTAATATCCCCACTTCATGTCTTTGTCTTTGTCTTTCAATGTACTTTGTAGTGTCATCACATTTCTATTTTTCTAATGACACCTTCCCATTGGTGACACGTTCAATGTTTCTTTTTAAAATCACCGCCTTGTTTTTTTTATTTCATCTCACACTCTTCACCACCTCATTCTCCCTGATTAATTGTGGGTTAGCATCACCAATTATCTCCTCTTGCTTCTTTTTCCTTTTCTATGGCCACCCTAGCATAGTTGCCTACTCTTTATCTTTACCTGCTCTTGTCTTCCTTTCTTTTCTTTGGATTTGTTGTCATTATCCCTTTTCCCTCATAAGGAAAGATACTATTTTTTGTGATGTAGGTACTTATCCTATTCCAATATATTACTCCTTTGTCACTGGATCCTACCTATAGGTAAATACATGTATGCATATCTTACTCATGCTCTGGTATCGTATTCAAATTATCATAGTTTAATTTCTATTATTGTTATTAGACATACCCATGGTTTATTTCATGTTATAATTGTTATTTGACTAACATGGAAGTATGAGTTGCTTATCTCTAATGTAGTAATTCATCTCTTATATTTCTTACATAATATTTAGACTTATTAATCATTGCCAAATCAAATATTCATTTGCATCTCATATATTTTTATCATGATGAAATTTTCTACTTGACATGCATCTCATGCTTCTTGATCCTTCTTTATTTATTTCTCTTATATATGGTTCATATTGCTTGCACATATTTTTCACAGCTTCACACATTACCTTGATTATTGGGGCATGGTGTCTCCATGCAAATGCATGAAATTAAATGAAGTTGAATAGTGGACAATACTTCCTCACCAAGTCTAGACAATAGCTAAATGCTACACACTCTAGCACACATCCAACCTTTATACATCATTGGTTTTCTATTATTGCAACTCATTTTTTGTCTTATTTTAGTTGATTTCTTCTCTCCTAAGTCCTTGCTTACATTTCACTACTATTCCCATAATATGGATAGTAACTCATACATGGTGGGTGATATTTTCTATATGAATTTCTCACTTTTGACTCACATAAACCTACCCACTAGGAGGTAAGTGTGTGACCCTCTTTTGTTTCATGTCCATGTGTGACACACCAAATGATTCACAACTTAGGAGTCAACTTAAAATGAATCAATCCTCCTCAACCCTACCCAGTCTCATGGTGGGGAGTGTACCACAAATTCCTAAATAGGATATTGCATCTATGTTCCATGGCACATGTAAAAAAAGAGCCATTTCGAGCCTAAAAAGCCATGGCATGTTCCATGGCACATGTAAAAAAAGAGCCATTTCGAGCCTTAAAAGCCATGGCATGGTCTTACAGAACCTATGACATTGACTACATGACATGTGATACTAAGGAAAACCATATAGTACAACTTTTCTATATGATTTAAACCCTTCAACAATTAACCTAACATACACATATGCCTTGAGGTTCCATTTCCTATGTGTGTTCATAGAGTTATAGAAGTGAACCACTTCATAAAAAAATGTTCAAAAAATGTGTTCATAGACATATAAAATTAATCAGTTTTATTTTTAATTTGCAAGAGTGCTCCTTTTATTTTTCTAGTCCCATATTAGAAATTAATAAATTGTAATTATTAATAGACCCTTATTCAATGGGGGATCAAGAGTTTTTACGAGAAATGTTCAAACATAGACAAGTGCATAACCAAGTATCCCCATTAGTGACAACTTCCAATTATTTGTTTTCCTTGAGGCATGCAATGGAGAGTTGGACCCGATCTCTCGCAGACAACTTTACTTATTGATTGTAATTATTAACCTCTTCCAATTCAACCAAGGAACTAAACAACATTTCCATAGATTGTTTGGCCAAGGAAAAGTAATCATTGATTCTACTTTGACTATGATGGGATACACCTCAAATTTCTATAGATGGTCCAACATGAAATTTACCCACTAGTTGAAAGTGAGGAAATGAGTGGAAGAGGATGATCCAACTAGCTAGTGGAAACCATAATGTTTTAAACATTGAGCAAACCATTTCACAGGAAAACATATATTTGGGAGGGACTCATAGTAAGAGAGACTATATATAGGAGGATATGGGCCAATGTGTTGCTTTGATAACTATAGACACAAGGTGAAATCAACATAGGACATATGGCTATATTGTCTTTAGCAAAGACTGAAATAGTAGGATGTTGCAGAAAGGGGCAAGTTTGAATAAAACCTACTCTTTGGAAAATTTAGGGGCTAAATTCCATTCTTGCCCTAATTTTTCATATTTTTTTCCAAAAAATATTCATTGATTTTCGTTTTTTCTAAAAGCAATTTGCCCAAATGATATATAATAATATTATTTTATTGTAAAAATCACCAAAAGTTTCTATAAAATATATAATTTTTTTATAAATTTAAATATTTAAAAAAAAAACATTGCCAAACATTTTATAATGTATTTTTAAAAATCGACAAAATTTTTAATATAAGTGTGACCATATCTACCTTCGCATGCACGGACAAGAAAAAAAAAGAGAAAAAGAAAATATGCATTTACCTCTTATCTCATTAAATGAGTTTCACCCCTCCCTTCTAGCTACATTATGGAACGAAAATTTGGCTCATGGTCTCCTCTCAATGCCATTCTTTCAACCTGCCCTAAGTGAGGCATGAAATTTTTTGACATGGTGTTGGTGTCAGAGTCATTTATATATAAATGAACATCAATAAGATGATGAACTAGAGCTCTTTCTTAGAGATAAAGTTTATAAATGAAAATTATACTAATTAGAATCTTAGGCTGATTTTTGGCCAAGATGCTCTTGTGAGGAAGGTTATTGTAAGACAAGTATGTAGAATATATTGAAGATACATTTCAAAATGAAAGATTTTTTTGTAATTCTTTAAAAGAATCATTGGAGCGAATATGTGATGGAAGAGTTGAAGGAAGCACGTTTTGCTGAAATATTGGCAAAGTATCTTTATAATCTTCCTCAAAAAGGTGGCATCAAAAAACCAAGTGATTCTAACACTGATATTGAAAAAGCCATGGATTTTATTGAGTATATTGGTGATAAAGATTTGTTTGCTGAATTTTGCAAAAAAAAATCTAACTATTAGATTCATGTTTGATCAAAGTGCAACCCTTAGCGTCGAGGACAACATAATTGCAAAGATAAAGAAACAATGCGGTGAGCAATATACATTGAATATAGAGGGTATGTTGAAAGATATGAAAATAAAGAGGACGGAGATTCTAGATTTTTGGATTACCTTCAAAGTATAAAATATCGATCTTGGAATGGAATTGAAAGTTACGGTTGAAAACTGATTTTTGGGCAACGTATGAGTTTTCCTAAATAAATGAAAATTATACTAATTGGAATCCTAGGCTCACTATTATTTGGAATTTGTGAGCCACCTTTTGGTTTCCTTTGGGATCTTTCTTCTAGAAGTGGTCCATTAAATACTTTTTATATATAAGTATATATTTTCAAAGAAGGGGCCATTAAATACATTAAAAGATGCTTGGTTAATAAAAACTTTATTAGTGAAACAATTTTTCTAGATTTCTTCAATGGATTGCACGGGAAAATAGATGACAACACAAAGCATAAAGTTTCCTTCAATTGCTTGAACAAAATAAAGTTATAATGCAAGGACAAATTTACACGACAACGATCACCATTCACGTAACAGTTAGAACTATTATTTTGATGTAAAGGGAATTGCAAGTTTCAGAGTTTTCTTAAAGTTAAACGATAGAAATAATGAAGTAGCAGTTTCAATGGGGAATCGCATGACTGCTATCATTATATCATTTTGCAATGTTTTCCCTGTAGCTTGTATGGAGCTTCCTCAAATTGCTTCATAGCTATTGAATTTTTTCAAAGTGACAGTAATCAGTGCTCTACTTACTTGCACCCGGCATTAAAAAAACGATAACACATAATATAGCTGGGTGGCGTTTGGACATTGAGACATTTTGTGTGGCTTCCAAACGAAAATCTAAACACGTAACCTTCATTATGTATATCAAGTAATGAATTTGGATGGGCCGAATCTCTGCCCTAGGGATCACCCTTCACTTCGGGGCTATTGCATACGAAACCAAAGGACTAAATATACAGGGTCAGCTCTCTAAATAGAGGTTGCCCACAATTATACACATCTTTAACTTTACTTCACATGTAAATGCCCGATCAATTTAATACAGATATCCCTCCATTAATATGGAAATACAAGAGCACGTTAATAATCGACTGGTCAACCGTTGAAAGTTAATACATAGTACATATTGAATACTAGAAGCCATCTCTAATGGAAGCCATCCCTAATTTCTTTACGCAGAGATAGTTTATAACTCATCAATCAGCCATACGACGGAAATTGGCTCTATTGACAGCCATTCATCTATTTTTATCCACAGAAAAATCCAATCTATGGCTTGGCGCGTCACGGAAATGCCAGAAGCATATATTAACCATTATAAACCAATCAATTATAAATAGAAATAACTCTAGATTACATCTTCAATGGTGTAAAACATCTTTTATATAACTAACAGTAGTACTAACTACTAGTTGAAACTAAATCACTATCTTTTATCGATGTGATATCCATAGTGAAGCCACCTCACTTGGAAACTCTAACGAGGGTTCACCGGTGATGTTTGGAGCTTTTGTTTCTCTACCTGTCCCCATTGGGGATTTACTCTACGACATGAATGTGACCCAGGCTCGACATCACCTAACGTCTGAAAAATATAACATTAAACTAGAACATTTTACAACATTTTATAGGGAGAGGAAGTGAAACTTCTGATGTTTCGAGCTAAAGGATATCATTTACACATTATCACTATATCCAGGGATGATATTATAAATAACAAGAACGAAATTCAGTGTCAATATGTTGCTAATTTGTTAAAAGTAAAGCCACGGAATGAAGTAATTGTAGTTATTCTTTAGAATAGTAAATCAAATAAACCTCTTAATATTAACACGAATATTGAAAGCTGCGGTTCTTACATGTACCTTCTTTGTTGACTTGTGATTAACAGAAAAGGAGATCAAAGCCACTGGATCAGAGAATCGACGCTACTCATCAGATGCACTAGATGATAAAAAACCCTTTTTTTCTCGACATCATGGATTTTTATCTGTAATGGCCAGAGATAACAAGAGATATTCCCTCGAATGCCAAATAATATGCATGGTAGTGAAATAATGTTGTTCTAATATTGCATTTACAGACGCATACCATTTAACCCAAACAGACAGTCAGACAGAGATCTTATTACACTCAAATTACAGTTGATTTCTTATATCTTATTGCCTTGTCTTGGTCGGCAGGTGGGAAGGAGTTAATTAAAGGGATCTCACTTGGAGCATCCATTGGGGGGGTTAAATCGAAAGGAGTTATGGTGAGAGTGGACTGCCGATCTTCTTGGTAAGGAAAATCAAAGGCATAGACCGTTGATCTAGAACCATCAGCAGTAATGGAAGTAGCAGCGTTGCCAGCAAAGGTGGTTAAAAGTATATATTCTATTTTCCGTCTTTAAAATTACAACCATTTTATACCAGAACTGAACCTTAGGAGTAATTTCCAGGTAAAGGGGGTGATCGTTCCCCAGGGCTATCCTCCCTCACGGTGAAAGGCTTATTTCTACCGAAAGGCTCAAAGTTTTCAAGGTACATGGCAAAGGGGTAAGGGCCTACGGTGATAGAAGAAAGGCATCTGGCGAAAGGTGAAGGTGAAAGTTTTTGGCAAAAGGTTACAAATTACCATTGGTGAAGGGAAAAGGGGAAAAAGGCATCTGGTGAGAGGTAACAGGATACAGGTTAGAGGCAAAAGGAAAAAGTTGAGGGGTTATTATATTCTAGTAATCTCTATGACAGGATAATTTCTCATTTATATATTTGCGGATTAGAGGGGAAATATATATTCAGACAGGAAACCGCGGACCCATTTCATACTCTCAAAAATCAAATAGAAATAGATCAAATAGCCGACACAAAGTTGGGTACAGGCCAGAAAGGGAAGTTTACTTACCAACTTTTTGAAATATTGTGCAGCCGCTTCCAAGGACTTCAGCTCCAATGGATCTCAGTCTGCAAAATAAATATGGAGAATGATTTAGTACAATCCAATAGATTCATAATATGCCCCCATGAGAACTAATTATAAACAACCCAGAACGCAAAATGATTTACCTGATTAAATAGAGGCAAAATGATTTACTTGATTAAACAGACGCACTGCACCAAACTGTAACACAAGTTCATAGGGGCCTTGCAGATTGTCAGATGAAAGGGCAGGCTCAATTAACTTCATCACCTGGTGGCCTACTACCTTTGCTATTTGTCTTAACAACCAGAACCAAAACCCATACCCTTTCTCATCAGAGCAGGACCAGAACCTCTGTGCATAGCAGAACCCATTCCCTCGCTCATCAGAGAAGGACCAGAACCTGATCCGTGCAGCGGGTTCGACTCATAAAAAATAGATTGAAGAATGTTAAAAGTAATCCCTGTAATTTCAATTCCCACGCTATCCCTCTACCTCCAGAATTTGCCTCCGCAAACAATTCGTGCTCTCCCTCCATAACCTTGAAAATATATGGCTTACAATTGTTGTTGGTAAATGCAGTCGACAATGCCAGAGGCTAGTAGATTGGAGAATGAATGCTCGATGATTTTGCAGGTAAAGATAAAAAGTGAAAAATGTTTCGTTTGTTGACAGTGATGAAGTGTCTTAATTTAAGACATTTCACAAAATTAAAAAAGTAATTTTAAAACGAAATATATATTTAAGACAAAAACAAGAATTCGTCTTAAAGTTTCACTACCCCTCCAGTGTAGTAGTGCTTTGAGTCATTTAAGGACTAACAAAAGGCTGATAGAAATCGCTGAACAAATGAAAGGTGTCAACTTCTAGCTAAAGTGCACCTAATTACAAACACAATATTGCAAGTATAAAAAATACAAGAAAACTTAAAAAAAATCATTGTTCACAAGTTACAACTTGATGTAGAATTTGAAATTGAAGTGGTCTTCAAATAATGATAGATTGGAGATGCTTTGATTTTTCTATTGATTACTGGCTTGATGATTCTCTATTACAATGTCAAGGCCATTGCAACAAAAGTCCCCCAATGTATTCTATAGTGATGTCAACCAACTGCTTCTCGCTATACAATTTTCTTCATCAGAATAGCTAGCAAAGAGAGATGATTATCACTATTGTATGACACCCACAACTCCAATGTAGTAGGGCATTTTGGAGCACACAATACGTTGATTCATATGCATTCTCTATCTATCTAAAATTATTTCTTGGTATTGATCCTATATAGAATTCTCACATGGTATTAGAGCCTTGGAATATCTTGATTAAATTAGTTTTCCAGTTGTTTTGCAGGTATTGAAGATCAAATGGCATAAAATTATTGTTGAAGAATAACTCATATCTTTCCATCTCTCATCATTGTTCTCCTCTTACACTTCAGATATTGAGGATCCTTTGTTGGTCAATGGTATCCAATAAAGTGATCTATAGTTATTTGGAATTCAATATACAATTAAGGTTGTTGGTTGCGCCTTCACTTCCTCTGTCCATGCTTCTGCTAGTTCCCACATGATTGTCAGCATGTTTTTCAAGAAGTTGGAGACATCTCCCAATTTTCTCATATGTCTTCTGATTCGAATCATCATCCAGTTGTTGCAGCTCATACACACTCACAATCTCTCCTTGAGTTGATTTTTGGTGTGTTATTGAATACTATCGAGGCAAAATTACAGTTTGGAGTGACTGGTTTCACTCTCTCTGTCCTGCTTCTGATCCACTGCATGATTATTGGCACTTATTTCACATAATATGAAGGATATCATCAAGTCTCCTTTGGACCTGATCTCAAGAAGCTCAAGTCTAGTGAGAACATTCCACTTCTTCCCAAGAAGAAGATTCCTCCCGACATTTTACCAAGTTCTCACCTGCTAGGAGTTTGGAGAGCCTTATTATGGTGTATTCCATGATCTTGAGGGGAGGTTTTCTTCCCAAGTGGTTTTCCTTCTTTCCTCACCTACATGGACTACTAAATTTTTGTATTGGGGTGACCATAAGCCTTCTTGCGTGGGCCATATATTTATGATATTTTACCACATACAATCATGCTTAGGGGGGGTGTTGGAATATTTAAAAGCCCATTCCATATTTAGGATATATTTTCTTGGTCATCTAGATTAATTTTCCTATGTGTAGACTATCTAGTTGGCTTAGTTTTGTCTTATATGCCTCCATATGCCATCCTAAGTCACTAAAACAAATTTGGATAGATTCTGGATAAGATTTCTTTGGATTTTGTCTGATTTTATTCCATTCCTGAATTAGAAAGACACTTTCCTAATTTAGACAACTTTATCTTGTTTTTTCTACTTTCTAGTGGATAAGGTAAAGCTAGTTGACTTCCAAACTCTCTCCACTTAGCCACTTCAACCTCCACCTCTTTATTCTCTCCAAAAGTTATCAATCCATTGTATTTTCTCTCTTGAGATGTATTATATATTGTATTCATATTGAGAAATAACAATATTGAATTGCCCTATACCAAAAAATTGAGAATACCATATTGAAGAATAACAATACTGAATTGCCCCCATACCAAAAGATTGAAAGATCCATAAAAGAGCCCAGAATCTTTTGAGAGATCCATAAAAGAGCCCAGAAAGCAATAAACTCAAAACGGGTATTAGTACCGAGCCCTACACCCATCCACAATGTAAGCAATGATCCGCCTTTAATCGTAACACCATACCCACTACACAACTCCATCCTTGGATGCCCCATCGAAAAAACCATGCGCCATCCAAATTTCCTAGAAAATAAACACAGGAAGTTCCCTAAACTCCACTTGGTGCTGCATCCACCGATATAAACAAGCCGCCAAATTATCGTGTTCCCAATACAACCCAACATTCGCACAGAACCGCAGTCTATCGCAGATAGCCACCCAAGCCGACCTAAAGAAATTACATCTGGAAAATAAATGTAAGATCGATCAATATTTTTACGGCATAACGAGTCGTAGCCAGGGCCAATGAAGCCCCTTCTCAACAGATTGTCCCATGTGAGGATTTTATCATCCAAACAAAGCTAAATAAAACATTTTAACCGCTGAGGAATCTTCCATTTTCAAAGTTTTTTGTCCACCACTTCGACTCCCGAGATATCACCCTGTTGATCAGAATCATATGCCAACTTTTTTGTTGGAGAACCAAAAGAGTGTTTCCAGTCCCAGACTAAAGAATCCAGCTGATCACTTATGACTGTAACGCTTGTGGTATTTAAATTCATTAGATAAACCGCCCATTCCTCAGCAACTTGTGGAGAGAGGCCCAGATCCTCTGCCGAGAGCCAACAATTTAAGGAGCCGGCCGAAGTAGTGTATAGTCTTTGATCTAGACTAACCAAATAATATTCTTGGAGTGTGTTGGAATGTGACAACCAATTGACGGTTGAGGTCAAGTTGGTTCACGGAGGTTTCACCAACGGTATAATCGGTTATCGGTTGTGTAACTGACGAAGGAGGATCTTAAATATGTGACCCATTGAGGCAGATATTGAGTCGGGGCTTTAAGCCCTCTCCGAGATAGTTTGTAAACTATGTTGATGATGAATAAAGAATGCCTGCCCTTGTCCCGTGGATGTAGCCCACACTCAGTGGGTGAACCACGTAAATTTCTGTGTCTCTTGTGTGATTGCTGTGTATTATCTATTCTGTTGTTTTCTGTAATTACATATTTATTATGTATGTGTGCTTAATGCACAACAAGTGGTATCAGAGCTCAGGTGAAGAGCAGAATTGCAGAGAACGAGAGAAGTCTTCCAGAACTGAAGGGAGAGCAATCCTGGATAGAGAAACGCTGAAAGAGAGGAGAAAATCCGTGTCTAGAGGGAGAGGCCGTTTGAGGGAGAGAACTCCGTTGGAGAACCAGGCCGTTGAAGTTTTGTGTGCAGACTACTGCGTCCAGTGGCTGCCGAACTCAAGAGGTCCGCAGACTGCTGAAAAGAGCCGTAAAGCTCTGTGTGAGATCTCCGTTGCAGACTGTTGTCAGGGAGACTCGCTGTGTCGTGTGCAGTGCAGAAGAGCTACCCTGGTGTCGTCGAGCTACTCCTGATGGAGCCTGCTGTCATCATGCCACTCCTGCAGAATCGTGCTGCCTTCGTTGTATTGAGGAGGAGCGGTTCTGTGGTCAGTTGAGGAGGAGTCCGCGCAAGAGAGAGCCGATCCAGTGGGAAGCCGATGCTGTGGTCCGTTAAGGAGGAGACCCGTGGTGAAGGGTGGGAGCCCGTGAGCCAGAGAGCAGAGTGTGGTGGTCGCAGCCAGCAGAATTGGAGGTCCAGTCCTGTGTGGTGAAAGCAGCAGGAGCCCGCGCACGTGTTAAAGCCAGTCTCGTAGAAGGAATTGTGGAGCAGGAGGTTGTATCGTAGAAGGCAGCCAGCAAAGCCCATGCCAGCCCGTGGAGTAGTAGAGGGAGCAGAACCGTTTCGGGGAACCCGTGAACAGAAGGATATGAGGATCGAAGGTCGCATCATTGGATTTGATGAGTACATGAACCTTGTACAAGAAGATGCAGAAGAAATTTCTGTCAAGAGAAAGGCGCATAAACCGTTAGGACGGATTCTACTGAAAGGAGATAACATCACGTTAATGATGAACACTGCGAAATAAATTGTGTCAATCGGTGAAACTTGAGTGTAAATTGACCTAGCCAAGAAGAAGACGTTCACAGTGAGGAATCATCGTTGCTGTGGAGCCCGTGGAGCTGGAGCCATCGTAGTCCATTGAAATTGCAAGCAGCCTGCATTTTTCTGGTTGTTTGCAGTGGAAAGGTATTTTGGCTTTCTTGTGTAAAGTTTTTTGGAATATTTTGGAAGAAAGGGTTGGTAACATTTGTAAGGGCCGGGTAATAAAAAAAAAAAAAAAAAGAGCAATGGTTGAAAATTTATTATTTTATGGAGTTGGAAAATTTATTTTTTTACATGTAATTGGGCATATGTCTGTAAGACCTAGAATGGCATGCATACCCGAGGTTGTTTAGTTACCTATGAAAAATCTAGACGTAGATTTAGGTAAGCTAAAAGGGGTAGGGCATAAATTGGTTGTTGTGCTCATTTTGCCCATGAGATTACATGTAATGAAGCCTATTTTAAAGGCTTGGTTAACTCCATTGTAAAAAGACCTGAAGGTGAGCGGTAAAGGCTCATTTGGAGCATAGAAGGTGCTCAGGATTGCATAGGAAGATTTTGTTTGCAAGCTCAAGGTAATCATTGTATGGCTTGAAGAGCATGCTCAAGCGTTTGGTACAAGATGTTTTGATTTCTTCATGGTGAACCAGGTTTTACAAGAAGTGGGTGTAACCATTGGGTTTATGGTATTCACTATCTTGGTGTTTAGGTTGGTTCGGTTGGACATTCAAGATGAAGAATCAGGGAGCAGCAAAACAATCTTGAGTGTAAATGTACAAGAGACGGATTGATGTTATCATAGGATGAGTACATGGTAATGATACTCAAGAAATGTGAAACTGGTAAACATCATAAGCTTTCTTCAGGTTGATGTCCATGTAATGAAGAAAGGGTTATATGTCTCGTGTATGGTATGCTGGTGTGATGTATGCGATGAGATCTTTTCACATGCGGTTGGTGTTGTCAGTGGATACATGGCAAATCCAGGTGAAGCAGTGAAATGGGTGCTTTGGTATTTAGAAGCACAAATGGACAAGGGCAGGGCATCAGGTAAATTGTTGTCAAGGTGGAGATTGTTGGAATGTGACAACCAATTGACGGTTGAGGTCAAGTTGGTTCACGGAGGTTTCACCAACGGTATAATCGGTTATCGGTTGTGTAACTGACGAAGGAGGATCTTAAATATGTGACCCATTGAGGCAGATATTGAGTCGGGGCTTTAAGCCCTCTCCGAGATAGTTTGTAAACTATGTTGATGATGAATAAAGAATGCCTGCCCTTGTCCCGTGGATGTAGCCCACACTCAGTGGGTGAACCACGTAAATTTCTGTGTCTCTTGTGTGATTGCTGTGTATTATCTATTCTGTTGTTTTCTGTAATTACATATTTATTATGTATGTGTGCTTAATGCACAACAGAGTGCAATTCAACAATCAAAGGAGGAGATAGCACGAAATTTCCACTGAAACTAATAATAGGGTCGATTCCAATCGCCACCTATATCCCCCTCCCCACCTACCAACAAAACCTATCTCCGATAACAAGAAGCATTGCAAAGCATGTCCAATATGGCCTTCATCACCAGAGTTAATCATAAATGAGGATTTTTGTGGACTTAAAATCATACCATAAGCATTGCAAAACATGTCCAATATGGCCTTATAAGCGCTCCATTGATGCATAGCCAAATAGAATAACATCATCAACGAATAATAAGTGAGTTCAAATTTGGCTTCGAGAATAACCTTGCGGAGACCTTCAATAGCCAGAAGGAAATATTTCCAACTTGTTCAGCTTCGTATTGAACTCTCTTCAGCAGCTACGAACATTTGATGTTTGAGGCTGAGTAGGTTGAACATGGTAATCTGAAATTTTATAACAATAAATATACATTTGAGAAAGGAAATTGATATATTTTTGAGTGGTTTGTGGTTTGCTTGTCGTTAAGTATAGGCTGTGTACTATGAGTGTTGCAGCGTTGTGGTATTTAAATCTTAACTCTGGTACGGACAACTCTACAACAGTAAATTCGGGGGTGGGATGGCATTCAAATGGCCCTGCTTTTCTGTCTATTTGTTTTCTAGATCGGGTTATAAAAACTGGTAAAATGGTAGTTCCACTTCATTTACTGTGGAACTATGCTATAGAACTGTGCTCTTAGGGGTTTTGACCCATTTTAAAACAATTCAGATCATCAAAATTCCAGAAATTCCAAAAAAATAACGAGAAGGAGATAGAACTGTGCCTTGCCAGAAAATTTTCTGTAGCCGCCCCAGTTATTACGGGCCGTAAATTCACTCACCACGCATGTGTACATTTAATCTCAGACGTGAAGGTATTGTAAAACTCACCACGCATGTGTACACTTAATGTCGGACCGGAATGTCTATCATCCTCAGTGCCTACATACTGACGCAGCGACGCTATCAATGATATAAAATACCGGATATGATGTAAACTGGAAAATGGAAAATTGCCAATATTATCATATCGTACACTTCTTGACATATAGTACAAATTCATTACCTTCGCAAAAATAATATTACATTATATAGACTCCAAACTATTTGTGATACAAAATTTTCTTCGAAGCTCTTAGTCTTTCCTGTGCATCTAAATATCTATCCAATGATTTCAATGAAAGCCAATATTCGCGCTAGTACATCATGATCATGTCTTATTTGATCTGAATGAGAATGTTTTGCAATTGGCCCAAATAAACAAAACCTAGCGATTATTATACTTTCAGTAGTGCAATAACCATTCTTTACAGTGAGGGAACACATTTTGGACTGAAGAATATAACTGTTCCATGCAATCAAACCCAAGAAAGGAAGACAACCAAGGCTCTGAACATTGATCTGCCTTAGGGTATTCGGCACCGAGCTGATCGAACTCTGATAAGACCATATTGCTGCACTGATCGAAAACATCCCAATCGAGGTTGAACTCATCCATAGTACTAAATCCATAAGGAGGTACTGTATGGATTTGGGGATCCGCTGCGGTTTTCGATGGCAGATTGTTGTTTACATGACCTGAATTTGCCGAAACAATGTTATCTATTTGCTGTCTGGGCTCGTGGCCCTGCAATGATGTAACATTGTCTGACGGGCATGCTTCATAGTTAGGTTTGAATTCTGGTGAGTAGATACTTGGCAGATCAGTAGACGGATGATTATTTCCATGAGGCCATGCAGTGTGGATATGATTGATGGTGCAGTTCATCAAATCCATATTAATGGCCGGATCATGGAATCCATCTATTAAATGTTTCAAGTTTTCAATGGATTCTGCCTCTAGGGCTGCGTTTGCTCTCCAGTTATAGAGCTCTTTTGGTCCCTGGAGAATACTAACTATTTCACCAATGTGGGAGCAACCAGGGTCCTTGTTCTCATGATCTTTCACCATCTGTCGATTGCTGTCGGCGTTCTGAGAACAAAAGGCATCCTTTTCATTGATATAGAAAGCCGTGGTGCCTCCTTCGTAGATTTTGTCAGAGTCGTGTTGTTTACATAGCGTCTGTGCATTGCAACCACGGATGCCTTTGATGGCATTGAATTTCTTCCTCAAATGAGTATTCCAGTAGTTCTTTACCTCGTTATCTGTTCTGCCCGGAATGCGTCCCGCTATCAAAGACCATCTGAAATACATTCATGAGCCGATTTTGGCCAAATCAACAGTAGCACTGTACTTCAAATATATATATACAGTAGAGGGTGAAAGCTAAGCATTGAGATGCAGAGTATTAAATGGGACAGCTCAGTGCAACTCAGTGTTTAAAGTCCAGTGAAAACTAAACATTGATTCTTCAGATTCAAAGGACCTTAAGCACTGAATTAAGGCATTAAATACTCTGCCGCTCAATGCTTAGCTTTTGCCTACTATAGAGTAGCCAACATATAAAAGATAATATTTTCATACCTATTTCCCAGCAGCTTATGAAGTCTTATGATCATCTCTTCCTCATCAGAGGAAATATGACCACGCTTGACATTTGGGCGAAGATAATTCATCCAACGTAACCTGCAGCCTTTTCCACAACGTTGCAAACCTATATTGTATATATAACACAACGCACGCAGTATTCTTAGTTATTTCTCACAAACGCGCAGTATTGGCAGCAATGAAGAGCAGTTAATGCATAAAAGAAATATCATTCGAATGAAATAAGGAAAGACAATACCGGTACAATTATTGGCAATATATGGATGAAACTAGCAAGTTAAACAATAAATAGTTATCAAAGGAAATAAGGAATACCTGCTTTCATAGGAAGAGTGCGCCAATTTCCTTGTCCATGAGCTTCTATATACTTTATAAGACGAAGATCTTCTTCAGGCGTCCAGGGGCCTTTGTTCAATCCAGCATACGAACAACACGGTCTTGGAGTTCTCCCCATCTTTGAATCAACTGTCTCTCTCTCTGAAAGTGTTAATACGAAAACAAGATTTGGAATTGTAGATAGAAGATAGCTGCAGCCTGCAGTTTATATAAATATATATATAGTGGTAATAGAACGGGAACCCACGAGTACAAAAGCGTGGGTACAAGGACAATCGTAAATCCTTGGCTCGACGATTTTGGGCATTTTTTTCATTTACAAATATGCGTGAAAGCATGCCTCGACTGCCTATAAATTCTTTGGATACTGTCGCTCTGTTTGTATCGATAAGACCGTCATCGTGGTTGTTACAGAACGTCAAATTGTCACTTTTGAATGGAAGACGGCATGCACTTTGAATGGATTTTGGGTATGGTTATTACCGAGCTACTGCGCGCCTTTTAAGGAGGGGGAATATCGATGTTTGAATAAATGTTGGAAGACTGCATGGGTTGGAGCTTAGATCCACCGATAATACCTCTTATTTGCAGATTCATGTTTTAATCCTTATTCCATATCAATTTGTTAGTCACAAATAGTAAATTACAGTACACAGCATTGAATTGCTAATTCTACCTTTTGAATTTTGAAGCAAGCAAGCTTATTCAGATAGAGAAGATTTATGTTTTCAACAATTACTTTCATGTTGCAAATTGACATGCAGTCCGGCCATGAGAGAAGTGAATAGAATACAATAATATTACTTGTATTCAAGTCATAACAAAAGCCCTACTACTTTCCGATTACTTTTTTGGACCTTTTCTGGCTTGAATCGGTTTCTTCTCAAGTGTCGAAAGTTGGTATTCCTTTTATATTTAACAACGAGATCGGCCAATGCAGCCCAACCTCTCCGTGTCGAACGGTGAACCGACCATTCAACAAAGAACTCCACAAACACAAATACTTTGGTAGACGATTTTATTCATTAAATTCATATGTGAAAGTAAAAGTAGTGTAGTCTCTCGGCGCTTGATAGATCTATACTGGTGTTTAGTGTACAATCAAACGCTTTTATTAAAATCAATATAATTGATTATTATTATAATGGTTATACTGGTGTTTAGTGTATAATCAAACGCTTTTATTAAAATCAATATAATTGATTATTATTATAATGGTTATCAATGTTTATTTAAGGTGTCTATGCTCTATGTATTTTACATATAACTAAGTTGGACGGCTAATAAAGTCATAAGTACAGGTCGTTGCAATTTTTATGTTATGTGTGTAAATAGAGATATCCATCATTGTAGATGGCGAGGTGTCATCTCTTGACATAGACATGATATATTGATGTTTAGATGGGCAAACTATAGTTTAGATAGATACTGAATCCATACACTCAAGTGATGATTGTTGGTGCATATTAAATGCATATATATGGATAATATGGTGCTACTCCATGTTTTTTTATAAATTCCATTTTTCTAAAATGATTTAGTCAATTTTTATTAAATACAAATATTTTAGTTTAAAAATCACTAAATGTTTTAAAGTATGTGAAATCTTTTGAAATTTTAAACTTTTGCAAAATATGGCTAAATATTTTATGGTTGACATTTTAAGAATTAGAAAAATTTACTTAAATTTATAAATTTTAAGATCAATGTGGATCTTTAAAATTTTATGTGGTTGTAGGTGTCATCAATAGAAAAAATGAAAAAAATGAAAAATGTGTGCTAATTGTATAGGTTCCTTGGAAGTACACTTGGTATTCATAGTAAAGGATGCCACATGTCCTATTAACAGTGCCATTTCCTCAGGACGTCAACTCGAATGCTGATGTGAATGGGATCTAGGTTGTGAGGTTGAATCTTGTAGTCTATCTTCTCACACATCATGACGAAGGAGTCAAGACTAACATCTATAATAGTGAGGCATCAGGGTATGTGTATAATTTTTAGGTCCTGAAGGTACAAATTGCGACCATTATATTGGTTATGTTGAACAATTGGGCTAGTGAAAGCATACTATGTTACCTCTTGTATTGGGTGAGATATAATTAGGGAATGATTCTTCACCTTGAAAAAGACCTAAATTTGTGGAGTTGGTAGGAGCTTCCAATTTCTGATCTAGATGATATTGCTTTTTGTAGAAATTTTGTGTTGTATGACATGTTTTTTTCCAAGAGAGCATGTATGTTATTGCTCCACACTTTTTCTTTTATCTATATGCAAAGGAGAATTTTATTTTGGAGGTATCTTTTGAAAATGGAGGTAGCTTTTTAACATGGAGGTAGAGAAAGAAAAATGCTACAACATGCAATAGAAGAAAACACAGGTTTTTACTATAACTCAAAAGCTTCATTTGTATTTATTTATTGCATCATAGGAAGATTCTAAATACATATTGATCTTCATTCTTGAATGGTCTAGGCGCAGTGTATGAAAAATATGATATGTGATTGACTAACTACTCCCTACACTAATTTGTTTAGTGACAATAATTATTCTAACACTCTCCCTAATTACAATCTGATGAAGGTTAGAGCATGCAACATTTAAACAAACAAAAAAATTAGAATACTTTATGCAAAATGGGACACCGGGACATATGATCCAAATCCCCCAAGGGGAAATTTTTATTAATTAAAGCATTCCCCTGTGTGTTTTATTCTAGTGTACAAATGGTCCTTTATATAACAATAGGTAACCATAACAACTATTACATAATTAGATAATTGGTTTAAACCATTTCCATAACCATCTCATATGATTTGTCCACGATTCTCTCAACATATCTTCATGAATCTCTCAACATATCTTCATTCATAGCATCTCTCTTTCCTCCACATATCTCACTCTCACGTAGACTTCTAGAATTAGTCTACCTCATTATAAATCCATCACATTATTTATTCATTAAACATTACAAGTAGGAATTATTCCTCATACTCCCCCTTAATAAAAATTTGAGATGTAATTATTTCTCTTTTTCATTTGTCCTTGTAACTAGTTCCTCATCTTCATATCTTTTATGATATTTTTTCTTCTCCATTCTCCATCCTCTCTCTTCTTGTATCTGCAAACATTTTTTATGGCCATATAAAAAAGTTACCATCCACAAGAATACATGGGTTGACAACGTTGTATTCACTAGTTCTCTAGGAAACCTTTTCTTGTAAATGGTTCATCAATCACTCTTCCATCACATGCTTTCATACTTGTACCTTTTATTCCTTATGCATCATCATCACCATCATCTTCATCTTGGTTTTTTGTCTTACCCATAACCACACGCTCGATGCTCCTACATCACAATCATAGAATGCTTCAACATTTACATGCCTAGTTTTTGTTTATGAAATTGAAAAACATCTCTTGAAAATGGATTTTTGAATATATCAACCAATTGGTATTTTTATTTACAAGATTCCAAGTAGATTTGACCATTAGATACAATTTCTATAATAAAGTGTTATATGGTGTCAATACGCTTTCCCTTTTGGTGAAAGACATGGATCTTTGTCAAAACTATTGTTGAGATATTGTCACAATATACTAGTGTTTTCCATTCTTGTTCTTGTTGAATTTCTTCCAAAATTCAACACAACCAAACTGCTTGACAAGATGTTGGTGTAGCTTGTATATACTCTTCTTTTGTTGAGGAAATTATCACAATGGACTACTTGTTACATTCCCATGAGATCACACCTAAACCAAGATGGAAGACATAACCAAAAGTACTCTTCTTGTCATCCATGTTTCCTGAAAAATCATTGTCATTATATCAAAACAAATAATCATCATTAATGGTGGAATATAATATACCAATCTTGTTGTTTCAACAATATATTTCAGGATTACTTTGGCAAAGCTTCGGGATGCTGAGAACTCAGGTCATGGCAAGAGTCAATTGGCTACCAAATCGTCTTCTGGGGCAAAACACCGTTAATTTCAGTCTAGTTTCTGACTTTTCTCTGTTTAAGCTTTTTTGTTAAAAACTTTAAAGTCCTGGTTTTGCTAGTCACAGGCATATGTATTTAATGTTTGGAAGACTGTATGGATTACTATATTTCTGGAGATGTAAACTCTTTGATGGCCTTGCCACTGTTTTACTAATATAAAACCTATTCGTTTCTGTCAAAAAAAAAAAAACAATATATTTCAGGATTCTCTTGCCAACTTGCTAATGTGAGTTTTTGGAGTCTCAAAGATCCTAGAGATCAAAATGACTACATACATTATGTTTGGTATGGTGGCAGTGAGATACCTGACGATGCCAACCAATATTTTGAAGAAAGTGGGGTCAACATTGATCCATTGTCTTCTTTACTGAGTTGTTTGCATGTTGTAACTAACATTGGTGTTATTTTATATTTAATCATCGTCAACCTATTCAACTCATCCTTGGCATACTTTATTTAACACAAAATAATTATTGAATCTGATTAAAAAACTTCAATGTCAAGGAAATATCTCATTATCCCTAGATAAGTAATTTCAAATTCTTTTTCATGACTAATTTAAACTTGTCTATTGACAAAATACTTGTGAAAATCATATCCTCAACGTACAAACAAACAATCAAGACTTTACTTGCTCATTTAATTTTGTATACAAAGTGGGTTCATTGTCACTTCTGTTGATGCCATTATTGACTAGCTATGAATCTCCTACTATACCAGGCTCTAGGAACTTGTTTAAGCCCATATAGAGGTTTGTTCAATATCTATAACTTATCTTCATTCCCTTTGATTTTGTAAGTTGGTTGCTGCTCCACACAAACTTATTCTTCTAAAAATTAATTTAAGAATGTTGATTTCATATCTGTTTGGTGAAATTTCTATCTTTTTTGGGTTTCTATAGCTAAGAAAACCCTTATTGTATCTAAACTTGCATCTGGTGCAAAGGTCTCAGTAGAGCCTACACCAAGATATCATGTAAAACATTTTTCCATTAATATGGCCTTGTACCTTTCAAGTTCTCCTTTCTCATTGAAAATTATTTTGTGGGCCCAATTAACTCCAATATAGTCTTTTCTTTCTAGCATATCTACTAGATCCCATGTGCCATTCTTTTCAATTGAATTCATTTCATCATCCATTTCTTTGACCTAATTCTCTTCTTTAAATACTTCTTCAAAAGATGTAGATTTACAAGAAAATAATACAGAATTTGAATGTTCATCTAGTTGATCATAAATTTCCCCTAAACTTCTTGTTTTTCAACAATAAAAGTGTAACAATCACTGTTAGAATATAAGAAATAAAAGTAGAATGACTATTTGAACTAGATGGTTCACCTTGAGTAGAATTCCTTGGAATCCATGTAGGATTACCAATGACTGATGATTGGATTTGTTCTCCACCTTGTGCAATATTCTCTTCTTCTTCTTCTTCTTCTTGAGGTGTAACATGTATTTCCTCTACTCCCATCCCATGCTTCTTCTTCTTTGAATTCTACATATCTAATGATAATGATTTTCTTGGTAACTAATTGTATGCCTTAGAGTGTTCACTATACTCAAGAAAGATACATTTATCAATTCTATCGTCTAACTTTCTCCTCAATTATTTATGCATGTGAACATATGCCACACATCCAAAATCTTTGAAACAGGTTGTGCTAAAACTCATACATGTCCATACATTTTATGGGATTCTATTTTTAACACTATTGGTGGGATATATGTTCAATACATAAACATAACAAGCTATTTCTTCTCCCCAATAGTCATTTGGAAAATACTTTTCCTTGAGCATGCTTCGAGACATGTTCATGATGGTTATGTTTTGCCTCTCATCCACAACATTATGTTGAGGTATATATGTAGTTGTAAATTGTCTTCAAATTTCATGCTGCTCGGAATATTCTTAAAAATCATTTGAATCATATTCACCTCCTTTGTTTGATCTTAACACTTTAATCTACTGAGCAATTTTCTTTTCCACCAAGGTATTTAATTCCTTGAACTTGCCAAAAGTAACAAATTTCTTCACAATAAAATGCACCCAAGTCCTTCTATTGTAATTGTCTATGAAGGTTAAGAAGTAGTAACCTCCTCCAAGTCACCAAGTTGCGTTAGACCATACATATTTGTATGAACCATATCCAAGGGCGCCTTGGCTCTATGGGACACTCCTTTAGGGAAACTTTCCTTGTGTTGCTTTGCTAGAATTCATGTCTCCTATGAACTAGATCTCTGTTGAATGGGAGGAAAATCTCTAACCATCGTGTCCTTATGTAACAAATTGAGACCACTAAAATGAAAAAAACCAAACCTAAGATGCCACAACCAGGATTGACATAAGCACATTTCCTTTTGAGCAAAGGATACATCATGTCTAACATGTTTCAAAAAGAGGATAAATCTTGTCATTTTATGTTTGAATTCTATCAATTAACATATTATTGGAAGGTCTATGAAAGATTGAACACTCATCATCTTTAAATATTAGTCGATAACCTTTTTGTGTAAGATGGCCTACATTAATGAGGTTATGTTTCAAACTTGGTACATAGTATACCTATGGAATACACATTATTTGATGTTGTTTGGTCACAATGTTACCATCCCTTTTTCCAATAATATGGAGAACATTATATAAGTTCCTAGTATGCCTTCAGTTCTTACTAAATCTGTTAGCAAACTTGTCATTGATGTTAATGGAAAATACCATGGGTGGGTTTCCAAAACCATGGACTTATTAGTAAAAAAAGGAAATTAATTATTTACTTAAAGGTATCTTATACGTAACACCATGGAAAATATCATGGGTGGGTTTCCAAAACCATGGGATTATTAGTAAAAAAGAGGGAAATTAATTATTTACTTAAAGGTTAACTTGTCTTTTCAAATCAACACAACTATTTATGAAGGGTCTCTCTCTCTCTCTCTCTCTCTCTCTCTCTCTCTCTCTCTCTATATATATATATATATATATATATATATATATATATATATATATATATATAATGAATATTTGAAGGGAAAGTGTGTGAGTGGAAAAGCAATATCATTCTAAGAGGAAGCTTTCAAGAAGAAGTATGTATGTGTGAAGAAGCTGCAAGAAAGAATGGGGATGAAAATATGAATGATTATTCAGATAAGTCTTATTTAAGGAAGAAAGAATCATAATTAAGGGGTTGGCACTGCTCAAATGAAGAGATTGTTGTCTCTTGCTAAGTTGGTGCTTAGCAATGGGGATTGGAGTCTATAGTAGGTTGGTGTCTACAAAGATCTGTAATAGTAGGTTGGTGCCTAGGAAGATATGTAAGATTAGGTTTGTGCCTACAAGGATTTGTATTAGTGGGTATTGGTGTCTCCAATAGGTTCGTGCCTATGAATATTTGTAACAATAGGTTGATTCCTATGAAGAATTATAAACTTTTTTTTTTGTTTTCTCCTGAAAGGGTTTCCACATAAATCTTGTGCGATTGTTTAACTATGGAAATTGAATTTAAATAAGTGAAAATATTATCGTATATTGATTCACCCTCGCTCTTAGTATAAGTTTGTGTTTAACAATGGTCGGGACTGGTTATATAGACCCAACACCTCCACCAAAAAATGCATTTGGGAAGAAGCCAAGTGAAAATAATGCAAAATACATGAATGTCATCTTGTGCGTTTTATCAAAATCTAAGTATGTCAAGGTGATGCATTGTGAATCAACAAAATAAATTTGGGACAAGCTTTAAAATATCTATGAAGGCAGTGGAAAGGTTAAGAAGGCAAAGCTCCAAACTCATAAAGGACTATTTGAGAGTATGAAAAAGAAATATGGAGAAAATGTTGCATCCTATCTCCTATGAATGGATGAAATTGTCAACACCATTAGAGGACTTGGTGAAAAGGTTGAAGATATGATGATTGCACAAAAGATGTTAAGGTCATTACCCTTGAGATTTGATGCCAAAGTTTCCTCTATTGAATGAATGAAGGATCTTGATAAATTGACAAGGGATGAACTGCATGGGATTCTCACTAGATATGAAATGAGGATTGAAAAAGAAAATACATGAAAGAAAGAAGCAACTTTCAAAGCATCAGAGAAGACGAATAACATACAAAAAAATCAAGAAATTGTTCCATCTGTGAATCAAATTCAGAGGAAGCACATTTTTTCAGAAAATTCATAAAGGGATCTAGAAAATACAAAGGTAAGTTTCTCTTTAGATGATTTAGCTGTGGGAAAGTAGGACATTTATGCAGATGAGTGTCCATATGCAAAGGATGAAAGTAGTGACGATGAAGAAGATCATAATGTAAAAAAAGTGAGCAAACATCACCAACACAAAATGAACCAAAAATAGGACAAGCATGAAAAAAAAGGAAAACTCTCATATGAAAAAATAGAGTCTCTACTCAAAAGTGGTTAGTGACTTGCCTGAAGAGAGCAATGAAAGTAATTTAAATAGTGATAGCTCGAAGAAAATATCTATATGGAAATTGAAACAAAGATTGATGATTCAAGTAATGAAGACACGTGGGAAGAAAGGATGGATTAATAAAAATAAGAAAATGTCAAGATAGATGGAGAAGTGGATCTTGAAGAAGAGCTCATTTGTTCCTTAAGCAAAATAACTAAGATTAAGAAGAAAAAAATTAAACAAAAGGAGAAGATGCAAAAATATGAAGAGGAAGATCATGATTCAAAAGCGAAAATATCACAAAGTCTTGAAGAAACATAAAAGACTTATTATCATCCTAAAGATTCAACAAGAAGAGGCAAAAAAGATAGAAGAAGTAGTGAGAAGCCAACTAAAGGAAAATGAATAAATCTGTGAAGAGTTAGAATCTAAAATTGTTTCATTAAGAAAGAAATTGGAGAAGTCAACTACTCAGTTCAAGAATAGAAGCTTTAAGTTTAAAAAGAGCACCGAAATATTATATGATATCATCAATATCCAAAGGCCACCATTCATTAATACTAGTATTGGCTATGATAAGAATCAGAAGATTCCTAAATAAAATTCAAACTTTGAGTATACAAAGCCACCAAGGAAGGTGAATGAAGAAGAACCTTTAAAAGCTATGTTGATGTTCTAAAAAACTCCATAAAAATTGAAGGCAACAAGAAGAAGGAAAACAGTGTCCCATATAAACCTGGCCTTCCTCACAAGAACAACAAGGACGAATTCATAAGATATTTTCCACCAAGGTGGCCTCTCACAACTCGGTACCGATACTCTTTCTTTGGTTATTGTTTTCCTTGGAATCGCTTTGGTCAGAAAGCAATAGATTGTAGAGAATGTAATAATTATGTGTGCAACAATAACATAAGTATTTATGGGTCCTTGAATAGAAACTATAATTCATTTTCACCTTAATTTGATTAAAATGTTGTATGTTACAAGTGCACTTGTATGTTATAAGTGCACCAACTATGGGAACATAGGACGTTTTTGTAGAAGTCGAATTGTAGAATCTCCTAGACAAAACAGGGAAGAAGACACCCTTGCCAAACAAAATAAAGAATCCACAAAAGATTGGAAAAGAAGTAGGAAGCATAAGGAGAAATCCATGCTTGTACAAAATGCACTTCATGCCCAAAATAAAGGAAATCAATGCTACATTGATAGTGGATGCTCAAGCTACATAACAGGGGACCAAACCACATTTCTCACTTTGAAGGAAATAAATGAAGGTGGTGTAACATTTGGAGATAATGTTACCACAAGAATAGCTTAAAAAGGTACTCTAACCTACCTTGTCTCCATTTCCCTCAATGTCCTACACGCTTAAGGAGAGGAGTGAAGAGACACCTTCAAGCCATCGTGGTAAGGTATGATAAGCTTTTCCCACCTTGCCTCATGATGGGAGGAATGGTTAACACTTGTGAAATCGACTTGCATCATGTGTACTTTGGAGAGATCTTAACCAAAGCTAGGGAGATGTGGGAAGGATTGGATTGCAAGATTGTATGGATTGGAAATTACATTTTGATAGTAGGAAGGTCTAATTTGACATAATGGTGCCTCATGTGGGAAATTTTGATGTTCCTAGGCCATTTATGATGGCCATTACTGCAACCACTTGTTAAAATTGTCGGTTAAGAACATACTTTTTAATCTAAAATACCAGTTTTGCAATTGGGAAACACACATTTTTTAATCAAAAACCTCAGTTTCATAAAAGAAAAATTCAATTTTCAATTCAAAATTTACACTTTTCGAATAAAAAATTGCACTTTTGGGGTTCATTATGGACCATAAAATGCACTTTTTGAATTGGAAATTGCACTTTTGAACCTGTGTCAACACTTTTTTCAATTGGTTTTTTGCACTTTAGAAATGTTGTTTTGGGGCTTTAGAAAGTGTGCTTTTGGATTTTTTTAGTCTAAATTCTACGTAATACATCCAAGTTTAATGAAATGGGCGTTTCTTAGTCTTGATAGTGAAAATACTAAAACAAATTTTGTCTTGTATGTTGATGGTTTGGAACATAATCTACTTACTGTTAGTCAAATGTGTGATCAAGGACACACTCTCACATTTTATTCTCAACATTGTGAGATAAGGAAGACATGATCGAAAAAATTAGTGGAAAATGCAATTAGAACTTCAAATAATGTATATATTCTCAATGAAATCAAAGAAGAAAAATGCTAAATGGGACAAATAGATGAAATATGGTTATGGCATAGAAGAATGGCCCGTGTGAAATTTGATAATCTAGTAAAAATAAACACTAAAAAAGAAGTGAGAGACATGCTAAAGATCACAAAAACTTCAAACACTATTTGCAAGCAATGTCAGCATGATAAACATATAAGAGGAAGCTTCAAATCAAAGAAATACTCAACATCAAACCCATTGGAAGTTATACATACAAACCTTGGTGGGCCAACAAGAACACATAGTTTACAATGTGAAATTACTTCATGTTTCTCATTGATGACTACTCAAGAATGGAAATGGGGTTGTGTTCTTAAAAGACAAATTTGAATAATTTGAGAAGTTTAAAGCATTCGAAGCCTTGGTTGAAAATGAAATTGATTTAAAAATCAAGTGCTTGAGATCATGCCAATGAGGTGAATTTATCTTAAATGAGTTTGAAGAGTTTTGTGAGATTCCTGGAATAAAGAGACATTTTTCAATTGCAAGAACTTAACAAAAAAATGGAGTGGTAGAAAGGAAGAGTCAAACTATACAAGAGATTTCTAGAACAATGTTGAATGAATCTAACATATTTTGGAGAGAAGAAGTTGACATGATGGTCTATATTCTGAATAGAGGGAAAATTAGTGTCAACGAGAGTAAAATGCCCTATGAATTATGGAAAGGTAGACTAACAACAATCAAGTACTTCAAAGTATTTGGGAGAAATTTCTATATAAAGAGATATGAAGAGGATTTAGGAAAATTTGATTCCATAGCTAATGAATGTATATTTCTTGGTTATTCATCTAGAAGCAAGGCTTATAGACGTTACAGTAAAATATTGCGCAAAATTGTAGAAAGTTCAAATGTAATTTAGTGGATGAAGCAAGGCCTCAAAAGGATAAATCACAAACAAATGAACTTCTAGAAGAGATGAGCTGCAAAGAATAAGAATAAGAAGGAACATACCATTCAGATACAAAGGTACTACCTAATTTTTCCCAAAAGAATAATTCAGAATATCTAATTCTTGGTGATAAAGATGCAAGAGTTCAAACTAGAAAAATACTAGCAGGTGCACCGAAACATGAAACTTCTCCTTTCTATCTAAAATAAATCCTAAGAGTATTACAAAAGATAGCAAAGATAAGGATTGGATCAATGCTATGGAAGATGAGCTAAATCAAATCAAGAAGAATAAGACATGGGAACTTGTTCCAAGGGAAAAAGGTAAGAATGTGATTCGCACCAAGTGGGGTTTCAGGAACAAGTTGAATGAAGATGTGAACGTAATAAGAAATAAAGCAAGATTGGTTTGTAAAGGCCATGCTCAAGTTGAATGTATTGATTTCGAATAAAAATTTTCTTTGGTTGCAAGACTAGAAGCTATCAAAACGTTTTTGGCATTTGTGTGTTTCAAGAACTTCAAGTTTATCAATTAGATGCTAAGTCAACCTTTCTTAGTGGAAATATGGAGGAATAAGTATACATTGAAAAACTATCTAAGGGTTCTTATTATCAGAAGATAAGGATCATGTGTGAAAATTAAAGTAAGCACTTTATGGGCTAAAGCAAGCCCCCAGAGCCTAGTATTCAAGACTTCATAAGTATATACAACAACAAGGTTTCAAAAGAGGAATTGTAGACAACAATATCTACATCAAGATGGAAAATAAAAACCAGTTAATTGTTGTGGTTTATGTTGATGACATCATTTTTACAGGTAGTAAAAAAGAAAATGTTCCAAGATTTTATAGATTTCTATGCTTGGCGAACTATCATTATTTCTTGGTTTATAGATTTCTCAATCTGATAAAGGCATATTCATTTAAAAAACCAAGCATATTAGGAAAATGTTGAAGAAATTCAGAATGGAAGATTGTGCACCAATCAACACACCCATGGTCAGAGGTTGTAAATTGAGAACATATGATGAATCTCCATAAGAAAATCAAAAGTTTTATAGGTCAATGATTGGTATCCTATTATATGTGATGGAATCAAGTCCAAACATTAGGAAAGAAGTAGGATTGGTTACACAGTTTCAAGCAGCACCAAAATAAACCCATGTGCAAGCAGTGAAAAGAATATCCATATATCTAAAGGGCACCTTGGACTTTGGATTGTGCTTGTGGATTGGTAAGGTTGTGTTAATGATAGGAACAATACAAGCAAAGGAGCATTCTTTCTAGGAAACAACCTACTATCTTAGTTGAGCAAGAAACAATATTAAGTTTCTATATCCATAATAATGGTCGAGTATATAGCAGGACAATCATGTTGCACACCAGTAATTTGGATGAAGCAAACACTGAGATATTTTAAGGTAGATTATGATCATCCAATCTCAATACTTTGTGGTAAAAAAAGTGCAAAAATATTTCAAATAATCTTGTCATGCACTTGAAAAGAAAGCATATTCCAATCAAGTATCATTTCTTAAGAGGACAAGTAGTAGAATAGAATGTCTTGAGTTAGAATATATTTCCACCAAAGAACAAATTGTCGATATTTTCACAAAACATCTTCCCAAAAAGACATTTGAATATCTCATAAAACAATTGGGAGTAATATCCTTCACATCTAGTCACTAAGTGCTTAAGGAGAAGAAAAATATCAGGGGGAGCATCCCTTTTCCATTGATGTCAAAGGGGGAGAGCTGCAGATAGGGGGAGTATTGCAGCAAGGGGGAGATATGTAGACAGGGGGAGTATTGTAGCAAGGATAATTTTTTAATGCATGTCGGACTATGTAATTTGTTGTAGGATTTCCATCAAAGACAAAGGGGGATATTGCAAGCAAAATTATCATTGATGTCGTCATTCATGTCAAAGGAAAATACCATGGGTGGGTTTCCAAAACCATGGATGGGTTCCAAAAGCCATGGGATTACTAGTAAAAAAAAAGGAAATTAATTATTTACTTAAAAGTCTCTTATATGTAAAACCCTGGAAAATACCATGGGTGGGTTTCCAAAACCATGGGCGGGTTTCCAAAACCATGGAATTATCATTAAAAAAGAAGGAAATTAATTAGTTACTTAAAGGTTAACATGTATTTTCAAATAGACACAACTCTTTATCATCTAATGCTTGTGGTATAAACATAGATCTTTTGTGTCTTTCCTCTGGTTATCTCTTAGCTTATGCTTTTGCACATTTTGCTTCTCCAGCTTTGTGATTAATTTTTTATGGATACTCATTTACAATAAAACCTCAAACATCTTGGTAATTCAACAATGTCCTCATATATCACCCAAACTTCATAATTTTTCCCTGTAAGAATGGGAGTCTATGGATGTGCAAAACTATTACTACCTGAGGCCATTTTCAACTTTTTTTTTGCTTTTTTACAAAATAATATATTGCTTTGTATTTCAAACAAGAAAGACCAAATAAACTCTTTTTCATCGTGAAAATTGTTAACAAACTGAAATCAAGAAATATTTATTATGAAACAAAGCTAACTTGTCCATTACAATAGTCCATTGTTTAGAGTGAAAATGAATTAAAATTTTGATGACTTGAGCCACATAAATACTCACTTCACCAATACAATATAGTGGGAGGTGAATTGGCATATAGGATTACCATGCTGCTATTCTTCTATATTCATTTGATCCTTGTTGCTCAGCTTGATTTCGTGCTCCGATGGTCTTTACCACTACTAATTCTCTTTCGGCGCATCTTCTCTTGCATCAAGTTATTTATTCCCTTTGATGGTTTTCCTACTTTAATGTCTTCATGATTTATTCTTCAATCTGTACCAAGCTATATCTATAGTGGGATTCCCACTCAATGTGTCCTCTGGTAGTGGTTCTCTTCACGTGGGGAACATCAATCATTTGAAAAAACTTAACTTCATGTGATTTTGAACAAACAAAAAATGTGCATATGGTTCCTTCTATTTATTTTCAGGATTCAAATGATGGATCATATAGCCACACAATCAGCTCACGTGAACTCTGATCATAGTGCGGTCAATTCTGCACACATTATAGACCACAGGTGTCTTCACACTTTGCAATCTCTGCACATGGCTAGGGATCACACAATTCTCCACATGGGATAGGCCTCCTTCTATTTTGATGGTTATCACTTCATTACAATGGAGATTTACTAATTTCACACACTCCATGGACTCAACCTCACTCTTAGGAATTTCCTTTATTTGATACCAATATAAAAATGGAGGCAGAGAAATAAAACTACTACAATGTTCAATAAAAAGAAAATGTAGGCTATTTATACAGCTCAAAAGCTTCATTAGCATTGATTGTATTGCATCACAATAATTCTAAAACATATTGATCTTCATTGTTGAATTGTCTAGGTGCAATGCATAAAAATGCTAGATGTAACTAACTAACTACTTCCTATAAATAATTTGTTTAGCAATATTAATTACTATAACAACTTTGTTCTAGTAAGAATGCTACATTTTTGGATGTAGTAGCAGCTAAGACAATTGTGTATCTTAGGGTTCACGACATATAGAAGAAAATTAAGAGGACTGGCCACAAGTTTGCAGTAGAAATAAATGATTCTAGTAGGGTATGTATTGGGAAGGTGATAGTGGTAATATCACTGATGTGGTGCTTTGATTGAGAACAATGGGACCACATGATGCTACCAAGAGAGGCATGTAAGGTTGGGGAAGGAGGTCTCATAGTAGGTTTGGCATTCATGGAGGATGTGATTATAGGTGAGTTGTTGGTTTAAGGGATAACAAAGAGAGAAAGTAACTTATACAAACTAAGCAATTGGACAACACGATTATAATGGTAAAAATATTTTGGAGAAACTATTAGATTGTATGATTTGTTTTCATTATAGTGTTTATATGTGTTATTTATGGATACTATTATTTAATTCATCATAGTGATGTTGGTTTGAGTGGCATATAATGCATTGCGATGATGTCGGTATGAGATGTTTAAGAGTTAGTCTAAACAAGTGAGAGGGGAGATGTCTCATCTAATGTTGTCTTGTACTGGGCCTATAGAAAATGTGGTGGTGCAACATTTATTAACTAGAATATGAAGGGAAATTTATTATACCAAGCCGAGATGGTAAGCAAAAGGGTGAATTGTGGTATGCAGAAGAAGACATGTTACAAAAGCTTGGGATATAAGGTTTTTTTATTACCATTCTTGAGAATGATTATGGCTAGTTAGTCTTTTATTTCACAATTGTGAGTAAACAAAAGATTAAGAAATATTAAGAAGTTCTCTTTGTCATGAGAAGTAATGAAGAGTCTTTGGAATTAGTGTTTGGGAAAGGGACTATTTCCAGTTGAGCAAAGGCATAGAGGATGTACTTTGGTTTGTAGAATCATGTATATATTTAGAGTATTAAAATAATTGGTTATTGGTGCATAGATATTTTGGGGTGGATTTTCATTGCATGGAATGCTTATTAGAGGCATCATGAAAGTGTGATTTGTGGAATTGACACAAATGAGGGTGTTAAGGAGTATTTGGATTAGGATTAGTGTACAAGGATTAGGTTTAGCATGACAGTTAGAGGAATATGGTACTCATGTTCTATTGAAAGTATAACATGAAGAGGGAGGGTGAGAATCAGGAGGATGAGGGAATTTATCCAATATATTTTTTATGGAAAGTGAGCATGGAGGAAGTCTTGAACCAATGTGTGGCTCTTAAACATAACTACTCGATGTTGAAAAATCACTAGTGAACTAAAAGTAAAATATATTTTCCTAGGCTTTGTTGTATGTTTCTAATCATCCATGGTATTTCTTAAATATATTGGTGTACCTTCAGTAATTCCCAAGGCAAACAATTCATCAACACATAGAGGACTTCACCAAACTTTGGTCATGACTACAAATCAAGGTTGTCTAAGAGGAACTAGTCATCAATTCACCTTTTATTTACTATATATATGTTGTAATGGGCGAACTCTATATGAAATATAGACCTTAGATAAAACTTGTATGCATGACCTATCTATTAAAAGGGAATTTAATATAAATGTCAATGCTAATTTTCTAATTGCTCCAACCAACCGAACCCTAACTCTATGCTACCTATACACATCCCATTTACTTATGTGCAGACATATCTACCTTACAATTCACCTCTAAAATAATTTCCCGCTTCTCCACCTCTTCTTGGATTAGGGACATCATCTCCTTGCCATCACTAGTGCACTTACCATAAGACATATACACTAATGACGCCTATTTCTAGATCACCAATCCTTCACCAAATCATTCTACACAAAATATGTATCCTTCCAACTTGATGTCTTCCTTCCATATTTCGATCCTTCCTATCAACTATAAATCATGCCACTTTCAAAAACTAAAATTCTAGACCTGTCTCTTCTTTTGATGAATTAGATACATTTAAATAACTCAATAAATTCTCTCACCAACTAGACACCATCATCCATGATAATGGAATTAAAAAAATCATCTCCAAATCCCTTGTTGAATGCCTTAAGTTTCCCGCTACTCCGCGACTATCACTATACTACCCTAGTTGGGTATAGCAAGATGAACTCACTTCCTCATTAATAAAATTTATGTGATCACCTTTTCTATTGTCCCTTTTTGTTACACTATTGATTGTGTTGTTTCTTCACTTGATTATTGCAATTTAATCCTCGGTCTATCCTATCAAATCTGATGTAGTCCCATTATGATGCCCATTGAAGTACGTACCAACTCTACAAGGATGGTAATAATTATAAACTCACCTCTTCTCACAAACCTCTTGGTCCTATTACTAGCACCCAATAATTCATCCTACACAAAATGCATACCTCTTGTCATATTCCCTCCTTCTATATGTATTCATACAAACATATTTCTCACACCATTTCCATGCCCCTTATACTTGTGTACTTACCCTAACTAAACCATTATGATTTGTTTTCATTCACTATCCTATTATGTTTGCCTCAAGACCTTGACTAAAATCACTATATTTGCATTACATCCAAACATTGTGCAATGCCTTCCTACTTTCACTAGCTACCTCATTACATTCTGCGATACTAATCAACACTTCACCACACATTAGCCCAGACACAGTGTTCAAGATACTCTCCCAGAAATGCTCCTCTCTCCATTAGTTCATCATTATATCCTTCTCATATACCAAGAGGATTATTGCATTATAAACTCATCATTACATAGAACAAATACCACATATACATCATCTTTTCATCCTTCATACTACCCCAACATGTGGGCACATTGTCAGCTAGCAGTTTCCACTAGCCAACACTACTTCTACAATTACTTCTGGTGGCCTAGAACTCTTAGTTTTAGTTCAATTTTCATACTATCCCCAGGAATTTGATATTGCACCTATAGGTTTCATGAGAAACACTAGCATATACAATAGTGATTTGTTATCTCTTAATATACAACACCCTAGGCAAGATTCCCTGACATGTTCTCTTTTTGAGGTACATTAGATTCTCCTTTTCAAAGATTCCATGTAGATTCACTATCACAATAGAAAATGGATCAGTTCAACAATACTATTCCATGGGGTACATCTCACGACTAGATATTAATGATTGAAGTCAAACTATATTTGGCCGCAGAAGCCTAGGACCTCTTTGTTTCATATTAGGCTCACATTGCATTAGCACCTTGTTAACTTTGTCCATATTAAGAGCTTCCTTGATATTTTTAATTTCTTACTTTTTTGTCATCTTAGTTTTATATCCATGTTTGCAGTCCATCAAAAACCAACTTTATAGATAGTCTCTTTGCATGATTCCTCTCTCTCCTTCACATTACACCTTGGAATTGTTTAGAGCACGAACCTCCTATCCTCTCCCGAATCATTGTTCTCTAACTCTTTATTGATTCATTGTATCTCCAATAGGATGCACACATTTCTATGATCCCCACCACTCTCACCCCCTCATTTTGTGGTGTACCAGGAGCTACGCATGCATCCTCTAGTCATCCACTCCTTCATAGTCAACTCTAATATTCCTTGTAGTCACTATTAGACAATCACCTATCCAACATGGTTCCACATCAACAAACATGTTGTTCATAGGGAGGTCCAATTCCAACACGATTTCCAACCATACCATCAATGGTTTGGACCTCTCTTAAATTGGGAGAAAAGTGGGGATGCTTCTGAATTACATGAGAAGGAATGATGAATAACACATCCAATAAATAAAAATACGCCCACTTAAGGAGGGTGCATTGCCCCACATCAACATTTAGTTTTCCTAGATTGTTGTGTAGCCAACATTAAGTTGTTTGTTGTTACTTAGTTGTTAGCTAGTAGTTTGTTAGAAGGTGTCTCTTTCCAACATTGTTTTGTGTGCATACTTATTTCTACATTTTAGTTGTTTACATAATTAGATTAGGGTTTTGACCATATCAAGCAATAAGGACTTGGATCTATGTAAATCTAAAAAAAAACGTAGTTGTAATAAATCTAAATTAATAGATTATAATCTAAGATCATATATGATAGGTTTTGTTTTGCATTATTTATTTTTTCTCATCTTAATATGGGATTCAAATCTTTGTAATATCTTAATGTTTATTTTATTTTTCCTACCATACATTGCATTATTCCTTAGTTTTTCCATAAATATCTTGTAACTTAAAGTTTCGTACTTATGTTATTCCTTAGTTGTTATATAAAGATTTTGCAACATACTTATGATTTTGTTTTAGATGAATGTAATGATGATTATTATATTATAACTAAATAATCTAATACCATTAAAATATAGAAATAAATAACTAAATAATCCAATACCATTAAAATATAGAAATTGATAATAAAAAAATATGCATTTTAAAGCTTTAAATTTTTAAAAGTATAAATAAATCCATTCAAAATTTAAAATAAAATCATTTACAACTTTATCCTTCCTATTTACATGTATACCTATGAAATGAATGAAGGAATTGAACCACTCTAGCTATTATTAACTAATTATATGTAAAATCATTCCCTAAAAAGCAACAATTACATAATCCAGTCTTACTATTATTATTAAGTGATTATATATACAGCTTTCCATAAAAAAAACAACAGTTACATCATCCAATCTTACATGTTTAATGAATACCCAATAACAGCAATGATTATTTCAATCGAAGGTATCGTCAAATAATCCAAGCTATCATGCTTAATATCTTCGATTGGATGAGGAAGATAATTTATATATATAATCCAATACAAATTGTGAGTGAATACTGAAATAGAAATGAGTATACCAATCTCAGCGTAGCGTGACAGGTGATGATTCGTACGCCTTGAATTTAGATGATTACATGTAAATCATTGAATAAAAAGCACCATTTATATAGTCCAATCTCAAATGTCTAATGAGGATGTGCTGATTAGCTTTGGTTGTATCAATCCAAGCTCTCATGTTTAATCATCTATGGACGTCCATGAAGACCTGCAGTATAAACCCATCTCAAATGTTTAATGAATAACCACTAAATTAGCAATGATTATATCAACCGAAGCTCTCGTGTAATAATCTAATTAACAAAATTGGATGATGAAGAAGGTATTTATATATATTACCAATGAAAAATGTTTTCAGAATGACTACAAAAATATAAATCATTATATCAATCGAAGCAGGCTGCTGTCATGTGATATAAATCATTATATCAATCCAAGCATGCCGCTGAACGTGCGATTGGAAGATTTATGTCGTGCGTTTCTGTTTATTATACTATCTATTTTTTCGATTTATGTACTTTTTTAACTGCGAACATCGTCCACTGTTTGATGAGCGGCGGTTGGATTTGAAGCAATTCTACTCCAATTAAGTATACACGCCACTCCACCCAATATTTAATGTTGCAATGCTATGTGGTTCATACTAACCTTCCTCAACTCACGGTACAAAAACCAGTTACTTCCGATTTCCACAGGCCATATCAACATCAATGTGGTTGTGAAATTTATCAACATCAATGTGTTTGTGAAATTATTGATTGGTTAGGGTTCCCTAAGATCTAAATCGCCCTCGGTTACATAATATATTGAACGAGAATTAAGCCATTATGGGCATAGAAAAACCCGCCGGACTGAACTCTAAGGGTATCGGATACATAATGATTGTAGAGATCTGAACGCACAGAGATAGATAAGAGTTAGGTTTAATCATGGTATTCTATAACGTACTTTCCGGTCGTCATTTCCACATTGCTCTTTCAGACGGCCACGGAGACGTGCAGCCCAGCTAGAAGAAAAGCAAACAACAGATCTTCACTTAATAGCAAAAGGAGATATTTTGTTAACATTTTCAAACCGGATCTTTTTAAGACTGCACGGCTCATCTTTTCAAACGAGATCTCTCTAACACTACACGGTTGGTAGAACTTCGTTTATTGAATTGGCAGGACGAGATTGGTAGATACAACAGTCGAACTTAACATTCAATGAAGAACTCTCAATAATTGTCCGAACTTTCTGTGTCACGTAGAGTCCACAGAAACCCATAATTAGACATAATTATGACCTTCTACAGTTACCATTTCGACATTCCTCTCTTTATTTTATAGGGAATACCGCAGGAATACAGTTTGATGACCTTCGATGGCCAGTACAATTTTCTTCATATAAAGTTAGTAATGTCAGAGAACCATGTAGAAAGAATACAACAGAAAGAAACTACTGATCTTAGATGAATAACAAAAGTTACAAGAATACAACAGAAAGAAACTACTGATCTTTGTTAACCTTTTCAAGTTACATAAGTGGGCTTTGAACAGGAACTTTTCTATTACTTTTGATAACCTTTTCAAGATAGGTATGTGGGTTCTCAACCGCGTGCATAAATACGATTTCGAACTTTTTGAAAAACAATTTCGGGAAGGTTTAGATGGAAACAATTAAAATTATTCTCAAAGAAATTCAGAAAATTCGGATTATGCATTCAAACAAAACAACATGTTATTTGTTCTTTCTTTATATTATTTAAATTGGTTATTTGCCATAAAGTACTCATTATCCATGCATCAGCTAAGAATTATCCATGCATCAATTACCACTTATTATATATATATATATATATATATAATTGTTTATTTCGAATTTGGAAAGTCTAATTTTGTTCTATTCCCGTTCAAAATCTTTAAAAAATCTTAGAATCACATATATTTTACCAAAAGAAAACTACGGACCAAAACCCACCGTAAAGTCGAAAAGCTAGAAGAGTACTCCATTTGGAACTATTGCCATAGAATCAATCAAGATAGTACACTTGTCTTATCCTCCTGCAATTCCACCCCAAATTCTAAGATCTACACACCTATGGGTGTAACTAACACAACCACATAACTTATATGTTACTTGTTCTCCATGATTAATTGTAATTGCTTGTTGGGTTGTTACCTGTTATCTATGCATGAGCTACGAGTTATCCATGCAT
This sequence comes from Larix kaempferi, assembly GCA_027924585.1. Taxonomy (NCBI): domain Eukaryota; kingdom Viridiplantae; phylum Streptophyta; class Pinopsida; order Pinales; family Pinaceae; genus Larix; species Larix kaempferi. The sequence continues at coordinate 6,820,141 of BSBM01000136.1, forward strand.
CAACTACCACTTATTTTTATTTTTTTATAATTGTTTATTTTAGTATAATTAACATTGAATTTGATTTATATATAAAAAAAAGAAAATTAATAAATTAAATTATTTGATATTTTGTTTTAGTTATTTTATTTTCATAAAAAAAAAACTATTAACTTGTTATTCATGTGAATCAAAGTTGTGTTACTTGTTCCAAAACATACATTCTCTTGGATGTAACTACAAAATAGTATTATGACTCCCAAAATATAATTATGTTAGTCACTATAGCAAAACTATAAACATTTCCTATTTTATGTTTCTTCTCAAAGAGAATTGATTTTCTATAGTCATCCATCATATAATATTTTCATTCAAAAATAAATACAAGACAACTAACTAGTACTTAAACATCTTAATATGTCGATTTTCTAAAACATTTGATTAACAATAGATGTGATTGTATGATAGATCATGGAAAGTGGTCTGTAACTCTCTTGTCCTGATGCAACAATGATCAAGTACAACGACCTATAAAGTAATCTTATTGTTAGCTTGGTCAATGATAATTTTTGAGTCTACATAAACATGAACAGACAAAAAAATCATGTAAAGAGAAAAATAAAGTAAGCCCCATAATGCCAATAATCCATCTGTGGTATTTGATCATTTTACAATTCCCATCCACAAAAGAAAGTAGTGCCTATTATTCAACTATAACCACATACCACCACCACAACAACCTTGCTAGGATGCACTGTCAAAGAATCCAACAGGGAATTCATCATAAAGAAATTGAATAGAAATTGTCCTTGGAAACTTTTGCTTCATTTCCTTGTAATGTTCCTTATACTATCCCAATATTTTAATACTAGTGCTCAAGACCACGGGAGATAGGTTATCAAAAATAAGAGAGTTTCTATTTTTCTATGAGTTAACAACTTATTAAGATGATGCAATGAGTCAACCTACCTCTAATTCAAAATAAAAAAAGATGTAAAACAAAACACTCTAATTTCAAAAATCTATGTGTTGGGAACATAATCCTTGGTGTTATGATATTGTGCACTATTCATGTGCAAGGATGACTAAAGGTCATTGGTGAATAGGAAGAGTCACTCGGGAGTACAATAGACCTCTTGGGAAGTTGAACCCAAGAGATATTCTCATGGTATAAATACACATTTAATCAATGAGAATGGTGTGCTTTGATGATTATCTCTCATGTTTTTGTGTGTTTATGCTTAGTTTCCCTTATTGGGAACCTAACAATGGTATCAAAGCCTTGTGAATTCCCTTTGGCCTGTTATTCTCTGCCAACATTCTCTATCAGATTTGGCTTTGCTCTATGCCTGCCATATTTTCACTAGTCTGTGATAACTGTTGTAAACCTGCCATTGCGAAGGTGAGTTTTTCTTTACAGTAATTTATGGCATATGATCTACCAACTCTTTCCTATCCTACCAGTTGTATGCTTCTCTTCATCTTTGCACTCTCTGCATAGACATTTTGGAATTTGGTGCTGTAGCTAGGGTTTTCACCCTAGCTTGTGCAAATGAGCACCTACTAAGGAGAAGGGACTCCTTAGTAGCAGTTCAATAAACAGTAATTAAAAGACAATACATTGAAATGGAAATTATTCTAAACATGTGCATGAGACATAAGAGACAAGAAATAATAAATGGTTTTCTTTGTATTAAAATTTTACCTCAAGTGTAGAGGTTGGTGAAGTTCTTGCAATGATCCAAGAGGGTTGCTCCAAGCTCCAACTTTGCTCCTTCTCTTTCTCCAATGGTGGAAATGGGCCAAAAGGGGCTCTCAATGGTGAAAGTAGCTCAAGGGTGAGCTAGGGTTTCAAGAGAGATTTTGGCAGAGTAAGGGTATACTTGATTGTGGATATGAAATGAGGGGTCTCCATCACCTATTTATAGGTTTTTGGTGGTGGAGTGCTGGCCCATGGTTTTTGGAACCATATGGTTTAGGTCAGCTGTATAGGGTTTTTTCCTCCTTTTTCCTCTTTTTCCTCATTATTTTATATTTTTTATTCCCGTTTTAGAGGGTTTTTTCTATTTTGGAGGAATTTTGGATATTTTTGGAGGGAAAGAGGTTTTTTAGCCTTTTTGAGGCTTTTTGATGGTTTTGTGGCCTTTTGGAGGCGATTTTGGCCTTTTGGAGGCTTTTTAATGGGATTTGAGGATTTTGAAGGTAAATACGGTAGGAAATGTGGACAAATGAGTCATGTAATGGGGTAGATGAGGTAGTGAGCACTTTTTGGGTGTTAACAGATTGTCCCCTGATGTGTGAGGGCAGGAGCTCATCGTATGGCCGATAGACATCATAAGTCTTTGAATGGTTTTCCTGGGGTGTGGAGAAGAGAAGAAACAAACTGGAGCCCGGAACAACGATCCCGAACCAACTGCAAAAACTAAAAGTACATAACCTCAATAATGGATGAGGAATAATCTGATCATATGGACGAGGCGGGCATTCCCATGCTCGTATCAAGATATAGAACAAGAATAACAATGGGGTCCAAAATATGGGGACCTGACATATACATGACCTCAAATAATGAATGAGGAAGAATCTCAATATATGGACAAGGCGGGCATACCCATGCTCGTATCAAGATACATAAAAAATAACTATGAGGCCCAAAAAAGGGGGACCTGTAGGATACATAGAGAACCACTGTGTACATCATAAGGGTCCAGAGGGGACACCAAGCTAGGACATACTGCTGGGCTGACCATGTCTGAGATGAAGAATTGATACACTGAAATAACAATAGTGCTATTGAGTGGGGTACCAGAGGAATTGATGAGCTGCTGGATCATAGTGACGGGGAGTCATACTGTCAATGGTACACTGAACTGGAACTAAATTGGGTACTCAAGGAAGCATATAACTGGATGGCTTCCAAATACAATCGCCAACGCAACCCGGACATCCACGGGAACATATAACTGGGTGTTCCAAAGTGACTCACCGATGTGCTAGAGTCGGGGGAAATACGAGGTCTTCGACCAATAACTGAAGGGATATAAACCTTGCGCGATTCTCAACGATGCGATCAAGGTGTTGAATTCGAGCATGTGAGAAACAACCACTCAGAGAGGCAATGATGACTCCTCTCAAAATGGTCCGTAGGCACTCACCACTAATGGTGATGGGTTCAAGGCGCAGGGACCTCTGGGTCTATCCTCTGGAATAGAGGGGCTATCGTCGACAGAGGGAGACCTGCAACTGGCAAGGAAATGATGTTTCCTTGATAGGAGCACGAGGTGGAGAACCGAAGTGTGAGAGTACTGATGGTAGGACTGACATACTGTGGGGGATAACTGGGCAAGCAGAGGGGGTGGACTCAAAATTCGTTTGTTCAGAGTATGATGGCGGGGACGATCGGGCAGCATATGAAACTGACTGATGGGAAAGGGATCATAGATGTAATGGATCAAGGATAGTGACTGGGATGAGGGATACTCAAGCTGGTGTAACATGGCAGGAGACTGCAGACTACTCTGAACAAAGGTGACCTGATTGGGGGTGCTGCCGAGATGATCGATCATAGTGCCAGGAGGCACAGGGGGACTTCTTCATGGGTTAAGGAACTAGAAGAAGTGTGTGTAAAATGGTACTGTCGTGTGGATTTATACGAGTCCAAGACAGTTCATGCTCGTGATTGCTTTCAATTTTAAGGAGTCTGAAAGCGATAAGAAGACTCTGAAATAATGGAATGGCATTGTCGTGTGGATTTGTACGATCCCAGGACAGTTCATGCTCGTGGTTGCTTTCAATTTTAGAGAGTCTGAAAGCGATAAGAAGACTCGAGGGGGTTGCTTTTTCGTGTGTTAGTCTCCAAGGCCCAAAGAAGCATAAAAGGATGCAATGAAGAACTCTTCTAGCCGGTGTGACTAGAGTATTCCTTTTTCGTAATTAGTCTACTAGGTCCGGAAAAGGGTTAAACTTATACTAGATAGACGCCCTTTCAGATACTTTAACGAGCATGAAAGGAAGCAAGGTTGCTCGGCGATCTATTCATTGTTTTAGGAGTCAGAAAAGAGCTTAACAAAAACTCCCTAAGGGCCTTTTTTGTAAAGGGCTTGTCCGGCCCAAAAAATGGATAAAATTATACCAAACAAAAGGAATGGCCAAGCAAGGAGGAAGTGCTCAATCAAGGAACATTAATGATGACCAAGAACGAGGGTGGGGGGGAACACTGATGGGCCTCCTTGCAGGGTAATGAATGGTGGAAAAATAATGAAATAATTGTAGTATGACAGGAGTGAATGGCTCATGTAAAAAAGTGGAACAATCCGATAGCGGTCGATGTGGCACGCAAACCGAGGCAGCACGGTGTCGGGACACAATGTTGAAACTGTACCAAGTGAGAGCGAGAAATGATCTCAAGCATCATCACGAGCTCGAAAAATGAATCCGGCGATATAAAGAGTGTCAGAAACGGATAACGACCAATGTGGCATGCAAACCAAGGCGACAAGGGGCGTTTTGGAAAAAATACCCAAAAAATATGGGGGTGAGAGCAAGAAATGATCTCAAGCATCATCACCGACTCGAAAAAATGAATTCGATGATATAAAAGATGCGAAAAATGGAGAGCATCCAAAGTGGCATGCAAATCGAGGCGACTAGTGGCATCTAAAAAATGTGCAAAAAATGACGTGGACAAAATAAGAAAATGAGTTGACCATCATGACGGTCTCGTCGTGCTGATTCCAGTGGTGGAAACGGTTCGAAAAATGGACTCCGTATGGGGTCAGAATGGCCAAAATAAGAAAAAGTCAATGGACTATAAATAGTGAGTGGGTCCAACATGACAAGTGTCATTTGTACTTGTTGACTTTGACTAGTGATCAGAGTTGACCAGAGCTTAGTTGGTGTTTCTGGATGATCCGACCGGCCGATTTCAGATCTGGGAGATACAGGTATTCCGTCAAACTCATACCTGCATGTTTTTTAGGTTCGGGGGGTGGGTAGTCGGTCCGAGACATAAAGGATGAAGTCCTGAGAGAAATCCAGAGGGGAGATCAAAGGGGCTTGTGTGAGAGCTTGCTTGAGGGCTTCGAACGCAACTTCTGCTTGCTCATCCCAAACAAAGGGTATGTGGGTACGAAGGAGGCATAAGAATCCATGAACTTTGGTGGCGTAATCAGGAACGAAGCGTCGAAGGAAAATAGATCGCCCCTGCAGACTCTAGAGCTGCCGAAGCGTGCGAGGAGAGGGAAGGTCTAAAATGGCTTGAACCTTCAGGGGATCGATAGCAATTCCTTTCTGGGAAACAATGAAACCTAACAACCGGCCTACCGGAATGCAAAAGACACACTTGTGTGGGTTCAAGCGGATTTGATATTTGCGACAACGCAGAAAAACTTGTCGGAGGTCTTTAAGGTGGTCTGATCGTTTCCGGGAACGAGCTGTAAGGTCATCAATATAAACTAGCAGGATCTGGACCAAGTCGTGAAAAAAATAGGTCATGGCCCGCTGGAAGGTGGCACCATCATTTTTGAGGTCGAAAGGCATGACGCGGTAGGAAAAGGTACCCCATGGGGTGGTAAAGGCAGTCTTGTACTAATCCTCCTTTTGGATCTGAATCTGGTTGTATCCGGAAAAACCATCCATAAAAGAGAGGACTTCATGCCCCGCACACGCATCGATGAGTTGGTCAATAAATGGCGTGGGGAAGTTGTCCTTGGGACAAGCTCAGTTTAAATCGCGGAAGTCAGTGCATACTCTAATGGTGCCTTGTTTTTTGTTAACTGGAACGGGGTTTGAAACCCAGGTGGTATAAGCAATAGGATAAATGAATCCTTCTTTGCAAAGTTTCTCGACCTCGACTTTAACAGCGGGTATCTTGGAAGGATGAATGGGACGCTGTTTCTGACGAACGGGGGGTACATCAGGCCATGTGTCAATGTGGTGCTCTATAATGGCAGGGTCAAGACCGGACATTTCGGTATAGGACCAGGCAAAGACATCACGAAATTCTTGGAAGAGTTTTTTGTACTCTTCAATCTCAGACTCACTCCAGGAGGCTCCTAAAGTGATGAGTTCAGGGGCACCTCCGGGGGCAGAGATATCTATGTGGATAACGGGAGAGATGTTGGCCATGTTACCTTCCTCAAAGGCATCAGGAGTAGGAATAGGATCCTTAAACCAGTTGACTTTGGTGGGAAGGAAATCTTTGGACTTAACCGCGAATTGGGTAGTTGTACTAGAGGAAGATTCTTCTAGGAGGAAATAGGAACGATGGTGCATGTCATCCCAGGGATAATCCGGGGCAGTGAGAGCCTCGAGAATCTCCTCATCAGTACGGAAAGTGTGGGTTGTCAAATCGGTTGATGAGGGAATGGTGGTGGAAGAGATCATATAAATGGTATTAATCTCGTCAGTCGGGGATGATACCGGGGGGTGGATCTCCTCAATTGTGGGGGGCGTCGTCTCAAGGTCCAAATTATTCATCTCGTAGAGCGCTTCTCTGTAATCTGGAAGATCAGGATAGTGATGTGATTAGTGGCCGTAAATACCGCATATGGCACAAGGGTGGTTGGTGCGCAGCGATTTATCACGAGGCTTAGGGGTTGGGTTGAGTTCGACAACCGAGATGTTGGGGTCATCGTCAAGCATCTGCATGTGTTCCTATAATGCAGGTAACTGTGGACATTGGTGAGTCGGATGGCCTAACTCATCGCACAACGAGCATTTGGGGGGAGCACGAAAAATGGGAGGGGGTTTAACTGTCTTGGGAGGAGGTACAGCAGTGTATGGTTGTGGGCCTCTGCCCCCAGTGTGCTTGATAAGAGGGGGGCATTCATAGAGGACGAAGGGGTAGTGACATCGGGAGGTGGTTGACTAGTAGTAGCCATGGGTTGCACCGGTTGTAGGACGACGTTTGGTGTCGGCGGGGGAACGGGAGGCGAAAGATACCACACGGGTAATCCCAAGTTTAAGCCAGGGAGGCTAAGGGTAGCCATAACCGAGGCACTTACTACTCCCGAGGGAGGGACTAGGAAGGGGATTGTGTGGATGGGTGTAACACCAATGTGGCTAGGTACCAATGGTGGTTTTGGAAACAAGGGTGGTTGATTGTCAGGTGTTTGTGTATTATGGGAAAGGGTACATAAGTTGGATACTTCGGGTGCCGATGACGGGGGAGGAATGGATTGGAAGGTGGATGTCATCGACGGATCTGAGTAAACTCCAGGTCCCAAGGAGGAAACAAACAAGGTAGCGGCACCAGTAACAGGTTGTTCAACCATGGGGAGAACATTTTCGGGTGCAGCGGGGGTATTTGGATCATAGTAGGTGAGTTGGTCGACCTTGACCACGCATCCGTCATGGGGGAACATCATGGTACGAAAAACGGAGGAGGCAACCACCTTCATGGCATACATGTAGTTGCAGCCAAGTAAGAGGTTATAATCAAGTTGGGCATTGATGACCTCTATGTCAATGAGAACGGTTTTACCAGCTAGCTGGATGGGGACGTTAGCTAATAGGCCTTGGGTTGAGCCGAACGCCCGTTGTAGGCTCGCAACGCAGTAGTGGACTGCTGAAGAGTAGGGGATCCCAACTTCTGCCAAACAAATGTGGACATAACGCATGTAGAGGCACCTTCATCGATAATGCACCGATGGATGACAAGATTCCGAACGGAAACAGAAACTTGGAACGCTAAAGTGGAAGGCAGGCGTGGTTCGGATTGGTCCAAATCGAATGCCATCAGTTGTGAATCATTGGGGTCAATAGCACCAATGGCAGAGAGAAAAGTCTTACACTGTGAAGGACAGTTTTTCAAGACTTCCAATGCAGACATGGCTGCGGGAGACTGGGCTAAGTCATCTACAATGTTGTAATTTGACGCAGCGCGAGCATTGGAATTATTATTGATTCGACGAAGTAGGAAACAGGGTGCTTTGGAAGCGCCATCGATTCAGAATGATGAATTGTAAGCCAGTTGTAACACCAATTGCAACTGGTACAAAAATCAGTAAGGAGGATGATGGGTCAAATGTTGATCCAACGATGTATAAGAGACTGGTAGGAAGTCTTATGTACTTGATTGCAACAAGACCTGATATAGTGTTTGCAGTAAGTATGATTTCGAGATTTATGGAGTCCCCAAAGAATACCCATTGGTAAGATGGAAAGAGGATTCTGAGATATATTGCTGGAACAACAAATTTTGGTATCCAGTATACATCAAACTCAGATTTCAAGTTGATTGGATAGACTGACAGTGATTTTGTAGGTTCTACAGATGATAGAAAGAGTACATCTGGATATGTATTTAGTTTTGGATCAAGATCAGTAGCATGGGCTTCAAAGAAGCAGCCCATAGTGACACTATCCTCTGCTGAGGCAGAGTATGTTGCAGCAACAACAGCTGCATGTCAGACTGTGTGGATGAGAAGAACTCTTTCTGAGTTGTAGCATGATCAAGATGGACCAACACAAATTTTCTGTGACAACAAATCAACGATTGCACTATCAAGAAATTACGTATTTCATAAAAGAAGTAAGCATATTGATACAAGATATCATTTCATTCGAGAACTGATAAACAAGAATGAAATCATTATGGAAATTTGCAGATCAGAAAATCAGTTTGCAGACCTATTTACAAAACTTCTGGGGAAATAGCTGTTTGAGTTTCATAGGAAAAACATTTGGGTTTGTAAGCTGTAACAGAAATTCAGTATTTTGAAATTTTTTTTTTTGAGTATAGTAATTAAGGGGGAGAATGTCAGAAAAACATTAATTACTCCACCATCCGCACAGACGTCCGCCGGAATTTTGAAGGGGCAGCACCGCCCAGATTTGTAACCGCATAGATTTTGAAGTGTTGGCACCATCACACCACCTTAGACATTCAATGATTGAAGTGGCAGTCACCGACTTAGCCCAGAATATTAAAACCATGAAGAGGCATCCACCGCTTAACCGACTTAAACATTAAGGATGAAGAGACATCTGTTGCAGCATATCAAGTTCAGAAGGGCCAACACAGTTTTCTATTTTGTCAATTTGTAAGAGTCTGTAGTAGAGAATTTATTTCTGCACTAATAATTTTGTATTGAAGGGTTAAATGTATTTAATGTATGATTACCCTAAATCACTATAAATACTCATCCATGTAATCGTGAAGGAAGATATAGAACAAATGAAGTTTATGTTAAACTCATAAGTTGTTCCTATGTGTTTCAGTTATGCTCTGTTTATGAGTTTCTAAACTCAGAAATATTTGTGATGATTAGTTTGCTGTAGCAGCTTAAGTGATTGATCATATTTGAGAGTTAATTATAATTAGTTGTTATTAGATAAGTTTGTGAACCAGAGGTCATCATAACGTAGCTGTAACAGTGCTGCAACAGTCTGTAAGTTACTGTTGGGTAAAACAGTGAGCTGTTACTCTCAGCTGTGACTGTGCTGAATATCACAGTCACTGTAAGAGTCAGCTACAACTGTACTATTGGCGAGTTTTCTGAATTTTGAATATCTATGAGTGTTGCTGGAGCAGCTACAACACCTTCCCTGCCTTCCCACAGAATTGCCTCCATACCAAAAGATTGAGAGATCCATAGAAGAGCCCAAAAAGCAATAAACTCAACACGGGTGTTAGTAGCGAGACCTACACCCATCCACAATGTAAGCAATGATCCGCCTTTAATCGTAAAACCATACCCACTCCACAAGTCCCTCCTTGGATGCCCCATCGAAAAAACCATGGACAATCCCGTCTTCCACTACATGCATGGTGAGCACCCGAGTTTTCTGGCTAGACTTCCCCTTGTAAAAATCTAAAAACGAACAAATAGAGGCAGTTTTGATTTTGAAAATGGACGGCCTCTGATCCTCGAACATGGCTCTGTTACGCGCCATCAAAATTTCCTAGGAAATAAACACAGGAAGTTACCTAAACTCCACTTGGTGCTGCATCCACCGATATAAACAAGCCGCCAAATTATCGTGTTCCCAATACAGCCCAACATTCGCACAGAACCGCAGTCTATCGCAGATAGCCACCCTAAAGAAATTACATCTGGAAAATCGATTCAATATTTTTACGGCATAACGAGTCGTAGCCAGGGCCAATGAAGCCCCTTCTCAACAGGTTGTCCCATGTGAGGATTTTATCATCCAAACAAAGCCAAATAAAACATTTTAATCGCTGAGGAATCTTCCATTTTCAAAGTTTTTTGTCCACCACTTCGACTCCCGAGAGATCACCCTGTTGATCAGAATCATATGCCAACTTTTTTGTTGGAGAACCAAAAGAGTTTTTCCAGTCCCAGACTAAAGAATCCAGCTGATCACTTATGACTGTAACGCTTGTGGTATTTAGATTCATTAGATAAACCACCCATTCCTCAGCAACTTGTGGAGAGAGGCCCAGATCCTCCGCGGAGAGCCAACAATTTAAGGAGCCGGCCGAAGTAGTGTATAGTCTTTGATCTAGACTAACCAAATAATATTCTTGGAGTGCAATTCAACAATCAAAGGAGGAGATAGCACGAAATTTCCACTGAAACCAATAATAGGGTCGATTCCAATCGCCACCTATATCCCCCTCCCCACCTACCAACAAATCCTATCTCCGATAACAGGAAGCATTGCAAAACATGTCCAATATGGCCTTCGTCACCAGAGTTAATCATAAATGAGGATTTTTGTGGACTTAAAATCATACCATAAGCATTGCAAAACATGTCCAATATGGCCTTATAAGCGCTCCATTGATGCATAGCCAAATAGAATAACATCATCAACGAATAATAAGTGAGTTCAAATTTGGCTTCGAGAATAGCCCTGCCGAGACCTTCAATAGCCAGAAGGAAATATCTCCAACTTGTTCAGCTTCGTATTGAACTCTCTTCATCAGCTACGAACATTTGATGTTTGAAGGCTGAGTAGGTTGAACATGGTAATCTGAAATTTTATAACAATAAATATACATTTGAGAAAGGAAATTGATATATTTTTGAGTGGTTTGTGGTTTGCTTGTCGTTAAGTATAGGCTGTGTACTATGAGTGTTGCAGCTTTGTGGTATTTAAATCTTAAATCTTGTACGGACAACTCTACAACAGTAAATTCAGGGGCGGGATGGCATTCAAATGGCCTTGCTTTTCTGGCCATTTGTTTTCTAGATCCGGTTATAAAAATTGGTGGAACGGTAGTTTTCGTTTCACCTCATTTACTGTGGAACTATACCATAAAACTATGCTCTTAGGGGTTTTGACCCATTTTAAAACAACTCAAATCATCAAAATTCCAAAAAAATAACGAGAAGAGATTTTGACCCATTTTAAAACAACTCAAATCATCAAAATTCCATAAATTCCAAAAAAATAACGAGAAGAGAGTAGAACTGTGCCTCGCCAAAAATATTTCTGTAGCCGCCCCAGTTATCACACGCCTTAAATTCACTCACCACTCATGTGTACATTTAATCCCAGACGTGAAGGTATATCTTATTGTAAAACTCACCACGCATGTGTACACTTAATGTCGGACCGGAATGTCTATCTTCCTCAGTGCCTACATACTGACGCAGCGACGCTATCAATGATATAAAATACCGGATATGATGTAAACTGGAAAATGGAAAATTGCCAATATTGTACAAATTCATTACCTTCGCACAAATAATATTACATTATATAGACTCCAAACTATTTGTGATACAAAATTTTCTTCGAAGCTCTTAGTCTTTCCTGTGCATCTAAATATCTATCCAATGATTTCAATGAAAGCCAATATTCGCGCTATCACATCATGATCATGTCTTATTTGGTCTGAATGAGAATGTTTTGCAATTGGCCCAATAAACAAAACCTAGCGATTATTATACTTTCAGTAGTGCAATAACCATTCTTTACAGTGAGGGAACACATTTTGGACTGAAGAATATAACTGTTCCATGCAATCAAACCCAAGAAAGGAAGACAACCAAGGCTCTGAACATTGATCTGCCTTAGGGTATTCGGCACCGAGCTGATCGAACTCTGATAAGACCATATTGCTGCACTGATCGAAAACATCCCAATCGAGGTTGAACTCATCCATAGTACTAAATCCATAAGGAGGTACTGTATGGATTTGGGGATCCGCTGCGGTTTTCGATGGCAGATTGTTGTTTACATGACCTGAATTTGCCGAAACAATGTTATATATTTGCTGTCTGGGCTCGTGGCCCTGCACTGATGTAACACTGTCTGACGGGCATGCTTCATAGTTAGGTTTGAATTCTGGTGAGTAGATACTTGGCAGATCAGTAGACGGATGATTATTTCCATGAGGCCATGCAGTGTGGATATGATTGATGGTGCAGTTCATCAAATCCATATTAATGGCCGGATCATGGAATCCATCTATTAAATGTTTCAAGTTTTCAATGGATTCTGCCTCTAGGGCTGCGTTTGCTCTCCAGTTATAGAGCTCTTTTGGTCCCTGGAGAATACTAACTATTTCACCAATGTGGGAGCAACCAGGGTCCTTGTTCTCATGATCTTTCACCGTCTGTCGATTGCTGTCGGCGTTCTGAGAACAAAAGGCATCCTTTTCATTGATATAGAAAGCCGTGGTGCCTCCTTCGTAGATTTTGTCAGAGTCGTGCTGTTTACATAGCGTCTGTGCATTGAAACCACGGATGCCTTTGATGGCATTGAATTTCTTCCTCAAATGAGTATTCCAGTAGTTCTTTACCTCGTTATCTGTTCTGCCCGGAATGCGTCCCGCTATCAAAGACCATCTGAAATACATTCATGAGCCGATTTTGGCCAAATCAACAGCGAAACAGCGAAGCAGTAGCACTGTACTTCAAAATATATATACAGTAGAGGGTGAAAGCTAAGCAGTGAGATGCAGAGTATTAAATGGGGCAACTTAGTGCAACTCAGTGTTTAGGGTTCAGTGAAAATTAAACATTGATTCTTCAGATTCAACGACCCTAAGTACTGAGCTACAGCATTAAATACTTTGTATCTCAATGCTTAACTTTTACCTACAGTAACCAGTCTTATGAAGTCTTATGATCATCTCTTCCTCATCAGAGGAAATATGACCACGCTTGACATTTGGGCGAAGATAATTCATCCAACGTAACCTGCAGCCTTTTCCACAACGTTGCAAACCTATATTGTATATATAACACAACGCACGCAGTATTCTTAGTTATTTCTCACAAACGCGCAGTATTGGCAGCAATGAAGAGCAGTCAATGCATAAAAGAAATATCATTCGAATGAATTAAGGAAAAACAATACCGGTACAATTATTGGCAACATAAGGATGAAACTAGCAAGTTAAACAATAAATAGTTATCAAAGGAAATAAGGAATACCTGCTTTCATAGGAAGAGTGCGCCAATTTCCTTGTCCATGAGCTTCTATATACGTTATAAGACGAAGATCTTCTTCAGGCGTCCAGGGGCCTTTGTTCAATCCAGCATACGAACAACACGGTCTTGGAGTTCTCCCCATCTTTGAATCAACTCTCTCTCTCTCTGAAAGTGTTAATACGAAAACAAGATTTGGAATTGTAGATAGAAGATAGCTGCAGCCTGCAGTTTATATAAATATATATATAGTGGTAATAGAACGGGAACCCACGAGTACAAAAGCGTGAGTACAAGGACAATCGTAAATCCTTGGCTCGACGATTTTGGGCATTTTTTTCATTTACAAATATGCGTGAAAGCATGCCTCGACTGCGTATAAATTCTTTGGATACTGTCGCTCTGTTTGTATCGATAAGACCGTCACCGTGGTTGTTACAGAACGTCAAATTGTCACTTTTGAATGGAAGATGGCATGCACTTTGAATGGATTTTGGGTATGGTTATTACCGAGCTACTGCGCGCCTTTTAAGGAGGGGGAATATCGATGTTTGAATAAATGTTGAAGACTGCATGGGTTGGAGCTTAGATCCACCGATAATACCTCTTATTTGCAGATTCATGTTTTAATCCTTATTCCATATCAATTTGTTAGTCACAAATAGTAAATTACAGTATACAGCATTGAATTGCTACTTCTACCTTTTGAATTTTGAAGCAAGCAAGCTTATTCAGATAGAGAAGATTTATGTTTTCAACAAGTACTTTCATGTTGCAAATTGACATGCAGTCCGGCCATGAGAGAAGTGAATAGAATACAATAATATTACTTGTATTCAAGTCATAACAAAAGCCCTACTACTTTCCGATTACTATTTTGGACCTTTTCTGGCTTGAATCGGTTTCTTCTCAAGTGTCGAAAGTTGGTATTCCTTTTATATTTAACAACGAGATCGGCCAATACAGCCCAACCTCTCCGTGTCGAACGGTGAACCGACCATTCAACGAAGAACTCCACAAACACAATACTTTGGTAGACGATTTTATTCATTAAATTCATATGTGAAAGTAAAGTAGTGTAGTCTCTCAGCGCTGGATAGATCTATACTGGTGTTTAGTGTATAATCAAAGGCTTTTATTAAAATCAATACAATTGATTATTATGTCCCCTAAGGGGATCATATATATATATCACTAAGAACCTATTATTTAAGCTTTAATTTTAAAATTTTTCACTCTAACTATAGTTTATGTATAATCTGAAATATTTATTATATTACACGAAATTATTAATAATCATTTATTTTAAATTTTATTAGATGTTAAAGGCTGACGTCTGCCTCGTTTTTTGGTTTCTATGACAGGGCAGCCGGCTGACATCAGGGTAGGACATGAACTATAGGCTTTATTCAGTGCCACTTTATTCTATTTGTTCTGATTCTGTGGGCCGTGACATCGGCCTGGCTCGGCCACATGCTGGCATCATGGAGGTTTAAATGCAATCCAAGTTTTTTTTTTCAGTTTTTGCCATGGTCTATTCTGGATTTCCGCGTGCCGTGTAAATGCCTCTTCGGTTTTTGCCATGGTCTATTCCGCGTGCCGTGTGTAAATGCCTCTGCAGGTACTCATCATTACCGACTCTAACAGTTTTATCTACGGTGGTGCAATGCACGAATTTTGGGGTTTCGAGAGCCGATGGTTGGGATTTATGGTGGACAGGTCAGGTGAGAGATGGAGATATACAGTGCCGGCAAAGCAGGGTTCGGTTGGAGTTATCGACAACCTGCAATATTGCTTTGTGCGGAAAGTGGTTTTAATGACGATGGTTTTGTTGGCCACATGTGGAGTCACTGGAGTGTTAATTTTGGTGGAGTGTTAATTTTGGTCCAAATGTTGTTAATGGCTGTCGAGAATCCAACTGTGGAGGAGGGGAAAGGATTTTTGTTTTTTTGGTGTGCGGCTCAGTGTTCCTACTATTTTTTTCTGGAATTGTTGATGCTCTATACACTAATGACGCCTATTTCTAGATCACCAATCCTTCACCAAATCATTCTACACAAAATATGTATCCTTCCAACTTGATGTCTTCCTTCCATATTTCGATCCTTCCTATCAACTATAAATCATGCCACTTTCAAAAACTAAAATTCTAGACCCGTCTCTTCTTTTGATGAATTAGATACATTTAAATAACTCAATAAATTCCCTCACCAACTAGACACCATCATCCATGATAATGGAATTAAAAAAATCATCTCCAAATCCCTTGTTGAATGCCTTAAGTTTCCCACTACTCCGTGACTATCACTATACTACCCTAGTTGGGTATAGCAAGATGAACTCACTTCCTCATTAATAAAACTTGTGTGATCACCTTTTCTATTGTCCCTTTTTGTTACACTATTGATTGTGTTGTTTATTCACTTGATTATTGCAATTTAATCCTTGGTCTATCCTATCAAATCTGATGTAGTCCCATTATGATGCCCATCGAAGTACGTACCAACTCTACAAGGATGGTAATAATTATAAACTCACCTCTTCTCACAAACCTCTTGGTCCTATTACTAGCACCCAATAATTCATCCTACACAAAATGCATGCCTCTTGTCATATTCCCTCCTTCTATATGTATTCATACAAACATATTTCTCACACCATTTCCATGCCCCTTATACTTGTGTACTTACCCTAACTAAACCATTATGATTTGTTTTCATTCACTCTCCTATTATGTTTGCCTCAAGACCTTGACTACAATCACTATATTTGCATTACATCCAAACATTGTGCAATGCCTTCCTACTTTCACTAGCTACCTCATTACATTCTGCGATACTAATCAACACTTCACCACACATTAGCCAAGACACAGTGTTCAAGATACTCTCCCAGAAATGCTCCTCTCTCCATTAGTTCATCATTATATCCTTCTCATATACCAAGAGGATTATTGCATTAGCAACTCATCATTACATAGAACAAATACCACATATACATCATCTTTTCATCCTTCATACTACTCCAACATTTGGGCACATTGTCAGCTAACAGTTGCCACTGGCCAACACTACTTCTACAATTACTTATGGTGGCCTAGAACTCTAAGTTTTAGCTCAATTTTCATACTATCCCCGGGAATTTGATATTGCACCCATAGGTTTCATGAGACACACTAAATAGTGATTTGTTATCTCTTAATATACAACACCCTAGGCAAGATTCCCTGACATGTTCTCTTTTTGAGGTACATTAGATTCTCCTTTCCAAAGATTCCATGTAGATTCACCATCACAATAGAAAATGGATCAGTTCAACAATACTATTCCATGGGGTACATCTCACGACTAGATATTAATGATTGCATTCAAACTATATTTGGCCTCAGAAGCCTAGGACCTCTTTGTTTCATATTAGGCTCACATTGCATTAGCACCTTGTTAACTTTGTCCATATTAAGAGCTTTCTTGATATTTTTATTTTCTTACTTTTTTGTCATCTTAGTTTTATATCCATGTTTGCAGTCCATCAAAAACCAACTTTATAGATAGTCTCTTTGCATGATTCCTCTCTCTCCTTCACATTACACCTTGGAATTGTTTAGAGCACAAACCTCCTATCCTCTCCCGAATCATTTTTCTCTAACTCTTTATTGATTCATTGTCTCTCCAATAGGATGCACACATTTCTATGATCCCCACCACTCCCACCCCCTCATTTTGTGGTGTACCAGGAGCTATGCATGCATCCTCTAGTCATCCACTCCTTCATAGTCAACTCTAATATTCCTTGTAGTCACTATTAGACAATCACCTATCCAACATGGTTCCACATCAACAAACATGTTGTTCATAGGGAGGTCCAATTCCAACACCATTTCCAACCATACCATCAATGGTTTGGACCTCTCTTAAATTGGGAGAAAAGTGGGGATGCTTCTGAATTACATGAGAAGGAATGATGAATAACACATCCAATAAATAAAAATACACCCACTTAAGGAGGGTGCAATGCCCCACATCAACATTTAGTTTTCCTAGATTGTTGTGTAGCCAACATTAAGTTGTTTGTTGTTACTTAGTTGTTAGCTAGTAGTTTGTTAGAAGGTGTCTCTTTCCAACATTGTTTTGTGTGCATACTTATTTCTACATTTTAGTTGTTTACATAATTAGATTAGGGTTTTGACCATATCAAGCAATAAGGACTTGGATCTATGTAAATCTATAAAAAAAAATGTAGTTGTAATAAATCTAAATTAATAGATTATAATCTAAGATCATATATGATAAGTTTTGTTTTGCATTATTTATTTTTTCTCATCTTAATATGGGATTCAAATCTTTGTAATATCTTAATACTTATTTTATTTTTCCTACCATAAATTGCATTATTCCTTAGTTTTTCCATAAATATCTTGTAACTTAAAGTTTCGTACTTATGTTATTCCTTAGTTGTTATATAAAAATCTTGTAACATACTTATGATTTTGTTTTAGATGAATGTATTGATGATTATTATATTATAACTAAATAATCTAATACCATTAAAATATAAAAATAAATAACTAAATAATCTAATACCATTAAAATATAGAAATATATCAAAAATATGCATTTTAAAGCTTTAAATTTTTTAAAATATAAATAAATCCATTCAAAATTTAAAATAAAACCATTTACAACTTTATCCTTCCTATTTACATGTATACCTATGAAATGAATGAAGGAATTGAACCACTCTAGCTATTATTAACTAATTATATGTAAAATCATTCCCTAAAAGGCAACAATTATATAATCCAGTCTTACTATTATTATTAAGTGATTATATATACTGCATTCCATAAAAAAAACAACAGTTACATCATCCAATCTTACATGTTTAATGAATACCCAATAACAGCAATGATTATTTCAATCAAAGGTATCGTCAAATAATCCAAGCTATCATGCTTAATATCTTCGATTGGATGAGGAAGATAATTTATATATATAATCCAATACAAATTGTGAGTGAATACTGAAATAGAAATGAGTATACCAATCTCAGCGTAGCGTGACAGGTGATGATTCGTACACCTTGAATTTAGATAATTACATGTAAATCATTGAATAAAAAGCACCATTTATATAGTCCAATCTCAAATGTTTAATGAGGATGTGCTGATTAGCTTTGGTTGTATCAATCCAAGCTCTCATGTTTAATAATCTATGGACGTCCATGAAGACCTGCAGTATAAACCCATCTCAAATGTTTAATGAATAACCACTAAATTAGCAATGATTATATCAATCGAAGCTCTCGTGTAATAATCTAATTAACACAATTGGATGATGAAGAAGGTATTTATATATATTACCAATGAAAAATGTTTTCAGAATGACTACAAAAATATAAATCATTATATCAATCGAAGCAGGCTGCTGTCATGTGATATAAATCATTATATCAATCCAAGCATGCCGCTGAACGTGCGATTGGAAGATTTATGTCGTGAGTTTCTGTTTATTATACTATCTATTTTTTCGATTTATGTGCTTTTTTATCTGCGAACATCGTCCACTGTTTGATGAGCGGCGGTTGGATTTGAAGCAATTCTACTCCAATTAAGTACACACACCACTCCACCCAATATTTAATGTTGCAATGCTATATGGTTCATACTAACCTTCCTCCACTCACGGTACAAAAACCAGTTACTTCCGATTTCCACAGGCCATATCAACATCAATGTGGTTGTGAAATTTATCAGCATCAATGTGTTTGTGAAATTATTGATTGGTTAGGGTTCCCTAAGATCTAAATCGCCCTCGGGTACATAATATATTGAACGAGAATTAAGCCATTATGGCCATAGAAAAACCCGCCGGACTGAACTCTAAGGGTATCGGATACATAATGATTGTAGAGATCTGAACGCACAGAGATAGATAAGAGTTAGGTATAATCATGGTATTCTATACGTACTTTCCGGTCGTCATTTCCACATTGCTCTTTCAGACGGCCACGGAGACGTGCAGCCCAGCTAGAAGAAAAGCAAACAACAGATCTTCACTTAATAGCAAAAGGAGATATTTTGTTAACATTTTCAAACCGGATCTTTTTAAGACTGCACGGCTCATCTTTTCAAACGAGATCTCTCTAACACTACACGGTTGGTAGAACTTCGTTTATTGAATTGGCAGGACGAGATTGGTAGATACAACAGTCGAACTTAACATTCAATGAAGAACTCTCAATAATTGTCCGAACTTTCTGTGTCACGTAGAGTCCACAGAAACCCATAATTAGACATAATTATGACCTTCTACAGTTACCATTTCGACATTCCTCTCTTTGTTTTATAGGGAATACCGCAGGAATACAGTTTGATGACCTTCGATGGCCAGTACAATTTCCTTCATATAAAGTTAGTAATGTCAGAGAACCATGTAGAAAGAATACAACAGAAAGAAACTACTGATCTTAGATGAATAACAAAAGTTACAAGAATACAACAGAAAGAAACTACTGATCTTTGTTAACCTTTTCAAGTTACATAAGTGGGCTTTGAACAGGAACTTTTCTATTACTTTTGTTAACCTTTTCAAGATAGGTATGTGGGTTCTCAACCGCGTGCTTAAATACGATTTCGAACTTTTTGACAAAACAATTTCCGGAACGTTTAGATGGAAACAATTAAAATTATTCTCAAAGAAATTCAGAAAATTCGGATTATGCATTCAAAGTAAACAACATGTTATTTGTTCTTTCTTTATATTATTTAAATTGGTTGTTTGCCATGAAGTACTCATTATCCATGCATCAGCTAAGAGTTATCCATACATCAACTACCACTTATTATATATATATATAATTATTTATTTCGAATTTGGAAAGTCTAATTTTGTTCTATTCCCGTTCAAAATCTTTAAATAATCTTACAATCACATATATTAGCTAGGGAAATTGCATAATTTCGCTGCCACGGGATATTTGAGGTGAATCTATTTATGGATTCAAAAATACAATTTAAACAAGTAGAAATTTGGATTTTACCAAAAGAAAATTATGGACCAAAACCCACCGTAAAGTCTAAAAGCTAGAAGAGTACTCCATTTGGAACTATTGCCATAGAATCAATCAAGATAGTACACTTGTCTTATCCTCGTGCAATTCCACCCCAAATTCTAAGATCTACACACCTATGGGTGTAACTAACACAACCACATAACTTATATGTTACTTGTTCTCCATGATTAATTGTAATCGCTTGTTGGGTTGCTACATGTTATCTATGCATGAGCTACGAGTTATCCATGCATCAACTACCACTTATTTTTATTTTTTTATAATTGTTTATTTTGGTATAATAAACATTGAATTTGATTTTTTTTCAACCGATCATTGAATTTGATTTATATATATAAAATAATAATTAATAAATTTAATTATTTGACATTTTGTTTTAGTTATTTTATTTTCATAGAAAAAAAAACTATTAACTTGTTATTCATGTGAATCAAAGTTGTGTTACTTGTTCCAAAACATACATTCTCTTGGATGTAACTACAAAATAGTATTATGACTCCCAAAATATAATTATGTTAGTCACTACAGCAAAACTATAAACATTTCCTATTTTATGTTTCTTCTCAAAGAGAATTGATTTTCTATAGTCATCCATCATATAATATTTTCATTCAAAAATAAATACAAGACAACTAACTAGTACTTAGACATCTTAATATGTCGATTTTCTAAAACATTTGATTAACAATATATGTGATTGTATGATAGATCATGGAAAGTGGTCTATAACTCTCTTGTCCTGATGCAACAATGATCAAGTACAACGACCTATAAAGTAATCTTATTGTTAGCTCGGTCAATGATAATTTTTGAGTCTACATAAACATGAACAGACAAAAAATTCATGTAAAGAGAAAAATAAAGTAAGCCCCATAATGCCAATAATTCAACTGTGGTATTTGATCATTTTACAATTCCCATCCACAAAAGAAAGTAGTGCCTATTATTCAACTATAACCACATACCACCACCACAACAACCTTGCTAGGATGCACCGTCAAAGAATCCAACAGGGAATTCATCAGAAAGAAATTGAATAGAAATTGTCCTTGGAAACTTTTGCTTCATTTCCTTGTAATGTTCCTTATAATATCCCAATATTTTAATACTAGTGCTCAAGACCACGGGAGACAGGTTATAAAAAATAAGAGAGTTTCTAGTTTTCTATGAGTTAACAACTTATTAAGATGATGCAATGAGTCAACCTCCCTCTAATTCAAAATAAAAAAGATGTAAAACAAAACACTCTAATTTCAAAAATCTATGTGTTGGGAACATAATCCTTGGTGTTATGATATTGTGCACTATTCATGTGCAAGGATGATTAAAGGTCATTGGTGAATAGGAAGAGTCACTCGGGAGTACAATAGACCTCTTGGGAAGTTGAACCCAAGAGATATTCTCATGGTATAAATACACATTTAATCAATGAGAATGGTGTGCTTTGATGATTATCTCTCATGTTTTTGTTTGTTTATGCTTATTTTCCCTTATTGGGCACCTAACAATGGTATCAAAGCCTTGTGAATTCCCTTTGGCCTATTATTCTCTGTCAACATTCTCTATCAGACTTGGCTTTGCTCTATGCCTGCCATATTTTCACTAGTATGTGATAACTGTTGTAAACCTGCCATTGCGAAGATGAGTTTTTCTTTACAGTAATTTCTAGCATATGATCTACCAACTCTTTCCTATCCTACCAGTAGTATGCTTCTCTTCATCTTTGCACTCTCTGCATAGACATTTTGGAATTTGGTGCCTTAAGTCGCACGTGGACAACAATCTCTAAGAACAACTACGAGTGTAACCTCTACATTTCTCTACAATGAACAGTCAACCCTCACCACCAGCGTCTTCTTTTGTGACAACAAATTCAGAGCATCTCAAGCTCACTTGTATCCCTATGGTCTGTACTATTTGATTCCCTAATTTTGACATACTTTTTGTTTTTCTTTTGCCTAGTTTGCAACATTGCATAGTTTTCCTTGAACCCTAATTCGAGTTGTCTTAGACTATGCTTTTGTCTAATTTCCTCTTGTTGCATACACCTGAGTCATAATTTTGGAAAAAAATCGGTTACTCCTAGACCTACCTGCGCCGTCAAACGTGTGTTACATCACTGTCTTTGTTGCGTGCTCAGATCTGTTATGTCTCATACCTGCACTGAAATTGTTATCTCGAATTTTAAGGAAGCATGACAGCGAGGTTAGCATTCAAACTCACTCAAGACTCATATAGAAAGGATTATGGCTCAATGTTCTACCATGTGGAGATTAACAATACATTTTTCCACCTCCCTCTCATGAAGTATTTGAATCTTAGAAGATGCATTGAAGTTTTGAAGCTCCCTCCCTAGTTTAGAAGTTTAGAAGCTCCTTCCCTAGTTTGATGTGAATCTGGGACATGTTGTGCATTATATGATTCGTCCTTTCGGTTTAACACACTTGTCTCAGATCATCCTCATCATGAACATGCATACAATATTATGCTGCAATTCTGTCATTGTGCTTCTGATGGGCCTCTCTACTTCACACACTTCACTTCAATCTTCGTGCATTGGCTAAACTTCTACGCATATTCTGATATACTTCAGCTCTGTATCTACGCTTCTTTATTTCAAAACATCTGTGACTATCTGCGTGTTGCTTGTATTACTATCATTCATTCCTCACACACTTACACATCTTCTGCATTCTGTCTTTCTGTCTTTGTGCAATCGTCATAGATCTACAACATCATTCTACACACCATCAATTCAATCATTCCTCTGCGTGTGTGGACTCGGCTCCTCGCTAGATCATATTGTTCTGTATCTCAATCCCATGATGCCATGAATATAATTATGTATCTTCTACTTAGAAGCTCTTCAACCTCGCCATCAAGCTTACTTAAAATCTCCAACTTGATTCCCTTATTATACATATCCTGCAATCCATAAGTTGGTTGTGGAATTCCTTCTTCCTTACTAAATACGGATTATGCTTTTGCCACATGTCATGTTCTACGTCCTTGATGTGTCCTTTATTTGTGGGTTTTGTGCATACATGGTCCTCAACTTGGTGGGACTTTCACCCTTATTGTACCATCACTTTTGGGTCTTGTGCACTTGGTGTATCATCGACTGTGGAATTTGCTCATATACTAACTTCAACAGCTACACACTTCTTGGAACTTGTGCCCGCTCCAACAACTGAAAGCTTCTTCTGATTGGTGATGACTTGTGTACTTTCAGGACTTGTATAGTTGTTCAACCATCTCGTGTACCATGTTTCTTGCACACTCCACTTGAATTTCTTGTGCACTCTTCAATCTTCTTTTGATTTGCTTGCGCATACTAGACTTTGTCCCATGTATTCTTTGGCTTGCTTGCACACTCTCCATCCTTCTATCCAACCAACCCTTTCGCTTGTGACTTGAAAGACTATTATTGGATGGACTTGTGACCTTCTCAAGTACACGTGCCTTATGTACTTCTTTAAACTGGATATGCATGACTCGTACTCCAAGACACACTTCTTCATACTAGATGCAACTTCTAGTTATACTTCTTCACACTATCATCCATATCCTTCACCATCTTGCTTGTGCATATACTTCTTCAATGTGGATTTACTATACTTATTCAAGTTGGCATGAATATGCTGAATCCACTTGACTTCAATTGACATCAATGACTCAAATTGAGTTAGTTAACATCCTCTTTGACATTAGTTAACATCAATGACAACCAAATTTCAACACAATCCCTCCTCATGGTCTGTTACTTTTGCTACAATCTCTCCTCATTTCTCAAAGTTGCTTGATAATCCTTTCCATCTAAATGGAAATTCAAAACCTTATACTCGTGTTGAATGGATTAACTTAGAATATTCGCATACCTAATGATGGATTGAAGGCTTGCTTCATTTTCTCTAGACCTCATAGAATTGTAAAAGTCCTATGTGTACTCCTTCACTCCTAATTCCTATGTGTACTTCATTCCTTCTCTAACATCTTTAATTGTTTCAATTTTGTAGTCTTCTCAACATAAATAAAGGGTAATCCATAGGAAAAATATAGTTTTCAACTTTGACACCATCCTATCCCCAGTCTTAATTTTATGTTTACCACTGCTTTCTCTTTTTAGTTGCAACTAATTGCACTATAAAGAAGCATGGATCCTCGATTCAAATTCAAAGAACTTCTATATTTCTTCTATAAAATCTATCAATTTTGTAGGATTTAAACAAATACATGAGAGAGAACTTACAAATTTATCTTTACCTCCAATACCAATGATAGTTCTAGAATAATAATTTCTTCAAATGTTACTTGTTCTTCTAGTTTTTCTTTTGCAGGTTGATTCTACTTCACATCATTGGTCACGTCCTACACCACATGGATTATACCTCTCCTTTTGTATGCCCCCATTGAAACCATTCTTTCCATCATTTTCTCACCATTATTGTATGTCATTTATGTATTCTACATCTTCCTAGTATCTCCTCTTGCAATACCCCCACCTCACAAACATTCATAAATTTTTCTATCCCAAACAAAGGTCTTGCTTTGTCCTTCCAGCCATATGCTTAACTTGCTACATGATACCATTTGATGCATAGAGACAATCCATTTCTATAATTCACAATATATTTTAGATAATCAAAGTCACTCTTATTTTACAACTCTTTGTAATAGAAATATATCACATATAATACCCTGTAATAATAAAATAGATTTAATTGTGCAGAATTAAACGACACCATAACTCTACAATTTTTATTAACAAGATTGACCAAGCTCATGAGATTCCATTACATTCAACCGAGTTGTACTTGGAAACCTCTCACACACTCCCTCATCCACACATCACTCTACAAGAGTTAAAATCATATGCTTCCTTATAGGCAGCCAATTTATTAATTTTCTATAGAAAATCAATCGACCCAAATAGTTGGAGAAAATTGCTTTAGCACCATATGGATTTCTCTCCAAAGTGACTTGTCTTATGTTGGACATGGCAAGGTAAAATGTCACATTTTCACTTATCATTTGTCTTCACATGCTCTTTAAGGATTTTCCCTCACGCACGATGAAGGGTTCTGCTTTACATGTTGAGGGTATGATGGGAAGAACGGTTTACAAAAAAATGATTAAATTGGTGTTGTTGTTACAAAACCAACGTGGAATTTGGACTTCAATATTCCTATCATTTTCTTGACTCTACCACAAATCTCACCAAAAGCCACAATTGCACCCAGCTAGGACTCACCCACATCTCCTTAGACCACAACATCCTTTCATCCAAGAATTAATAGTCTTATTAGTCCCTGCCTTGTAGCAGAGACTCTTGGAATTTCGTTGAGCCTTAAAGACTCTTGAAACTGCATTAGTCAATTCTATGCAGTTTCCAAAACATCCTAAATTTTTTAGGTTTCCTTTACCTTCTGAAAAATTCCCTAATTAGAGGCCTTATTTGGTCTCATATTGAGGCAGCCATAAATCTCTCTTCTATGTTTGGTGAGACCCTTGAACAGTTATTTTCATGTCCTCCACTTGTTTATGTTGTATCACTTGCATGTCCGCTATTTGTGTTGTCGTGGTTTCCTGGTTTAGTCTTGGAGATTGTGAATGGGTTGGAAGATATAAGAAAAAGTTTCCTATTCCTAGTTCCAAAGGATGGCTTGTAATTGGAAGCCTCATGGATATGAGTGTTAGTCATGCTCATTGTAATCTTGAATGCTTGGCTTGTCTTCATGGTGTGAAGATGCTTATGGCATTTAGCTTGGGTGCTACTCCTATTATTATTACGTCGAATCCCTATGTGGCTAGAGAGTTGCTGAGCTCGCCTCATTTTTTTGATAAACTCCTCAAATTTCAGTCCATGCAAGCCTATTTTCTTGACAATTTTTATGTTCTTTTCACACTTTTAGTGTATTTACAGAGCAATTGCTCGTTCTAACTTTGAAGCTTAAAAACTTGTATATTTCATGGCTTCGAGCAGTCTATCTTGGCCCATGATTCCGATACTAACTAGGAAAAATTATCATTCTTGGTCAAATAGGATGAGAACTATTTTACATTCTCAAGATTTATGGGGTTATATAGATATAGGTTGTCAAGAGCCAACAGATAAAGTAGCATAGCTCAATTTGATACAGGATGAGCGTGAACAACTAAGGGAATACATAAAGAAGGATAACAAGGCTCTTGCTATTATTCAACAAGGCCTGGATGATACCATTTTCTCAAAGGTGTCCAATGTCAAGAGTCTTCCAAGGTTGCTTGGGATGCCCTTGAGACCAATTATCAAGGAGTGGCCAAGGTGAAGCTGATTAAGCTACAAAATATTAGGGGATATTTTGATACCTTGAGAATGAAATATTTAGAAATGATTGATCAATTCATGAATCAGGTCATGACTATTGTAAATTAGTTGAAGTAGTATGGACAATATTTCTCAGATCAAAGAGTGATTGAGAAAGTTCTCATAAGTCTACCCAAGAAGTTTGAAACTATGGTGGCTTCCATAAAAGATTCAAAAGATATGAGACTAATGCATGTAGATGAGCTGATTGGTTCGCTGATTGATCATGAGTCTAGGATGAATAGATATGAGGACAACCGTATTGACCATGCATTCAAGTCACAGATGCAAGTTTTCAAAGGAAGTGGTAGAGGAAGATCTGGAAGCAGAGGAAGATCTGGAAGCAGAGGAAGAAGTGGCAGAAACCAGGACCATAGAGATTCAATAGATGATTTTGAGCTTGAGAGGATCTCAACAGTACCTTGTTAGTTCAAGGGGGAGCAATAGAACACAAGAAAATTAGAGGACTAATAACTCCAACATGCAATTCTACTACTGCAAAAAGTTTGGCCATTTTGAGAATAGGTGCAGAAAGAAGCTAGCAGATGCTGGTGAGAAGTCTGCTAAGATAACTAAGGAAACCGATGATGATCAAAAGGCAGTTTTTTTGGCATGTAATGTTACATAGATGAAATCTAAAGACATCTAGTTTTTGGATAGTGGCTACAACAATCATATGACTAGAAACAAGGATTTACTTACCAGTTTAGACAGGTTAGTGTTGTCAATGAAGTTAAACTGGGTGTTGACAACGTGGTCAAAGTTGAAGGAAGAGGAAAGAGTGTTGTTTAAGCCAGGAATGGAGATAGTAAATGAGTTGAGGATGTTTACTATGTTCCTGGTTTGAAGTGTAATCTCTTAAGTGTTGGACAACTCATATAGAAGAAATACTCTGTAATTTTCAAGAACAAAGTATGCACAATCTTGGACAAGTATCCAAGCACGCAGATGATTGCTAGAGTTGAAATGACTAAGAACAAAATGTTCCCACTCATTATGAGAAATGAGTTGAATGACTGTGTAAATGTTTGCAAAGTTACCAGTCTGGATGAATCATGGTTATGGCACCTGAGATATGGCCATTTGTATTTTGGTGGTCTAGATTTATTATGGAGGAAGAAAATGGTGAAGGGGTTGCCTTGTGTTCAACAACTTGATAGTTTGTGTGAGTGTTGCATTTTAGCAAAGTCTCACAAAGACAAGTTTGTCTCTGGAGAGTCATATAGATAAAAAAGTTCCATTGGAGATGGCACACACAGATGTGTGTGGGCCAATGAAAACACCATCATTGGCTGGAAACTTATATTTTCTAACCTTCATTAATGACTACAATAGAAATACATGGATATATTGTCTAAAGAAGAAGTCTGAATCCTTTGGTGTGTTCAAGAAATATAAGGCCATGGTTGAAAAGGAATATGGGAAGTACATCAAGGTTCTCAGATAAGATAGGGGTGGTGAGTTTATGTTGAAATATTTCATTTACTATTGCATCTATCATGGAATCAAGAGGCAGTACACCACTTGCTATACTCCACAGCAGAATGGAGTTACTGAGAGGAAAAATCGAACCATCATAGACATGGATCGAAGTATGTTGAAGGAGAAAAAATTGTCTGATAACTATTGGGGAGATGTAGTAGTGTGCTCAGTCTACATTTGGAATAGAATTCCAACGAAGAGTATCAGAGATATGATACCAAAAGAAGCTTGGAGTGGAAAGAAATGTGATGTGTCTCATTTGAGAACTTTTGGGTGCGTTGCTTACGCAAATGTTCCTAAGCAAATCAGAACAAAGATGGATGACAAAAGAGAGAAGTGTATCCCGTTGGGATACATCGATGACTCTAAGGGATATAGGCTCTATAATCCCATCATTGAGAAGGTAGTGATCAACAGAGATGTCACTTTTAAAGAAGAGGAATCCTGGGATGGGAGCATTGTTAAATTAGTTGCAAGGGGATCAATGATCCCTCATGATGATGAGATTGAAGCTGAGCAGGAGGTTTAAGGTAGAGAGAAGAATCCACAAGTGAATACACCTATTCCAGTTGTGCACATAGGACAACTAACAAATGGAAGTCCAGTGCAGCTGAGGACACCTAGAACGCTAGAGCATGGAGGTCCATCAGGACATGGTGTATAGAGTCGTATTAGCCCAGAGGTAAGCCTTGATTCTAATACTACTTTAGCAACATTAAGGGATAGAATTAAGGGTCTGAAAATTAGAAATTTAAAGGAAATTTATGAACAGGAAGAAGTGCTAGATCAACACATGAATTTTGCTGTGCTGGCTTGTGATCCTTTGAATTTTGAAGAAGCAGTCTAAGAGGATATCTAGATTGATGCTAGACTGGTGATTTAGGGATTTAGTCAAAAACCTGGGATTGATTATAATGAAACATTTGCTCTAGTAGCTAGGCTTGACACAATCATAATGGTTTTAGCCATTACAACCCAAAATCGATGGAGAGTACATCAGATGGATGTAAAGTCTCCTTTTCTAAATGGATATTTGGAAGAGGAAGTTTATGTAAAGCAACCTCCAAGATATGAAATTGATGGACATGAAGAAAAAGTATATAGGTTGAATAAGGCCCCGTATGGGTTGAAGTAAGCACATAGGGTGAGGTATAGCATAATTGATGAATATTTGTGCAATAAGGGATTTAACACGAGTCCAAGTGAGCCTACCCTATACATTAAGGTAAATTAGGAAGGGAAGATCCTGATTGTGTGTTTGTATGTAGATGATTTATTTTTCACATGTAACCTCTCAATTGATGCTTTTAAATCATCCATGAAAAGTGAGTTTGAGATGTCATATTTAGGACTGATGAGATATTTCCTTGGCATAGAGGTAAGATAGTATGATGACAACATTTTTAATTTTCAAACTATGCTAGGGATGTTTTGAAAAGGTTCAAGATGGAGAACTGTAAGGAAGTTGCAACTCCAATTGCAATTGGAACAAAACTCAACGAGATTGATACTGGATCGTGTGTTGATCCAACTCTTTATAAGAGCGTGGTAGGTAGCCTCATGTACTTAACTACAACTAGGCTTGACATTATGTAGGTTGTTAGTTTGGTTTCCAGGTTCATGGAGTCCCCCAAGAACCATTATTGACAAGCTGGGAAAAGGATCTTAAGATATGTTGTAGGAACAACTGAGTATGGTAATTTGTATGCTGCCAGTATTATTTTTAAGTTTATTGGTTTCATTGGTAGTGATTTTGTTGGTAGTAGTGATGACAGGAATAGAACATCTGGATATGTGTTCAACTATAGATCATGAGTAGTTGCCTGGGCATCTAAGAAACAACCCATAGTGACATTATCATCTACAGAGGCAGAGTATGTAGCAGCTACAGGAGCAAAATGTCAGATATTGTGGATGAGAAGGATGTCGCTGGAGTTGTTGCATGAGCAGGAAGGTCCCACAAAGATATTTTGTGATAATAAATCCGCCATTGCCCTATCAAGGAACCACATGTTCCATAAGAAGAAAAAACACATTGACACCAGGTACACTTTCATTAGAGATCTGGTAAATACTTAGGAAATCCGTATTGAGTTCTGTAATTCTAGAGATCAGCTTGCAGAAATTTTTATGAAACCCTTGGAAACATAATTGTTTGAGTTTCACAGAGGTAATATGGGAGTTTGCTTGCTGCAAGATGTAGCAACATTTTCTCAATGAATTCTACAAAGAAATAATTAAGGGGGGGATTGTTAGCAATAATTATTTCTTAATCCCGTGGAGCCACCATGAAGTTTAGAGTAAAACAGAGTTGGAAGGAGTTAATGCTTTGCAGCAGCAACCGACATCGAGAAGGATTGGATTTTGACTATAGCGGTGAGGCGGTGGATTTCTGTCGGTGCTTTAATGAAGACCATTTTTGTATTTGACATGGTTTTACCCTGCCAATTTTTGTATAAAATCAAACCCATTATGTTATTATTAATACAGAGGTAAGTGGATAAATTAAAAACAGAGAGTCCCCTGTTTTCTGTGATTGTTCCCATGCGTTTAACTAATTGTTTTTGTGGAATCTCAATGGTTCAGCTAGGTGCCCTTGCAAGCAAATATGGTTTAAGCTTTTGGGAGTCATTTTACTCAGTGCATTGCAAATATGCACTTGTGAATTTGCGTACTTGAAAATATATTATACCTTACTTATTTCTACCTATCCTTGTTTCTTTTGTGCGTCACTGAAGTTGTATTCAGTAATATGCTCGAGGTTTAGACTGACTTTTCATATGTTTATAGTTGTTTTCATATGTTTATAGGCGTTTTCAAAACCAAGTATCAAAATTTATTTTTGAAGCCTTCAAAATGTCAGTGACCCCTTCAGCAAAGCTCAAGTATCTGGCTTTGCCCATCCACACTACACCATAAAAGGAAGATGTAATCTCCCAAGTGCTTCATTCAACCTTGGCCGATGTAATCCCAAGTGCTTCATTCAACCTTATCTTCTATGTATATGATCATCTTCTATGTATATGATCACATGCACAATTTACACTATCATAAGTTAATAATTTCTTCTTAAATGAATCTATACTGTTAGCCATCCTCTGAATTAGGAATGAAAGCAGTTCTCATGATTTCCAAGCGTTATGGATGATTATATTCCATAAGATTACACATAATCTTACACCGAGAGCTTAAACGATGTGTAATATAAAGGATAAATATCATTCGGCTATGCCATTCTATGCTAAATATCTTTAGATATTTGCAGTTACAATTGGAAGCAAACAGGGAGGGAAGTAGCTAAACATGCCTCACATCATGGATTAAAGTGGCTTTGGTGAAAAGGATTAAGATAATGCGACCACAAAAAGAGAGTGAAAGACTCAAAACATGCTTTATACAAAGCTAACAAGCAATTTTTCCAAACCAATGGAATTCAAAATGACTGGTAGTCCAGGAATCTTACCCTAACATATTTAGTGAATTGGTGACTGTCAACTGGTCATACTGGTGTTAATAAACAACAGAATGATGCCGGATTTGA
This sequence comes from Larix kaempferi, assembly GCA_027924585.1. Classification (NCBI taxonomy): domain Eukaryota; kingdom Viridiplantae; phylum Streptophyta; class Pinopsida; order Pinales; family Pinaceae; genus Larix; species Larix kaempferi. The sequence goes on from BSBM01000136.1 coordinate 6,851,912, forward strand.
TGGCATGAAAGACTCACTGTCAAACTCACATCTCGTCTATCATGGAGGCCAAGAAACTGAACAGGAGGCAAACACTCGTCAAAGACAAACGCAATCGAGCTAAGTTAGTGTTGGATACCTCATTTACCCTCACCGAAAACCAAGGCCGGTACACTGAGTGGCTAGACCAATTAATATTGATACGTAGTATACCACCGACGAATTAACTGTAACACAAGTGCTCACAGGAGTAAAACCGAGCTCCTACATTGTAGAAGCACAAACATCAGCAAGCAGCAGCTGGAGCGAAATACTTGAAAGGTGCTTTATACAAATCTAACAAAAATCTAACAAGCAATTTCGCCATTAAAGCTTGTTTAGTTAGTAAAGTTGAATGGTAACATTTACGATGGGAGTTCATTAATTTTAACATTTTCGATGAGAGTTTAATTTTTCCAAATGCATTGTGTTCCTTAAAGTGTTTGTTTTGAATTGCTTTATGAGGATTTTTTTTTATCAAAACACTTTTGTTTGGGTTAAATACGGAGTTGTTTTGCTATTAAAGCTTGTATAATGCATTGTGTCGTTTGCTTTATGAGGATTTTTGTAAACTTGTGTCTATTATTAAGTGTAAACTTATGTCTATTATGAAACTATACTAGTGCTTGAATCTATGGCCAAACATATTGATCCCTCGATGAAAAAGTTGCAATGTGGCCCACTCAGTAAAACCTTAGTTTCTCATCTTACCAAATATAAGATGCTTTCGACCATGAAACTCACAAGGCAAGGGCATCTCTAGCTATGATTTGATGCCCGAAATCCAACAGAACCAATGGTTTGGAGATCAAACTCATGGTTTTTTTTTTATGGAGAGTTGCAACTAGCTTGCCAAATCCATTTAGGAAAACATGAAAAACTTGGTCCTAGGGCCTAAAATCATAACCGAGCAACATAATAGAGTTCCATGAGTTTGAGCATGTGTGTTTGGGCCTAGCAAAGGTGATTGTTCCATACATAGGATCTCACAATGAAGTTTATCCAATTTGACCCCTTTATGCAAAAATTGCATTGTGGCCCACTAAGCAAAACCACAACTTCTCATCTTTCCAAATAGAAGACACTTTTGGCCATGGAACTCACAAGGAAGGGGCATCCCTAGCTATAATCTAATGCTCGAAATAAAACAAAACTGACAGTTTGGCTATCGAGCTCATGGTTTTTGTTTTATGTGGAGTTGCAACTCGCTTTCCAAAGCCATTTAGGGACACATGGAGAATTGGTCCTAGGGCCTAAAATAATAACTAAGAAACATAATATATTTTTGTGACTTTTATCATGCATGTCTATGCCTAGAAACAATAATTGTTCCATATAGAAAATATCACAACCCCTAATGCAAAAATTACAATGTGTCCCACTAAGCAAAACCCTAGTTTCTCATTTTTCCAAATAGAAGATTGTTTTGACCTTGGAAATAATAAGAAAGTGCCATTCTTAGTTGTAATCCAACGGCCGGAATCCAATAAAACCGACAGTTTGGCAATTGGAGTCATAGTTTCTATTTTATGGGGAGTTGCAACTTGCTTTCCAAACTGCTATTTAGGGACACATCACAAATTGGTCCTAGGGCATAAAATTGTAATTGAGAAACATAATAGAGTTCCATGAGTTTGAGAATGTGTGGTTGTGCCTAGAAAAGGTGATCATTTCATACAGAGACTCTTGCAATTGATTTTATCCAATTTGACCCCTCGATGCAAAAATTGCTATGTGGCCCACCAAGCAAAACCCTAGTTTCTCGTCTTTCCAAATAGAATATGCTTTTAGATACGGAACTCACAAAGTAGGGGAATTCCTAGTTGTAATCTAATGCCTGAAATCCAATGGAACTAATGGTTTGGCGATCGGACTGATGGCTTGTGTTTTATGGGGAGTTGAAACTCGCATGCCGAAGCCATTTAAGGACACATGGCAAATTGGTCCTAGGGACTAAAATCATAACCAGACAACATAATAGAGTTCTGTGAGTTTGAGCACCTTTGTTTGGATCTAACCAAGGTTATCATGCCATACAGAGGCTCTTGTGATCAAGTTTATCCAATTTGAACGCTCATTGCAAAAATTGCATTCTGGCCCAGTGAGGGTTTATTGGGTTCATGGTTTATTATTTTAGTGGTCAATGCGCTAGCAACTAGATATGAGTTATGGTTAAACATGCTATTGGGTCTATGTCGTAATTATTTGAGGATTAGTTACTGTACTAGGGGCATACAAATAAGTGAGTTAGGGGTTATTGTGATAATGTAACTTTCAAATGGAAACAAAAAATTAACATTATTATGGACAATGAATCCATCAACATTGAAACTTGTATCCACCCCATGCAACAACTAGCCCACATATATGTGTACTAGCTAAATAATGCACATAATGCACAGATTTCACCCACAAATCTAGCCAATACACTTAACTCATGAAATAAGTGACACATAGGACCTATGCACATGTTCACATAAGTGGCACACTAAGCATATTCTATGGCATCAATTTTAGGGTTTGGACTCAAAATACAACTTCCAAACTAGCATATTCTTATGTGTAGGTCATGCTTTAATAAACGTAGCATAGCCTTATGTGTATGTCATGCTTTAATAAACATAGCATAGCCTTACGTGTAGGTCATGCTTTAATAAACATTATTATTTAAGGGGTTAGTGGGTAAGTGTGATTTCCAAATGGAAATGACAAATCATAGCCATGGAGGACAAGTATATAAACCTAGGGGAGGTATTTAAGCCATACATTTCTCCCATAGATGTAACACAAGTGGATAATACATGCACCTAGCCCATGAATTGACACACCCACAAAGGTAACTGATGCACCTAACCCATTTATGTATAAACCAACACACACAAGTTATCACATAAATGATGTTTTGAAACACATGTGTCTATGGGTTAGTGAGTTTGAGGACGTGAGGTTTCCTTGTTGGATACTTTGACAAACACAACATCCTTGTGTTATTTTAATTTCCCTCACCTGTTTGATATAGTATTTATGGGAGGAGAGAGCACTTGTAATCATTATTGTGCTCTATTTTTGTACTAGCCTTGGAGACATTAGAGTTCATGAGAAAAGAATTGGGCACATGGAGGAGTGGATTTTATGAAACACTTGATGATATAATGCTATGGAACTACTATGTTGCACCAATCTATGAGTTATGACAGATAGGGATTCCTGATTCTATGTAATTCTCTCCCATATTGGTGGATGTTGGATAGGGGAGGTAGGTATTTACCTAGGAGGACGACATGAGGACAAGGACCTTGAAATGGGTTACACCTAGCATTCTCTCTATATCTTGTAGACCCACAACCCACTGCATGAAATTCACTAATGTCAAAAGAGTTGACATGGTGACCTAACACAAACTCTTCCCATAATTTCCTAAGGAAATATAGAGGAACCTCCCTATTATTGCAAGGAGGTTTGTCAAATACCATAGACCACCTCTCCATCCAATGGTTTCTAAATGGTTGGAAGGTGCACCAATCCATACTAATGTGTTTCTTTGTCACTAGTAGATGTAATCTAGTTCTCGGGTCAATAAACAATGTCACCAATTGTTGTTTGGTGATGTTTAGGTCTCTAACTTGGTCTTTATTTAGACCAGTCCTATACTTAGTATTCAAACATTATATCCTTGTAATTAGACAAATTGGTTGATTGTACTTGGGCATATACAATGGAAGATATAATTTCCTATAGCGAATTGGCTAGTGACAGTCGGGTGGGCACTCTAGTATTTCACAACTCATTACAAAGGGTTCTAAGAGATGTTAAATATGAATCAATTTCCATGTTAACTTACATTTGGTGGTTGAAGATTCGGGTTTGGTGCATCTTGATGTGGTGGTGATTGGTTTGGGTTATCTTTGGGATCTATTGTAACTAATTTTTCTACAGTTTGGTAAAACAAAAAAGGTTTAGTTAACAAATTTAGGTTCAATTGTTTGTTTATTCTTTAAAAAAATATAAAATTAAAAAAAAAATAAATAGGAAAATACTAACCTGGAATGAATGACGATGAAGGCAATGGTCCCTTATGTGGTTGATTGCCTCCTCAGGCACTCTAATTCACACAATAGTTTGCTCAATCTCCTTTGAAACACACGACATAGTTTATGGGGAAAGTAGAATGATAGTGGCCTTAAAAAAACAAAAAAGTGCACGCATACTTTAGTAACGCGCACACATTCCTAACGTGTGTGCGCTCTTGAAAGGATGACTTGGCATCCTTGTTGGTGGTTCGGGAATTCACAAGCCTAGAAACTTAGGAACATGAGTTCATTCCTGAAAGCATGAACAAATTCCTACATGAGCGCATTCTTAATGACTCCATTGTTGCTTTTAAGGTCATCAACTTTGTGCGATCACCCTCAACATCAGTCGCACTTCCTCAACTCGTCACTACCATACACTGGACTGTAACTTCACATCCAACACATACTTTAGACTGAACGGTGCTATCATGTCCAAAAAATACATAGAACTCCATAAACCGTAACCCCACAATTAAGCTAAACTTACAAAAGAAGAATCAAGAAACCCTTCACGCAAGTTGCATTAAATGTTCACCCTCCTTAGTACTTCAAAAAAATGAAAGGTGGAAATATGACTGCTTGCAAGCAAAGGAGGGGGGATGATAAGGCACGCCTTTCAATTTCATTAAGGGAGTCATTGTAAATTGCAATTTTGATTGCAGAAATGCATTCAGGCTTTCAGCAACATCAATTACCCTTGGGGCACCTCGATTATGTAATTTCAACAATTGAAAACTGCCATTTCAACAATTTTCCCTAGATTTTGACTAGAAAATTCGCTAAATAGTGGGTGCAAATCGTCTAAACTTTAGCTTACACATAGGCCTACAAAAATTGTGAAAAGATTTAGTCCTTTTTCAAACTTCAAAAATTCAAAATTAGAATACATATATGTTAATTTTATGAATGATTGAATTTTCTTGGTCTAGTTATTTATTTATTTAAAGGAATAAAGGAATCAGTGAAGTACATTTATAATGACACTGGTCATGATAAGTATAAATTGAACTTTACTCAACTATTTTGGTGCATTTGCAGTATGCATGCATGCGCAATGCTTGGCTCAAGATTTTTGGGCAATTTTTGATGATGAAGGATACGTGTAAAAGCATGTATAGATTGCTTGTAAAGATGACTGTTGATATTATCGATAAAACCGTCACCGTGTTTATCGCCCAGGCTGTCAAACTATTATATTTGAATGGATGTGCTTTTTGTTTTGGATTCTGAGTAGTTTGTTTATTCCGAGTTTACTACCTGCTTTTGGGGAAGAGAGAATCAGAAGACTGCAAGACTTCAACGGCTCAAAGATTAGGGTTTGGAGAGAGTTAAATAGGCATGCCGCATTGGTTATATGCAATATACGCACAAACCCTATATTGCTTTCTTTGCTATTTTATGCCGCGTAGACTGATTGTTGTGTCGACGTTTGTTCTCTAAATCTGCACTGTCTCGACTCTCGACTCTCAATCTTTTTTAGCGTGGTAACTTGTACGTATCAGCTGGTTGCATTGTTCGATGAATCGTTCTCATTCTCGTAATCGTGTATAATCATCCTCTATTATGATTACAACAGATTTATATCCTTCACTGTGTACCATTTATCATCATGCAATTCTGCAGGCCACGTACACTTATCGCATATTATATAATGTCTCAACTATCATCCTATGTATCAGATGGATGTAACATTTACTTCCAATGAGACAATCTATGTTTGTATAATTGGATATTCATGAAGATAAATATCAAGCCATGATCATTATGATTGGATTTCACATGTAAATAAATGATTTCTATTTTATTGCTTTATGATTTCCAAAGGGTGTTTCCATTGTCCAAGAGAGTTAGTTTCGCATAGTCAGAGTGAGTCAAAGAGACCTTTTGATATGGGCCACCTTGATCCATAGACCAGTTTGATTGGAGGTCATGCAGCATATAGTGTCCACATTATTGTGCCAGCTTAGCTGAGCTCTTTCACTTAATATATACTAACGGTATTATTGGGTTATTAATATGCAATTTTGTCGAAGAGGGTTCAATGATTTTAAATCCAAGTTTATATATATATATATATTTATAAAATTAATATCAATTTTCAAATTTATTATAAATTATTATTATTTTTTAAAATTAATATCAATTTTTAAATTTATTATAAATTATTATTATTTTTCAAAATTAATTTAAAAGTATAAAAATGAAAAAAACAATTAAAAAACTAGTTAAATAATATTAAAGATTCCTATTATAATTTTAGGACACTGATTTCATCATATCTAATTAAATAACGATCTAAATAGAAAAATAAAATATAATTTTACAACATTGATTTCATCATATCTAATTAAATAACACTGATTTCATCATATCTAATTAAATAACTATCTAAAATTTATAGAAAAATAAAATAAAAAAATTACTAAAAATCTTTAATTAAAAAAAAAGGTTCATATAAATAAGAAACAAGATAAGCATTTACACTTTCTTAAATAATTCAAAAATATTTTGAATACAAATTATTATTAAAAAATGAGAATGATTGATTGCGTTAATGGACTAGAATTTGTAAGTCAAAAGATTTTATCAACCCTTTATCTTATGTACACTACTTAAAACTTTATTACAAAGAAATAGGTTTTGACTTTGGAAGACATAAAGTATGAGGTTAAATCAATTGTAAAAAGAAGGTTGTTAAAGTTTTTATAGAATAAATCTTAAAAAATGAAGATTTTGCAAAAAGAAGGTTGTTAAAGTTTATAAAGAATAAATCTAAATAATGGAAGATTTGTCCTTATCTCTTGTATTCACAAGTTTTTTAATTTGATAGTGATGTAGGGATTCTTTAACTTTATCTCTTTTTGTTCCAATCTTTAAAAAGACAATTTCGCAAATTATAAACCCTCTTTTACCCAAATTTTTTTGTGTAATTCCTTTATCTTTATATATTATTTTATCTTTTAAAGGATAACCCAACCCTAAAGGGAGTTCTAGAATGTCCCAAAGACCTATCCTAATCCATGTAATTAAAACAATTATTATTTGTTCAATTCTATTCTTTTTTTACAATAATGGGTAACGAATTTTATATTAAAAAAGAGATGATATTACATAAAGATGGGATGACTGATCCCAAAAAAGGAGAGTTGTCAAGACAAGCTCATCAAATTCGAGTCATTGCATGTCGTCCATAATTCATATTCTGCAATAACTGAAAATTCTTACAAACTTCCCTAAAAGAAGATTACAGAAGAAATACATATCCATAGGAGAGTTATTGGACCAGCTTCTACAAGCTTTAACGGAAAAAAGTATAAGGCCATTACAAAAAAGTTCTGAAAAAACATGGATGAGATGATAGAGGAAACATCAATTGCCATGGAGTTGGTGGACGTTTTTCTCCTTGCTCGCAGCCGCAGCACCTGCATTATCGTCATTAATGACATGGAGGATAGTGGGGTTGTTCCTGTTGTTGGTCCTTATGCAGTCAACCTTTGCTTCAACAATTCTGAGACATCTATGAAGGGACTCAACCTTGCCATCCATGACGTCAAAATAATCCTTCATCTTACCGCTGCTGCTACGAAATTCAAACTTCGAGATCTGAACAAAGGTGGCAAGGTGAGAAATGGATTTTTTCTGGTCAGAGTATTCACCTCTGAGCAAACAAAACTGAGTTTCCAACTTTTGAACATGCGAAAGAACCTCAGAGGATGGACTATCTGGTCCTTGGTGGGAACCCAAATTAACGAACCCACTATTGTCACCAAGAGGGTGCATCCAAGTTCTGCCACTGCCCAGCTCGCCAGAATTTCCACGAACAAACTGCTTTGCAGAACCACAATTGTTCTAGCCATATACCACGTCGATAAGAGACCAATTCCTACCACTGCTTGTCTCACTGGGGTGACCACAAAAGACATGTTGTGTTGAACCCTTATTGGTCTGTCCCCACCCCACGTCGAGAAGGGCCCATTTTCCTCCACTGCCATAATCATGCCCACGGGAACCATGTTGTGCCAGACCACCATACCCCTGCACCACATTAAGAGCAAACATGTATCTTTTCATGCCAAACCCCCCCTCCGAATTTTCCTGGAGGTGTTTCCTGTAACGTCTACACTGAAGCGCAGGGAGATTCTGGCCAGCATTACCGTCCTCCATGTTAACCTGCATAAACAAACTCAACAAACGATGCATAACGACTTGCAGAATACCAGGAAGGATACCTTCGAGCATGATATAAGCAGAGTATATCTCGGAGCCTGGTTGCATTGAATTCTCGCATGCGAGACAGGTGGAGTCTGCCAGGAGCCTGGTCGCATTGAATTCCCAAGAAGATCTTAACATTAAACACTATCAAAAAGGAGTTGAGACCAAAGGTTGAGGGGGGGTGGGTAGATAAACCTCAAGCTGAGAGAGGGAACATAGGTGACGCAGTCATGAGATTCAAAGGCAGACCAATAGGGGGAGGGTTACGGGACCCAATTGTTAACCAGGGTTTTTCCATTGTTGATCACTAAACCATAGTCCAAGCCAACTCCTATGTTGGCCATGGTGTCCACTTTCTGATTATTGTGCCTCAAGATATGAAGAAAGGAGATAGAGTTGAAATCCTTAGCCATGAAGATGAGAGGTTGGAGTCTGGAGACCAATTTTCGACATTTTTTCGTTAGATCCCTGGCTTCCCTGATAATCAGCATAGAATCTCCAATGGCCACAAGATCCTTGACATCTTCATTCCTAGCAACATCCATACCTTTGATTAATGCGAGCCATTCTGCATCATTAAATTAGTTGTCCTGCGAATTCCTCGGGAAAAATCTTTCACATTGCTTCCCTCAAAGTCCAAAAGAACTCCTCCTACACCTGCCAACCCAATTTTATTTTTTCAATTCTACTTGTTATTAAATGATATTTTAATAGAATTAGTTAGTGAAGAAGGCTATAAAAGGAGGTTTACTCACAATTCTGCTTGTTATTAAATGATATTTTAATAGAATTAGTTAGTGAAGAAGGCTATAAAAGGAGGTTTACTCACAAGAGCTAGTGGTGTCAAAGATTGAATAAGAAATTCTAAGGGTTTATTTGAAAATATAGATGATCTAAGATAACTTCAAGGGTATTTTCATATGTGAGGATCATCATCTTTCAATTTCGAAGTTGAATTGAAATTCTCCAATTATATTTTATTATATTGTAAAGATCTTTAATTTTCATGTTGAATTAAAGTTCTTTAATTATATTTTATTATGTTGTAAGGATCTTGGTAGGAAGGAAAATCTTATTATAAAATATTATATTTTTAAGGTGAAAATATTCTTTGTATTTGTTATTTTATCATTAATCAATAATAAATATTCTACTTAAAGTTGTTATTATACTTTCCTTCTATAGGTATATTGTAATTATTTGTAAGTCAAAATATTTTGACTTAGTAATAATTTTAATGTATGGATAAACTTCCCCCACTACGGGTATAGAACACAGGGTAATCACATCCCACATGGCCACCATTTGCAACAAGAGCAGAGCAGTATCATGCGGAAAACCACGTGGAACCCTGATGATGACCATCATGCAAGTTTATAAATGGGATCCCTATCAAGGACAAAGATCGCATCATTGTGAAGCGAGTTTGAATGATTCTGTACATCAACTAACTGGCTCAACTGTGAATGATTTTATGGAAATTATTTTGGAGGGTGGTACGCCTAGTGTCTTGCATGACTTGCATGTGTTGAGACATAGAACAAGGAGGCACAGGCTTAAAGCCCAACCCCAAATTGGCAAACCTTATTACCTGCACTCTCGCCCCCTCTATGAAATAATTTGGATCTCAGAGTATTCTCAGGCCAGACCTCTCTACTAGTTCCTGTGTGCTATCAAGGCAGTTATGGCCTAGACGAAGGTCACTCCCCGAAAAACCAGGAACATGCCGCGACACACTCACCTATTGCGTGCTCTGCGGGAATTGGGAAAGGTTCATAGATTCTTTGAACATGAGGTTTTGCAATCGGCTCGCGTGAGAACTCTGAGATTGGAAAATCACCTGAAGCGAAAGAAAGAACGCCCCTCTACAAGAAACCTAGTCGGGGAGTTGGGTGGGCTTGTGGAAGACTATGGGACGGTGAGCACTCGTGAAACAAGGCACACGAAGATGCTTGGGGTTCTATGGACCATTAAGGATCTACTATCTTTGGATATGGAAGACCGTGTCAAAGGACTGTTAAACTTTGAACGTGGGGCCTTGCCGCTGGTGGACCGTGTTTCGAACCTGGACGCTACTCTGTGTGCACTGCTCCAGTTTCAAAGGGAAGAGATGGGGCGTCTCATTGTGAAAGTGGATGTGCTTTCCCGATCCATCACTGGGAAGTCCTTCAGCAGACTGCCTCCTCTACAAGTCGTGGACACCCAACTAGTGTACAGATGTTTCTTTGCCACCACCAGCAAAATGGAGACAAGCGCTATGTCAGGTGTCATCCCCTCCTCAATCCCTCTGTCCGATGATGAACAACCTTAGAGTTGATTTTCATATTTTTACTTTGTTTGTTATTTTGGATCATATCAGCCATAACCCCCGACCTATGGGGGAACCATGTTACTCGTCTCTTACAGTAGATCTTAGACATTTAGACACTCTTAATTCAGGACAACTTAGTGGATTTAGTCTCTAGTTTTTGAATCCACATGTCATGCATGGTATCGTGACTCTCTGATTTTCGGACAACTTGGTTTTGTACAGTTTCCCTTTATTGATTTAATAGAATTCGAACCTTACCAAAAAACAAGTATGGATAAACTTTTTCCAATATTTTTTAATGTTTTACAAATAATAAATATTAAATATAGTATCTAAAAATAATAAATATTTTTATAAATTTTTATTTTACTATGGATACATATTTATGAATTGATAAAATTTATTTGGTTTAAATTATATTTGTAAAAAAAATTAAAAATAAAAAAATTCTTATTTGGCAGGATTAACATATATTTAAATTTCAGTTGCCATGGACTGCAATAAGATCAATGGATATTAAATACATATTACTCTGGAGTCTCCATCATTATAGATTGCACATTTCCCAACGATGTATTAATGTTCTTGTAATAAATGAGAATCTATGCAACAAACTATAGGTGCATCCATGTACAATTATTTTATTCTTTTCAATTCCCGTACGCGTCCTCTTGGTAAGTTTCGCATCTCTCTACGTTATATAATTAATTACTTTAATAAACTTTTTTTACTGAGAAAAATCTGTTTTACTATTTATAGAATTAAAGAGTACATATAGCTAATTATAAGATTGTTTTTTTCAATATATTTGCAAATTTATACAATTAACAATAGATAGAAAAACCAATAACCAAAAAAAACTGCCATATATTTAAAAAAATTCAACAAAACAAACCAAAACCAATACATCCAAGGACCTCAAGAACAAGAAACATAAAATAAAAACAAAGACCATCCAAGGAAGGAACTTGTAACGAGAAAGACCAACACTAAATCTAATTTAGGAAGTAGACAAGTCTACAAATGTAGTAACACTTTTCATAATTTCTTCAACCTGCACACCTTCAACACTTTTTAATGCAGCCTTTGACATACCATCAACATCAACATTATATTCTCTATATATATGACCAATGGTATATGCACTCAAAAAGTCCAAACGATCAACAACCCTGGAACACCATAGAACCTAAAGATCATATTTCTTCTTCATCCAATTTATGATAACAAAAAAAATCATATTTCTTCTTCACCCAATTTATGATAACAAAAAAATCACCCAAAATTTATACTTTAAAAAACTTAACAATATTCAATTATTTATTTTATTATCCATATATTTATTCCTTTATTATTCTTATGCTACATCATTTTAAACAAAAATTAGAAAAACTTTATATTTAATTAATTACTTATTTTATTATTCACCTCATACATAATACATCCTATTGAAAATAAAATAAAAATATTTATAAATGTCTTCCCACTAATCAATTATTACATTTAAAAGAGAACCACTTCTTTATAAACAAAGTGATATTATTTGAATTTTAAGAAATAAAAATGAGCTCCAAACCAAAAGTTTGCACTTTTCAATAATAAAATTATTTACAATACCCTTCATTTTATTAAAGAAATATAGTTATGTGTATTGAATATAAATTTTACTAACTTTAATTTTTTTTTATAAAATCTAAATTTGGAAGTGTTTAATTTGTGTTTTTAAATTTATAAATAAATTTAACACTAAATAAAATAAAACTAAAAATATGCTAGAAAAAAATTTAAAACATAAAATATTTAGACTACACCCTTTATAAAAGACACTTACTAAAAAGCTATGCTATACTACTAATTTTACTTATTTTTTTATTTTTCTTCATAATTAAAACACATCTTTATTGACAATCTATTACTAAAAAAATACATTTAAAAAACCGTTGTTTTTATTGTATTTTTCTTTATAATTAAAACACATCCCTATTTATATATTTATTATACCTTTAAAGGGGTCCTTAAATGCTTATCATTTATATTTTTAAACCTTCTTTATTTGGGCCTTTACATCCATCGCCATCTCTAATTCGGAACCCATCCACTCTTTCACCCATTCATTTAGAATAATATATTACATCATTTTCTATGGTTCTCATCCTTATTCCAAAGGAATGTCAACCCAAAGTGAGAGGAGGTGTTGCTAATATGATATTGAGTAGTTCTCATCTCGTGTATATTTAGGAAGTAAAAAATATTAACATATTAAAATTTATTGATAAATTATGATGTGAGAAAGAAATTAAGTAAATATTATTTCATTGTTGTCTTCTTCATCATCATAATTAAATTGTGTAGATATTCAATATAAATTAAGAAAATATTACACCACTGTCGCCGTCATTGCCGTTGCAGTCATCGCATCATCATCATCATCATCATCATCGTCGTCATCAAATTGCGTAGATATTCAAACATAAATTAAGAAAAGTAGCCGTCGCCGTCGTCGTCCTTGTCCTCGCCTCCATCCTTGTCCTCCTCCTCCTCCTCCTCCTCCTCGTCGTCGTCATCATCATCATCATCATCATATTGCATAGATATTCAACATCTTATTATCTATATTTGTAACCTATTATAATCAAACAGTAAATGATCAACATACCATGTATGCGAGTTATCAATTATGTTTTCATTCCTTGTATGTGAGTTATAAATTATGTTTTTGCTCATTGCAGTTAGTTGTTCTTTTATTGCTAACAAGGAATTGGGGAATAGACGAGAGAAATCAATGCTCTTGTAGATTTTGTCATCATGGTATTATAATAGCGTAAATCCGGTTTCATTGTTGTCTACGCATCAGAGAAGCCAACATATTAACATATTAAAATTTATTGATAAATTATGATGTGAGAAAGAAATTAAGAAAATATTATTTCATTGTTGTCTTCATCATCATCATCATAATCAAATAGGGTAGATATTCAACATAAATTAAGAAAATATTACACCACTGTCACCGCCGTTGCCACTGCATTCGTCGCATCATCATCATCATCATCGTCATCATCAAATTGCGTAGATAATCAAACATAAATTAAGAAAATCAGCCATCGCCGTCGTCGTCCTTGTCTTCGCCATCGTCCTCATCCTCGCCACCACCGCCCCCCGCCGTCGTCGTCGTCATTGTCATCGTTGTCGTCGTCATCGTCATCGTCATCGTCATCGTCATCGTCATTGTCGTCGTCGTCATCGTCGTCGTCGTCGTCGTCGTCATCGTCGTCGTCATCATCATCATCATCATCATCATCATCTGTCGCCGTCACCGTCGTCGTCATCATCGTCGTCATCGTCATCATCATCATCATCATCATCATCATATTGCATAGATATTCAACATCTTATTATCTATATTTGTAACCTATTATAATCAAATAGTAAATGATCATCATACCATGTATACCATCGTTGTCGCCGTCGTCGTCGTCATCATCATCATCATCATCATCCACCGCCACCGCGGTCGTCATCGTCGTCGTCGTCGTCGTCGTTGTCGTCGTCGTCGACATCGTCGCGTCGTCGTCGTCGTCGTCGTCGTCGTCATCCTCATCCTCATCCTCATCCTCATCCTCATCCTCATCCTCATCATCATCAATAACCTATTATAATCAAATAGTAAATCATCATACCATGTATGTGAGTTATCAATTATGTTTTTGTTCCTTGTATGTGAGTTATAAATTATGTTTTTTGTTCATTGCAGTTAGTTGTTCTTTTATTGCTAACGAGGAATTGGGGAATAGACGAGAGAAATCTATGCTCTTGTAGATTTTGTCATCATGGTATTATAAAAGCATAAATCCGGTTTCATTGTTGTCTATGCATCAGAGAAGCCAACTAGAGAAACGCAAGCATATTAGAAGCAACCCACTGCCTAATCCCGTCGATTAGATCAAGCCGCGTAGCCACCATTAGAAATCCGACTGTCAATTTCAAAGCGTTGTCATATTAGCTGTGAATTAGAGAGAGTCGTTGTTACATTTTAGCAGCCCTATCAAGGTGTCAAGCTGCATCTAATAATTAATATCGCAGACTTCTTGATCATACTTTGGTCGGTCCTCTCTTGATATCTATTCAAGCTAAAGATAAATCGCTTTCCTTGGGATTCATAAATCTATTAATGCTACCATTTTGAAGACCATTTGTAGACATTAATAGATTTGAAGCTGCTCATCGGTGTTGCCCATCGATATGCGCAGAAACACAAGTGAGGAGTGTTTCACTTGAATAATGCGAAGTCAGGCTGGCAGGGAAGAGGATAGATAGCCACAGTCGCCACTATGAGAAGTCAGGAAGCCTCGTGAACAGAAGGAAGAGACGTGCACCTGTTTCCCATATTATATATATATATATATATATATATATATATACACACAGAGATTACATGTGGCTGAAAAGCAACACAGAACAATTTTCTCTAAAGAAGATGCAAGTACAAAGGCATCTTTTCATCTTGCTTATTCTGAATTGTTGGGAATACGAGAGAGCATAAAAATTTTATCTCAGAGGGGACAAAGTACAAACATAAATGTTTCGCTACTAAATACGAATCTGGAATCGAGCACAAATTTCAACGATAGATATGTATTGCTGAAAGGATAGTTTTCTAGTTACCGGTGCAAATCTACAAATCATCCCCTTATTGCTTCCTTTAAAGCTACAGAAGGACACTTTGGACATATTCACCTGTTTTGTTTGTACCCTACTCATGTTCATGTAATATTAACATTCTAACAATCTTTTATTTTAAACTGCTTCAAGCAAAAATTAAAGGAGAATATGTAGTTTCGGAATCCTCTAAGGCTAGATAAAGCATCTATCATTATGGGCTGGATTTTGGGGTGACATCAAAAAATTAGATAAATGGGAAGGGGAAAAACTCTCAAGTCACCCAACCTAGACTCGTAGAGGTTCTAATGTTGAAGAGGGTGTTAGTCAAAGATCGTTTATCAAAGGAGATGGAGTCATATCGTGATGATTTCAATGATGTAGTGGAATATCGAGTAGGATAAAAGACAACTAAAACACCCTACTTTTCCGGTGAATTTTTGATAAAAACCGATCCAATTTGTTCTCGGAAATTGCTATTTCTGCAATTTTGCAAATTCAACAATAGTAATTTCCTATCCCAAACTAAATTCCCTATTTTAAAACTACCTAGATGAGGCAAATTGCAATTTGAACACTCCAAATTGCAATTGCAACTATTCTTGCTCTGCCAGATTCCAAGGAGTCAGGGGCGTTTTGGTTAACACTTATACTTTGCCCATGTGATATATAATATTTCACAATAGAATGTTTCCAAAGATTATCTTATGAACAATGTTTAGTTCTATTTTTAGTTGTCAATTGTCACTAGATTTTGTTTTGTATTCAATAATGTAAGCTTTAAAGGGGGTGCTAGAATGTAAGGCCTACATAGACA
Organism: Larix kaempferi; assembly: GCA_027924585.1. NCBI lineage: Eukaryota > Viridiplantae > Streptophyta > Pinopsida > Pinales > Pinaceae > Larix > Larix kaempferi. The sequence goes on from BSBM01000136.1 coordinate 6,868,002, forward strand.
ATATTTATAATCGATGTTCTCTAAGTTGCTAGTTAATAGATTTCATTTATAGCTTATTAATAGGAGTTATAAAAATATGGTTGATATATTTTCTCAACCTCTTCATGTATAATGAGAATAAATTAGATATCTTAACAAATTGTAAACTCTATATAATAGAGTTGCATCCTATTGTAATCATACAAGTAATTCATAATATTATGTTGTGGGATTTGAGTGCATATGTGAGCTCTCAATTGTGTAATGTAGTTAGCTTTTATTTTTTTTAATTATATTTCTTGCAAGCCCAAATCCATACATGATTGAAACCTCTCTTATACAAAAAAATTCCAATCATGAACAAATTCAAGACTCTTCTTTAATAAAACTTCAATGCTCAGAAATTTCCATGTCAATAATTTCCCTTAGAAAGTTTTGAGGTTTTATATCTTAACTGTACTTTGTAAAACAATATATTCTAATAACTCCTAAGTTTAAGGCTTAATTCTTAAAAAAACATGCAAAACCAATTATTGTTCATCACCATCCAAGACTTATGAAATGATAAGGGATATGAGGCCACATAATTCACCGGTTGCAGGCTAGTGTCTACTGAAACACTAGGAACATACAAAGGGGATACTTGAGCTAAAGTCGAGACATGAGGAGGATCGACGAATGCAAGTTGATCAATAATGACAATGCTTCCGTTGTGAGGAAAATGCATACCATGAAAGAGCATAGACACCACAATGTTCATAGCATATACATAATCATGCCCAAGGAGCAAGGAGCATATTGAAGTCAAATGGGTCCTCTATAACCATAAAATTGACTAAGACAAACTATGAACCTAATGTAATATGAAACCGAGGGAGAAACCCTATAGGCTCAAAAGGTCGTCTATCAAAACCCAGTGTCTGATTGACAGTTAGAATAAGGTTGGGAAAACCCACACCTCTCCAAGCATATCAAGATAAGATACTAACATAGCTCCTTCATCTATAATGCATTGATAAAAAATCTCATGTTTAACTTGAACCTTAATTTATTTGGAATGGTGCAGATGAAGGAAGGTGAGGTCTAGCTAGACTATTCCAATCAAAGGAAGCTATCTAAGAGCTTAGTTGGGGCTCATTCAAAATTAATGGAGTGCCCCCTATCTAGAAGGTTTTGAACGGGTAATGAAGAAGACTTGAGCCACGTCACTCTCCAAAGGAAGAGTGTGGTTGATTGAATATTGCATCAGTTCGACCACTTGAATCTTTTCACTCTCCAAGGGAAGAGTGGGATCAACTGGATATTGCATCAGTTTGATTTCTTTATCAACCAAAGGTTGAACAGGATGTTGGGAAACTATAGATAGCTCAAGAGAGGAAGATCCTTGGGTGGTCGCACGGAGTTGTGTTCACTTTTTTCTGCTACCATATATTTCATAAATGTTCCTTCATTACATATTTCATAAACGCACCTGCGTTATTAGGTTCAGGCTCGGTAAAACCCGAAGCTATAAGCAATGCTAAGGCTAAGAAAAAACTATGCGTTATAATGCATTTGCATTATGAAAAAGTGGAAAACATAACACAAGTGAAATATAACACATACTATGTTTCATAACACATATACGTTATAACACATTTGCATTATGAAAAAATTGAAAACATAACGCAAGTGCGATATAACGCAACTACATTATAACACACTTGCATTATGGAAAAGTTGAAAACATAACGCAAGTGCGATATGACACATATGCATTTCATAACACAAGTGCAATATAATGCATATGCTTTTCATAACCTAAGTGCAATATAACACACATGCATTTCATAACACAAGTGTGTTATATCGCACTTGTGCTATACTAATATTAAAAAAAACATAGTGGCCCGGCCGACCCATTCCACTTTGCATTTGCAAAACCTAGGAGTGATTAAACGCGGGAGAGAACTAAATCACCTATTATTTGAGCGTCTACACATTGGCATTTGGACAATTTGCTTGGTTTGGACGGCTTGGTGGTGTAATTACCTATATTGGGCAGCATTCAAGATATGTTTTTTGTCTTATTTTTGATCAATTCCATATAAACAATTTAATATCTATGGATGTTTTTTTATATTGAATATAATTTTAAAAAATTATTGTGTAAAAACATAGTATAATCCATGGATCCACATAATCTTAAAGAATCCATTCCTTCAAAAAACCCAAACCCTCAAAATATTGATCGTGAAAACCTAATAAATGTTGAATATGAGCAAGAAATCCTTCCATGAGGAAACCAAGTAATTATTGAAGGATAACATTAAATCCCTCCATTGCAAGAATAACATCAAAACCCTCTATTGCAAGAAGAACAACAAATCCCTCCATCATAAGAAGAAGAACAAATCCATCCAAGACAACATATGCCAAATAGAAATGTTTAAATACTATCACAATTGGGGTTTTTGAGACACCTAAGTGCTATGTTTAAGGGGGGAGAAAAACTACATTGTTCTCTTGGGAAAGAAATTAATACAATCACTAAAACAATTTTGCTAATGCCCAAGGAGAATTATATACATTGCTTCTTATAGAGAGTACAAGAGGAATTTTTATGCAAATGGGCTTAGTTACCAGTACATTAAAAAATTGAAAATAGGAAAAGACCAATTGTGTTACCTTTTTGAGACCCTCACACTGGTTGTGTTCCTCCGACTAGTAGATCACATATATCCATTGACCGGTGTGTAGAACCAAGTATAAAAGAAAATTGGATGGACAAGTGGTATATGGTATTTGATGAAGACCCGCATGGAAATAGAGACATACCATTGTATTTCCTGTGGAAATTGTATGTTGAATTTATACTTCATAAGCATGTCAATTACTTTGACATTTTAGAGTTCCAAGGAGTGGGGGAGTAGAGGAGGGATTAATTGGGATAGAGAGCATGCAAGGGATGATCCAAGCCGGGTACATTTCCCTCCTCGTTATCGAACCCCCCTAGTCCATATCCTCTCGCACGTAGCTTGTTGGATGAGACACGGGGGGCATTGTTACGGTTAACCGAGAGTTTGGTTCGTTATGGGATTTTTGTTGAGAACCAGACAATTATGGACTCATCTAGGGGGCATCATTTTCATGTAGCGGTGGTGAGGAGCTAGTGAGTGGAGGTCATGATGATGAGAAATCATCTAGAGGTGAAAATAAGCAGCTAGAGACATATAGTGAAGCACATGCACGTGATGTAGAGAGATATATGCTTCCACATCCTTGCTTTTACTGTGGTAGAATTTTCTACAGGCCTTTGTCGTGAATTCACACTGGTGGATTATGGAATTTGGAAATTCATCAATCTTCAAACACTTAATTATATTTTAAATTACCAATTTGATTTGTTTAAAAAATTATTATGTTATTAATTTGTTGACATATTATATCCACACGTTTAGCTAGTATCTCTGGGGGCTTCTCCACTACATCTGGGTCTTGCTCAACAAATTAAAGTAAATGCAACAATCAATGATGCATACAATTTTGGCTTATCATCATTGTAGGTAATGAAAATATTTTTAATATACCATCATTTACCACATTTGTAAGTAAGGGAAGGAAAAATATTCTTAATTGTTGATGTAATATAATTTATATAGGGTGGTAGATATTTTGTTGTTCAATCTGCACCCATCGCTATTGTAGATCCTCAACAAGATGAGAAGGTAAAGTTTGATGGACCTTTGAGTGCATCATTATTTATTTTTTAATATTCAGTATCTAAGTTGTTTGATTGGCTCTTGTTTGTTGGTATGTGTTTCTAATACATTATGGATAGGATCAAATTACATGCATAGAGTCGCCTTCAGTTACTGAGGCATTTGTTGATGTGGCCTTAGGGAAGCTTATGAATACAAACATGGGAATGCCATCCATTTCCATACATCGGGTAAATGTATCTCCCGCTCTAAAACAAGAGGTCGTTGTAGGTACATGAAATTATTTATCAAATATTTATGTACACATGAGTGTTATGTTTATTAAATGTTTATTAAACTATCATGCATCTGTAGCTCGCGGTTGAATAGCTCCTTCAAGAGACTAATGCATTATAGCATGTTGGGGAGTCTATTGTTACTGCCTCGCAGTCGGATTTCTCACAAATGGATGACTTGCAACAACTTATCTCATAGCAAGATGTCAGATCAAAAGCTCCACCTCATGTGACATCGATTGTGGAATGCACATATTCACATTTGGTAAATATATAAATGTTTTATTTGATTGAAGTTTTAATAAGTGTACGTGAACTTGTGTTTTTTTATAAATGTTAAACAAATTTTAAATGGCGTTTTGTGTGCAGATTCTTAAGATGAGCAATGATCCTCAACAAAAAGAGAGAGAAGGGGAGAAAACGAAGGGGACATGGGAGCAAGGGATGGGTTGTGGGATAGAGTGATTGAGTGAAGGAGGGAGTGTGGAAGAGATGTAGAGAGAGAGAGAGAGAGAGAGAGAGAGAGAGAAATTGGGGAAGAGGGGGAGAAAAGGAAGGGGAGAGTGTATCAAGGGAGGGGTTGTGGGAGAGAGTGACTAAGTGAAGGAGGGATCTAGAGGGAGTGTGGAAGGTATGGGAAGAGATAGAGATAGAGAGAGGGAGAGGGAGAGGGGGAGAAAACGAAGGGGAGAGTGTAGAAATGGAGGGGTTATGGGAGAGAGTGAATGAGTGAAGGAGGGAGAGAGAGGGAGTGTGGAAGGGATGGGAAGAGAGAGAGAGAGAGAGAAAAAAGGGGAGGGGGGAACAAGGGAGGGGTTGTTGGAGAGAGGGACTGAGTGAAGGAGGGAGAGAGAGGGAGTAGGTAAGGGATGGGAAAAGAGTGTGTGTGTGAGAGAGAGAGAGAGAGAGAGGGAAAGAGTGTGAGAGATAGAGAGGTAGCAAACGAAGGGGAGGGGGATCAAGGGGCGGTTGTGGGAGAGAGTGACTAGGTGAAGGAGGGAGAGGAGGGAGTGTGGAAGGGATGGACATAAAGAGAGAGAAAGGGGGGGAGCATGAGAGAGAGGGGGAGTGAATGAAGGGGAGGGGGAGAAACAAAGGCGTTGCGAGGGAGAGTGACTATGTGAAGGAGGGAGAGAGAGGGAGTGTGGAAGGGTTGGGAAAAGAGAGAGAGAGGGGGGGGGGCAGGTGGGAGAGTGTGAGAGAGAGGGGGAGTGAATGAAGGGGAAGTGGAGAAAGGGAAGGGTTTTGGGAGAGAGTAAGTGAGTGAAACATGAAGTGATTGAGTGAGACATTGGAAGGCTTTGTATTTTTAAAGTATTCATTTGTGTTGTGGATGCATAGACCTCCAAAATGCATACACATTATGGAGGTATATGCATCCATAGCACAAATGGATACTTTAAAGATACTGAGCTTTCCATTTCTACTATGAATTCTAGAACGCATATGCGTTATGGAATTCATAGCAGAAATGACAGGCTTTGTATCTTTAAAGTATTCATTTGTGCTATGGATTACTATACCTCCATAATGCATATCTGTTATAACGCATATGTGTTATGGAGGTCTATGCATCCATAGCACAAATGAATACTTTAAAAATACAAAGCCTATGATTTGTGCAATGATTTCCATAATGCATATGTGTTATGGCATTCCTAGCACAAACAAAAAGCTTTGTATCTTGCTAGATAGAGAGAGAGAGAGGGAAGGAGGGAGAGAGGGAGGGAGAGGGATGGAGAGAGGGAGGTGAAGGGTGAGAAAGAGATATAGATAGATAGGTATAGTGATAGAAGAGGGGGAGAGAGAGGGATCTGAGATAGTGATAGGGATGTAAGGATAGAGAGGGAGGGGGGGGAGATAGAGAGGTAAAGGGTGAGAGAGAGAGATTGAGTGAGAGAGAGGGAGATAAAGAGATAAATAGATAGAGATATGGAGTGAAGGATATAGAGCCATGGTTAATGCCGTGTCCTATTGGTAAAAGTGAGTTCTTTTTGTTATATGCATGCTAACTAGTATTGGGCCTCTACTCCACTAAAATCTAATTAAACTCACATTATATTCATTCTTAGTGCCCTGTTTGAATTTTTAGAGGCTTGAGTTTAATATCAAACTCTTTTTGGTGAAATGGATTGAATTTCAGGTTATTGGGAGAAGGTCAAACTGTAATTTAATAAATGTAGGAAGTCATGCTGGTATCCATTGTTCTTTTGTCAATGGATGGGTCACTTGAGCTTAGTGATAGTTTAGAGGAGCTCATGAAGCAAAAGTGGTAGGTATCCATACTTGAATGACTATCATTATAGTCTTGTGGAGGTACAATGAGGCTAGAAGCTTGAGGGTAGAGGTAACATAGTTCAATTCTGTAAAGGGATATTACTGAATCCATGTTGAGGTGTTTTGCGGTAAAAGAAACAAGCCTAAATACTTGGAAACGTAAGAAGGACATTAGTTTGTTTGTATGAGCATGAAGAAACAAAGTTACTAGGCCTATATGGTAAGATTGTATTGGGTTGAAAGAAAGGCACAACTATTGAGCCTATCCACTGAGGTTGATATAAGTATTTTTGACTATAAATTGTTAGCAGTGATACTTGCCATAAATTATAGTAGTTACTATTTAATTCACTAAACAAGGCATTGCAATATGTATCCATTGTATTATTAAATCCTTGGATAATATGAATAATGAAACACATTGTCAATAGATATATTTGTCTCTTAGTCCATGCTATAATGTGTGTGTGTGTGTGTGTGTGTGTATATATATATATGTATGTATGTATGTATGTATGTATGTACACTCAGATGGCATGGCTTGGGACAAGATTATTTTTCAACCATCAGTCTCTTTTAGCTATATTTTTTGCCCTATACATGAAGCCTCTTAGGAAAGGTTAATAGGTTACCACTCAAAAATATCTTTGGAAAGGAAGTTGAATTATCAACGATCCCCAAAAGTCTAACATTTAGATAATGACTAAACTAGATTGAGCATAGAAAACAATTCAATATCTCTAAAATTAATCGCATAGTATTAGATAAGGTCCAAGAATGATACTCAATTGCCACCTCCATGAGCCGAGAATTGTTCCTTTCAAGGATCGGTATAGAGACTGGATTTAGAATGTATCCTAGCTAGTAGAAGGATATTCCTTAGAAGTTGCTTCTAGACTTTTAAACTAATATGTCACTAAAAGAATTGAATGTTTTTTAAGTTTGTCACACTCTGCATTTATTTAGAAAGTGAGATCTAAATTATTGTGGCAATCTCTACTTGACCCTATAAAATGACGTTTTAGCTTGGCCTTTTCTATAACAAAATCTAACCACTACATCATTCTCTCTCAGTCGATACTACCTCTACTTGTGTGTGTGGCAAGAAGTCCATTATGCATTTTTTTGTTGTGGTTCCTAAGAAATGATTTTATGGGACTAGATCCTAGAATTCTCTGCCTCCATTATCATATAACAATTAAAATGAGTCTAAGATACACTTGATTATTTTGGCCCTTTGTGTACGAATTTCAGGAGAGACATGAAACTGCTTGAAGCATAAGTACCTTTTTTTATAAATAATAATATTCATTTCACTAAATTCATCACCAACTTTGATTTATCCTACATTGTCAGCCATGTTATTACTGTCAATTTTGACATGAAGATTACAAAATAGGCAAAAGTGTAATGTCCCCATTCAAATAAATCTCAAGAAGAGAAAATTCCACCAATATACTAGTTTCCTAGGTTGGGGTGGAAACATTAGATTTGGAATAAGGAGACTAATAAACCCCAAATGGACATTAGCTTGACAAGATATATTAAGGGGGGATAAATTAATATTTAATATAGGAAAATAAGGTGGCACTTGGTCATGAGGGCACATTGGAGGTGTGGGGCCCACTTAAGCAAGATTCACCATGCCACATGGAATTCCACTCTCACCCATTCGAATCCAAGGTGGAGTCCAATGTTCTTGGGGGAGTTGGAAGGGCATAATACTTGGAATGATTCAATGAGGTCAAAATGTAGAGGAAGAGTAACTCACATGGAAGAGGAAGAGGCATTTTGGAGCTAGTGGGACACTTGGGCTCGATTCCCTAGCTTCTATGACAACAATGATGAAGATGCTATGACACTTATGACAAAACAAAGACCTGATTGCTGACATCTGGAATATATGACATGTCAAGGCTAAAGATAGCCTCCAAGAGGCCGCACAAGGGATTTAGGGAAGCCAAAAAGTCACCCATTCGAATTGAGTGAAGGAGGAGGATAGGAATGGAGGGACAAGCGGCACACATTGAAATCTATTCCCAATTCGAGATGGCATGAAGCTCATGGGTGGGGTTCTAGTTAAGGAAGGCTTTGGATGTTTATAAAAGTCAGGAACAAAGAAGGAGACCAGCTTTTGATCATTTCTCATTTTCCATATTGGAGAGCATAGCTTGTCAATGTCCATCCCAATTGGAAATTGGAGAGGCCATTCAGACCTTTCATTTCGAGCTACAATGGAGTAATTTGTTGCAGGTTGATGATACAGGGCTGCTCGTGAAATTCTCATCCTCAACTTGCTTCCACACCTTTCTCACTTTTCTCTTCATATTTTGGCTCTTAGAGGAAGGGCGCACTTTGTTAGGAACCCATGTCAACCCTTCTATTTACTTTGTTAGTATATTGTTGTTGGACGCATGCTTTGTAAGTCATCCCGTAGTATTTGTTGATCCATAGTTTATATTATTGTTGTTGGACGCATATGCTTTGTAAGTCATCCCGTAGTAATTGTTGATCCATAGTTTGTATTGGCCCATGGTTTGTATTGACACATGGTATTGACCCATGGTATTGATGCCTAGACTTAGTATCTAAGTTTTTGTTGAGACCAATGAAGGTACCGTGAAGTTATTTTTATTGAGCTTGCTCAAAGTAGGTTTCCCCCTCGAAGTGGCCTGCGATCAATAAAGCGATTCGGAGTTGTGTTATTTCTGCTAGCTCATGTATTCTCATTAATTAATTGTTGCAGGTTCTTCACACACTTGGTGAGATGTTGTTCTATTTGTGGGAGCTCTTATGGCCCCATTTATTTGTAATTTGATGTATTTACTCATTATTTTATTCTCAAAAGATCCCTAGGTCAAAATACCAAGCAATGTGTAAATGGTGCAATTTTCCTCATATCTTGTTATGAAAGCTTGAGGTTTCTTTATTTCGACTTGCATCAGCTCATATCTGTGATTTTTATGATGTATGGAGTGTCATTAATGTATTTAATAAGTTTCATATACGTTGCATAATCCTTTGGAACATAAATCTCAAATTTCATAGCAAATGGTGAAGTTTCCTATCATTTCTGCCTATGTGAAGACATGTCCACAAACCTCTAATTTATGGGAGTTGCAGAAGCCTATATAAAATGATTGATGATGCATTTTGGAGCCCATTGAATTCCTTTAAAAGTACCATATATGTTCTCAAATTTGGGAAGGTTTTACAACATTTGGAAAGCCATCGTTGTCCCCTACCCTTGGGGGTTTTGAACCTCGATTTGACTAGTAAAGTTCCTTATTTTTCTTTGATTGTAAATGAATGTTGCAGAAGTGTGTTGAGAGTGTCCAAGCATCCATCAACCTCATTTTTATGTCTTAATACCTTCCAAACACATTCAGACCCAATTTGGAATCATTTGGAGCCATTTGGAAGCATTTGAGTCATTATTAGTCTAAGGGTCGAATTGGCCAAAAATTGCAATTTTTCCTAATTTTTACAAATTCATTAAAACGGACACTACAAAAAGCTTCAAAGGGAACTTGACCATTCAAATGTCTAATAATTCACTAGGTAAATTCTATGTACATTATTAGCAGAGTGCCACCTAATCAAGCATCTTCCAATGGCAGTAGGAAGCTATGAGAAAAAGGATTCTAAAGAAAGATAACATAGACCAAAAAAGTACCAAACATTATCCTTCCCTCATTGATAAGTATCCCACTATTGCCTGGCTCAATTCCCAGAAGAGAGAATATTTATTATAAATCTCTGTAGCATACTTGGGATAGAAGTTAGGGCTTCACTAACTATACCATCATCAATAGTATGTCATGAAATATACCTCAGAAGACTCATGTCATACGACTCACTGCCAATGAGGTTTTTTAGCAACCTAGAAATTAGTGTGTGTAGCATCTAGAAAAACATTCTAAGAATGTGTTTGTCATAACTATGAAACAAAAAAAATTCAAGTAAACTTGCAAAATGATTACCAATAAAAATGACTAAAATTGATTTAAATAGTGTTAATCATACTTGTTTCCATGCCTGGTCTCCTTCTACAAGGTAGTGTGGGCTTCATAACTATTATTAGAAATAATCACATGATTCTCTATGTTCTTGAATCTATGGGATCCTTTGTCATCCCTGGAAGGCACAATGGACACCAGTAGGGACATGGCTCACCTGTCACATTCTTTTGAAAGGTTGGTCCATCACATTTACTAGTGGGAAAGGATCTAGTCATCTGATTTGCAGGTGGACTCTATTTGTCTCGATCTCCAAGTTGCAGGTGGAATCTATTTGTCTTGATCTATAGGTTATAGGTGGACTCTATTGGTCTTGATCCAATCGATCTCCACGTTGAAGGTGGACTCTATTGGTCTCAATCCAATCGATTATGGCATTTAAAAAATTCAACCTACACAAAATAATTCACATAAATTCAACTCCTTAAGACATGCGTATTATTTTTTTTTCAGAATATATATACACAATGGATCTAATATGTTAATGTATCGAAATATAGATAATATATCCCCCTCATAACTATGGAGTATAAACATTAAAATTGTTTTTTCTTATTGCAAGAGAAAACAATCTGAACTCCACATGTGACAACCTATAGACCCTAAAAATGTAACGACGAATTCCATTTATGAATTAAAGAGATGTATACAAAAAGAGAAAAAGAATATTGTGTTATCTACTATTTTTTCTGTGAAAAAAAAGAAATAATTGTCCTAAACTTCTTGTAACATATCAAATATATTATGTTATGAAAACTTAATGTTGGAACCTAAGAGTGAAATATGATATTTAACATACCTTACCAAAAATCATGTATTGACGCCTGAAACTGGTCCACTTGTTAATGGAAGGGAAACAATCTGATCCAAAGGTGTCAAAAAACCCTACGCAAGAGTTATCCTAGTCCTCAGTCATTTAGTGTAAGTGTCCCCGATGGGTTTTACGACTCTATTAGCCGCTAAGTGAGATTATTCGTTCAAAAAGAGGGAATTTTAATTGTTAATGAATATTTATTGCACTATGTTAAATCTAATTAAGTCATAAGAAACAAAGATGAAGCTCAAAATCAGTTAGGTTAAAATAGGAAAACCTAACCAACAATGAAGAAGATCTTTTATTTGATCTCTTGATTAACATGAAATGTGATGAAAATAATTAGAACAAATTTTTAATATTTTCAAGATAAATCAATTGTTTGTAATGGAATGAAAACACCATTAAATTACAGAAATGGTTTGCAGATGCAAAGTCAAATATAAAGAGCTATGTTGTCTAATTAAAATGAAATAATTAAGGCCTTTAAACTGTGAAAACACAATTGGAGGTTAGTCACAGAGGTGATCACCATAAACAAAATTGTAGGAAATATCCAAACACCCTTCTCATGACAATCAAATCTATCAATGCATACATACATTGTTAGCAATTTTAACCTATGCAATAATAATCATTAACAAAGGAAACTAGTATACTAGAAAGACAATAATTTGAGTATCAGGAAAACTCAGGAAAGCTAATAAAACTCAAATTCATATCAAACTGAAAATCATGTGCAAAACTACCTCCATCTTTCATTAACGGGTCTATAAATCATTACATAGCTTGCTCCCAAAATACATGAAGAGTCCAACAAGGTCTAGTATAACATTCAACCAACAGTTTCGACTAAAGTTTCATCCCCATTCTCCTCTAATAAGTGGAAAATAAATATTACAAAAATTAATAGGGAGATCCACAAAAACATGGCAGATATCCTACATCTAAGTGAAAAAATACTAACTACCTTGACCATGATTTCTAAGATAATCCCTCCACTTGCCATAGACTTCCCACATTTATGTAACATCAGTATAATTACCATGCTCCAACTGGAGTTGCTCTTTGCACAAGTAGGATCTGTCTTATCTGCTTCGGATTCTAGACCAAGTGTCCATAAACCCTTACAAAGTGGAATTTAGATGAGTCGAGGTTGAAATGAATGATATGAAAGAAAAAATATCGAGCTGAGTAGTATCTCAGATCAAATTTGATGACTGATCTCTCTGCTCATCCACATCAATGATCCTCAACTTCTCTGGCACTGAGTCTTCCAACTCAACAAAAGCAGGAATTCCAAGAGCTTCCATGTGGCCATCAATTAAAATCCACTATCATGCACAAATATTCTACCCTTTTTTCGATCATGTGGAAAAATTCATCATAGGAAAGTTCCCATGACTTAATTAATATCTATGTCCTCATATATTTCACCGAATCCATGCAAGGAACAGTCTAAGGAGCAGTGTTCAAATGATATTTCTATTTACAAAGTTACTCATAGGATGAATGAGCCTTCTTCCTCTTGTCCTCATGATCTACCACAAGGTATGAAAAATGCTCAAAATAATTAAATTCATCTTGTATTTCATTCAAACCTTGGAAGAATAGAGTCTATGTTTTCATCAAACATTCATTAGTGTCAATGTATTCATCCTTAAATTCTTGTACTGTCAACTTGAAAACTGAAGAGGAAGCATCATGTCCCTTACATTGCTCCATTTTCAACTTAATATTAGCAAGATTATAAGCTTGCTCAATCACTTTATTTTCTGCTATTTCCTTTGGTTGTGAGAGTTGTTGAATCTGGTCCTGTAGACTATGCAACTACAAATGATGTTAATTTTTAAGTTCCTCAACCTGCTTAATAAAAATCTCATGAAGATAATCCTTCTCTATTTGTAACACAACATTCTTATATATTTCTTCATCTAGGAGCTTGGTTAGAGTCAAGACAGTATCATAATTTTCCCCAGCAAAGGATCCCATAGCTGCAACAGTGTCTATGGAATCTCTCTGTGGATCATCAATAGCATGTCTGCACATAACTTGATTTGCAATTGGCCCAGCCAACACTTCTCCTTCCCTAATTCTCTTAGAGCCTTTCCTAAGAACATTTTTTTTCCTTTTGATGAAACAATAATATCCAAGTACCACCACAACATCTTATCCAAAGTCATTTGAATCTTCAGTTGTGGAAACCAAGAGTTTTGAAGTGTTTGAAATAGGAAATGGATGAATGACATAGATGGATTCTTCTTGAGATGGGCCTTAAGGAATTGATGGGATAGCTTGAACAGAAGTACTTAAAGGAAAATTTTCTATCGGAGGATCAGTAGGATGAGGAGAAGATGACTTCACTTCATAATGTGGAAGGATATCATGAATATTGTCTTGAGCCCGGGGAGTATCTTGTTGAAGAACTTGTGGTTGTTGCGGGGGTAAAGGATCATCTAGAGGATCTACCACGTCCTCACTAGTTGGTTGAAAAAGAAATTAGAAGGCTATGAAACTGAATCTAAAGGATTGGTGTGATGAAGTAAGTGGCATGGTATCATCTTCATTAGTTGTATCACTTTCATTTGCATCTGCTACATGGGAAGGGGACAATTCGAAATTGTCTTCAACTTCTAGAGCAAGAGAGGAAGGAATGTCTTCAACATGAACTTTATGTGTTGAATATGCGCCTTCTTCTTCATCTTGAACAACTTCATCATGAGAGATGATTGAGGCCGAGACATAATTAGAGAGAACACTTAAGGAGTTATCACTGGGCTTGTTCTCCAAATAATTTGCACCAATATCTTCATTCTGCTTTCCAAATGCTTTGTCTAGTTGGGCCCATAGATCACTTGGATATTTAGTAGTTTCCATGAGGTAGCACATAATAGGAGACATAGAAATACACATTGCTCCAAAGGCTTTGTCACATTCATTTAGCCAATCATTCTCTTCTTCATAGGAAGCAAAATATCTCATAACAACAATACACATATCAAAAATACCTTGTCTCTTCAGATATGCTATCATATTTGGTTTCCACTCATCATATTTGAATGGAGAGAGAGGAGAAATTGCTTTCAAATTCATGGAAGCTGTTGTAGAATACCTGCAAAAACAATGGAAAAATATATGGAGGATTGTTACTGAATCTATTAAACATTGATTTAGGATAGTAAGAACTTTTTTCAGATCCTTCACACCTAGATAGACCTCAAAGGTTTTCTCAAATGAGTTCAATGTAATGGCACCAGGATTTGCTGTGGAAATCTAGCGGCTTCTGGTGCTCTACTGAAAGCAGTTGCTCAATCTACTACTAGAAATGCTGCTACTGCTGCAACTGTTGCACTCAAAATCTCTCATGAGATATGATACCATGTGAAATTTCACAGGGGTAGATCACTAAGCCGAAAAAACCTCACAATTTCACACTATTATTACATAGAAGAATTAGACAAAGACAAGGATCAATTCACTCATAAAATTGAAACACATATGAAAAACTGTTGCTGATACATTAATCAACTATAAGTGGGAAATAAAAGAATGTTACAATAGAATGAATTCGATACTTCAAGGAGGATTCAAACTCACCTCAAGTATAGGCTTACTTTGCATTGGAACCATCTCCCAATAAGGTTCAATTGCCACCGATGATGAATAATTAGTTAACTGAGGTAGAACTGAGCATAACTGAATCACATGGGCACAAACATATGGAAGGAGACTCCAAAGGGGAGCATAACTAATTGTCAGAGGTCAAAGAGGGTGCTCCTATACTCATTATCAATCAAACTAGGAGCTACAGTCAGTTAACTGAGCAATCAAGGGGACAAGGCTCCCCAAATCATGGAACTGACTGTGTAGTCTCCTAAATATGTGCATGAGGGCGCATTGGAACTCGAGTGATGTAAAAAATGTGCTCTGAGTGGATAGGAGGGATAATGATGACCAAAAACAAGCTCCAGGGGGACCAAAGTAAGGACTGGGTGCTAGGAGACTCAACTACCAATGCATGGATGCATGGAGTGTTGCATGGAATGCATGGATGCATGCAAAATGCATGCAAGACCAAAATAAGATGGTGAGAATATTCCAACACCAAGGAGGGTGCATTAGTGATTTTATCATGCAAAACAGTCAGAAAAGGGTGCATGAGGCCACAATTAGTGGCATTCAGAGCTCTAACCCCCCACAAGAGTCATCTAACTCAGGTGGACTGAACCGGAACACTGAGCAGGTTCCTATAAAATAGGGAACTAACTAAAGTGGTCCTAAAATGATGCATGTAGGGATCAGAAGGTGGTAGATGGATCCTAGATGATATATGCACACCACTAGGGGGGAAATGATATCATCAACTACTAGGAAAAAATAAATACTAGGTAGGACAAGGATGGAGTATTAAAATATCCTAACACCCACCCTTAATCCATACTTTTAGAGTCTTCAGATTGGCATTTTATTTTCTCAGTCTGATTACTTCAGCATCCTCTAGAATGGCTTTAGCTATCTTCCCTACAAGGGAGAAATCTCCATATTGCTCTGAAGGTGTGACCTCCTCCACTTCCTGCTCTTTCTCCTTCTCTTTCAGCTTCTTCTCTAGTTCTTCAAACTGGGCTTTCCATAGTTTCTCATTGGTAATCACAATGGACATGTCCAATTGCCACTTCCTATCTTTCTCCCCGAACTCTATTAGCTTGGCTTTATAGTCATTCAATTCCTCCTGTAACTTTTTTTTTCTTCTTCTAGTTCTGTTATCTCAACTCCATTCACCAGCTGGGCTGCAAGGATATTCAAACTCTTTTTTAGAGACAATATCTCCTAATCTTTCCCATTTAACAAATCCTTAATGCTTTTTCTTTTGTCCTCAATGCTCTCAATATCTAACAGTGATGCCTGGTGCTTCTTCACATGTGCTTTCAATGATTTGTTCTCTACCTTCTCCAACCTTAGCTGGTTCTGAACTTTGACCTTACTTGCTTGCACCTTCGACAACTCCAAGGCATATTTTAACAATTTATCATAGATGACTTCACCTATTTCCTTGTGCAAATTAATTACATCGGGCACTGGTATATCTTCTAAATTGACCTTTAATTATGTAGCTTTACTTTTGGTGGCTAAAGCGAGACTTAAAGTGTTCTGAGCTAAGTTTCTGCTGGAAACCAGGGCTACATCCTTTTTAGAGATCTTCCTTACATCGGCATACAGTTTGGCTTCTCCTACAATGTTATTTGGGTTCTCTTCATAATCTTCCAGCAACTCAGCCCTTCTCATGCTCAATGTTGTAGGTCCCTTGGGTGTATTTCCAAATACATGTTCTTTGACTTCAAAAGAGGGCACCGAGAAAGTCACCTTCTTTTTCTTAGGCTATTATGTCTGTACCTTTACCAACTGTTTCTCAGGCTCTTCCACTTTCTGTCTCTTAGAGGCTCTTTCTGTATCATCATCTACATCCATAGGACTATGGCCCTCTTGCTGGATGGATTTTTTTGTAGCAATGATCAAGGGCATGGTTGTTGATACTGCGGGGACTTGAATGGGTGAACCAGGCTCTGAGGATGTGCCTCACTAAAGAATGAGTGCCAAAAATGGAGAGGCCTCTGGTGGGTCAGTATCCATTTGTCATTTCTCAATGTATTCCAGCCAATTGGCCCTCTTAGCTAGGCCTGTCAGCTCAAAGTGTTCATATCCCCTCCTATTAGTCCCCTTTCTCCTCTCTGAGATTATATGATGGGGATCATAATTCATTTCATCTTTGGAGGGAAAACCTATGTCACCCATTACTCTTTCAATGCTTAGGAGGGGTGCTTTGTTTTTTACAATAAAGGAACCAACTGTCCAGGGGAAACTAATATCAGATGCCTTCCTATCATCTAAGAAATGCTCACATTCCACTTTCAGCTTCTGCCTTGGGTGAAAAAATGAAGATGGGTGTCTATTTTGGGGGGTCTCGTGAGAAAATAATTCTGTTTTTTTCATGTCTTCCAACTTCGGGCGAACAAAAGTGATATTTTTATTTAAAATTTCACTTTGCCGTAAAAAGAAAACTTTTGTAGAATTATGTTAGCTTTCTACTCATAATTTTTTCAATTTTTTTTATTAAGATTTGATATGTCGATTTCGCAAATGTTTGACAGTGTGTTCTTATAAAATGAAAAGACTACAAAAGAGTTATGATTTGTTGCACCACTAAAATCGTTGTTAGACTTGTGTTTTGCAAAAACTGAAAATGCTACGACAATCTACACACAATGTACTAACGCGTGACTATAAGTTTGCATCCAATGGACCTCTATACTAATTATTATATTTTTTTAAAGTCGATCTATGGGGAAACTCAGTCGATTTTCAACAACCTTTTTGTTGCACCACTTTTCTCTCAACCCGCTATAAAATCAAAAAATCTACGACCACCCTTTTGAAGTAGACACGTCAATGAATCGACCCACATTTTCTTCGATTTTTTTGGTGTTGTATTTACAAAGTTATGGATTTTTCTTTTCGCTGTTTTTTTAAAGAGCTGAATCATAACTCGACACATGTTACAAATATAAAACTTAAAAAATATCAGTTCTTATCTATATACAACAAAATTTATACCCTCGTAAAGTAGATTCAATGATGAATCTACTGGTATGAAGTCCGACATTCGTTTTGTTGTGTAAGAGGTGGTTTTCTCCTTCCGAAAATGGAGAAACCTGAAAATTTTGCAGAGATCTGAATCGGTCATGTTTCAGAGATTATTCGGCCGAATAATTATTCGGCCGAATAACTTTTTTCCGTAACGGCGCCGTAACTTATAGCGAAGGTTATTCGGCCGAATAACTAAACGGAAAAAAAATTACGTCGGCCGGAAAAAAAATAAAAATAAAAATTTATACTCATATAAATAAACGTAAAGTTAATTCATTATTTTCGCATGTTTGAACTTCGCATTTTTTTGTCAAACCAATTTCGGAAGGAGGATATAATTTTTGCAAAATGAGGTTTTTACAAAGTATGTTTCTTCTTCTTCTTTACAAAAGGCACATTGAAGGAGTTTTTTTTTCTAAGGCATATTTGCAAGGAGTTTTTCCAAACTATCTCTTTTCTTGTTGCATTTTTACAAAGAAGACATTTTTTGCAAAATGAGGTTTTTACAAGCTATGTTTCTTCTTCTTCTTTACAAAAGGCACATTGAAGGAGTTTTTTTTTCCAAGGCATATTTGCAAGGAGTTTTTCCAAACTATCTCTTTTCTTATTGCATTTTTACAAAGAAGACATTTTTTGCAAAAGGAGGTTTTTACAAACTATGTCTTCTTCTTTTTTACAAAAGGCACATTGAAGGAGTTTTTCCAACATATCTCTTTTTTATTGCATTTTTACAAAGAAGACATTTTTTGCAAAAGGAGGTTTTTACAAGGTATGTTTCTTCTTTTTTCCAAAGGCACATTGAAGAAAAAAATTTTCTAAGGCATATTTGCAAGAAGTTTTTTCCAAATATTTATTTTCTTGTTGTATATTTGCAAAGAAAACATTTTTTTGAAAAAGAGATTTTTACAAAGTATGTTTCTTCTTCTTTTTTCCAAAACACATTGAAAGTGTTTTTTTTAAGGGATATTTGCAAGGAGTTTTTTCAAAATATTTCTTTTCTTAGACATGTTTGCAAGGAGGTTCTTTGCAAGGATGTTTTTTTTTCAAAGTAGCTTTGCACTTTTTATTTAATTGAAAGAGGTTTTTTCAAATAGTTGTTTTGCTAAGGTATTTTGCAAATGATTTTTTTCCAAGTAGTTTTGCACTTCTTATTTATTTGAAAGGAGTTTTTTCAAATAGTTATCTTATTTTGCAAAGGATTTTTTACAAGGTAATTTTGTACTTCTTATTTCTTTGAAATTGAGTTTTTTTCAAAGAGTTGTTTTTTTACAATGATTTTTTCCCAGATATATTTGTAAATAAGTTTTTATTGAAAGTATTTTTTTCTAGTGGTTTTTTTCGTAGATATTTTTTCAAAAAAGTATTCTTGGAATGAATTTTACAACAAAGATTTATTTACAAGGTGTTTTATTTTCTTCCTTGGCACAAGGTGTTTTTATTATTTTCCAAAGAAGATTTTTGTTCAGAGAATTTTTTCAAAGGAAAGTTAATTCCAAAGAAATCTTCTTCAAAAGACTCTTACAAAATTTTTAAAAGGTAAAGTAAATTTCAGTTCATGTTTTTATAAATTCCGTAAATGTTTTTAAATCTTAATTTATTTGTTTTTACTATAAAGTAACATGATTCTTTAATTTATCGTCTATAGATTAAACAACCATGGGCAATAAGAGAAATCGTAAAAGAAAAGCTGATCGTAAACGTGATGATGATGATAATAGAGAGAAACAAAAACTCAGATATATTGCCAAAAAACAAAGGGTTGCTGAAACGGAAGAGAGAACTATTGAAGATATAAATACAGATTTACATGACAATGTTGAAGAAATGGAAATTGAAAATAGAGTACAAGAAGAACAAATTGAAGTTGAAAAGAACATTGTAGAAGATGTAAATAGTGATTTACATGCTAATGTCGATGAAATCAATATTGAAGATCAAGTTCAAAATCCAGAAATTGAACCTGGTATGTATATATCATATATTTTCCAAATTCATTTTTTTATAATGAATTTTATTTTTTGATATATGTTAAATTAAATTTAACTTGATGTATAGGTACTTTTACTATTGATGATGAAATGTTAGAAGACATTGATTGCGACAAATATGGAGAAAAACTACCAATACATGTTGCACGATATCGTGCTACAAAATCTTATGATGAAGTTCTCAAAGATTACTCAATAGCAGGACAAGCACAAATTTTGAGATGTTTATTAGTGTCCAAGAAATTAGAAGGTGCTACATCGTTATTGGGTATTCACAAAGTAACAAAAGAGTCTAAATTGAAACAAAATGTGATGGAAAATATAGGCGATGCAATAAAAAAATTTGGAAAATCCAGGAAGAAAGATATCAGTGCTGCACGTAAAGCAATTCATACAGCAATTCTTTCAGCTAGTACTAAACAAAAGCGTTTGACAACAGAACTAGCAAAAGCAGTTGGAACATCAAGAAAAAAATTATACAAACATAGCAAATTCAGAATGCAAATAGATGAAAATAATGAACTTGCTTGTTGGGCAATTATTTGTAGACAACCTTACAAAGATAGATTAGGAGCAGGGGTTAAAGATATTGTACGAGAATATTGGTTGGAACATGCTCGAGTTTCACCAAATGCAAGAGATGTGATACGCAAAAGAATATCACGAAATGTATATGAAAGCCAACCAAAACATATAATGGACATGACACAAGTACAATTGTTCAATAAATTCAAGGAAGATCATCGTGGAATTAATATATCAATCACTACATTTGTGCAACAAAAACCATGGTATGTTCGACCTATAACTATACGTGATACATGTTGTTGCCGTTATCATGTGCAATTTCAGTTATATTATGATACGTTTCTTGAATTTGGTAAAATGTTTTGGACAAATTCACCACCTCCGCCAACAATACGTGAATTCATATCTCAAATTTTATGTGAGAGAAATCACGATGAAGTATTTTATTCAAAGAAATGTGTCAATGGAAAACATTGTCATCATTGTGGAAATTTGGTGTTATTCCACAATAAATACCCTATCGACAATGATCAATCGTTGTCAAATGTAAATGTTGATTGGAAGAGATACGAATACATCAACTATAGTACAAGTTCTAGTGATTCACATTCCAAAAGAATTGATTTGCTAGAAGACAAGATATGCGTCACAGATTTTCTCAAAAAATTTGAAAGCGAAATTTATAAATACACCCAGCATTCACATAGAGCACGATGGCAAGATCTTCAATTCAAACAGTCTCGTGAAATTTTTCCACCCGGAACAATTTTGTCGGTGGTTGATTTTGCTGAAAACTATACATTTGCTGCACAAAAAGAAATACAGAGTGAATACTATCACTCTGACCAAGTTTCGATATTTGTCCATGTCGTATATAGACATTCTCAACAGGATGTCGATGGCATTGAAATCACATGTGACAATCGAGATGTGATTAAAGAATATCACTTCTATATCAGCGATGATCGTACACACGACACACATTTTGTCCAACATTGTATAGAAAATATTTTCTATGAATCACTGAAAAAACGCGAAGTCAAATTCAAAGAGCATTGGATATGGTCTGATGGATGTGCGGGTCAATTTAAATCTTCCCGATCATTTTTTTGGTTATGTCGACTTCATAAAGCGCTGAACATTAAACATCGCTGGAATTTCTTTGAAACTGGGCATGGAAAAGGTGAGCATGATGGTGCAGGAGCATGCGTGAAAAGAGCACTTCGAAGATGGCAAATGAACTATTCTTCAGCACGATTTCATTCAGCTGCAGAGGTTGTCCAATGGTGTCAATTAAATCTAAGCCATGATTATAATCAACAATCAAAAGACGTGCGCAGGTATGTCCACTATTTTTTTAATTTATATTATTTCTTAAAATTTAAAAAAATGTATATACTAACATTTAAGTACACATGTACACTATTTATTGTGTAGGTTTTTTTGGCTTGTTGGGATCCAAGATATAAATAGATCAATACCATATGACACTAGCACCATACATGGAACTAGAGATCTTCACTCTATTCAAACAAAATCATTTCACAACGTGTTTGCATTTGACAGTAGAAAGCAATCATGCTTTTGTCATATTTGCATTGAAAATGTCGAGTCTACAGAAGTTTGTGAAAACATAACAAACAACTACGTAAAAGCTTGGAGACACACAGAGATTAATCCAAAAGGAAAAATGCCTCTAGCAAGTGTTGAAGAATTAGAATCAGAAGAAATAGCAATATCGTCTGATGGCGATAGAATTTCAGATCTCGTAAGAGAAGGTAATAAACTTGTTTTTGACTTTTTAATCAATTGTTCATTCTAATCCATCGCCATAAGTAGTCAATTTAATTCATTTAAATACACTAACATTGATTCTTAACATAACATTCATTCTCAACATTGAACATTTTCCAACTTGGAATAACATTTTAAACATTCCTAACATTCAACATTCATTTTCATCATTCAACATTTTCTAACTTCATAACATTCATTCTCATCATTCAACATTTTCTAACTTCATAACATTCATTCTCATCATTCAACATTTCCTAACCTTGGATTACACCTATAAAAACATTTTAAACATTCATGCGAAACATATTATAAATATTATCAAAACACTTTAAACATTCATGCAAAACATATTCTAAACATTTACCAAATGAGAAATAATAGACATGTACTCATGTATATAATCCAAAAAAAAGTTGATGAACATGTGAATTCAATGTACATGTATATATAATCAAAAAATAAATACCCTCCATGTTCAAAACAACTACAAAATATATATATCAACAAAAACAATAAAGTCTGAATCACTATCCATCTAGACCAATATCTTTCCACTATTTTCCACTAGGACCTTCCCTGGGACTCAACTCCACCTACAATACACAAAAAAACAAATTATAAATTTAGATAATAAATTATTTAAACAATTTTAAACTAAATTCAAAATATTAAGATATTAAACTCATCTACAAAACAATTCAATTATTAAAAAAATCATACATCAAATTCTTTGGATGCATGTCCACCACTTTTTTCGCCTAGAGACTTTCCTTTATCTCCAAAGGACCTCAAAGAGCCAAGCTGCAACATGTACAAAAATAATTTTCAAATAAATCAAAAAAATATAAAACATTAAACTTATATATCAAAGATCATTTCTAATTCAACAAAATTACCTCAGTGGCAATATCTGCATTCATTAGAGACCCCACATCTTCGCCCCCAATTTCTAAATGGTCTCTTCCCTAAAATTTAAATTTTGTTAATAAATAAAACATAGTAGATACAAATAATAAATTAAGCAATTAACTTAAAACCAAAACAAAAAAATTAAAATCATTAGCTCACAAGAGATGGTAAATCATCTAAAAAGTTGGAATCTAATGAAACCTGCATAAATAAGTCAAATTAACAATAAGATACATTGATATTTATTAAAATTCAAGCAAACAAAAAAAATATCATGTTCAATCATAAATATTATAATTAAAATACCTCTCCTAAGCGCTCTTCATTTTGACTAGGATGCTCTCGATTTTGACTACTGGAGACTCGAAAATTATTTGCATTTAACATTGACGTAAACTGCAGACAAAATACATTTGCTTAATATATTTATTCCCATGTAGCAAAAAATTCAATTCAAAATGATTAAAAAAAATCAAATAGATTGTCATAGCATAATCAACAAACCTCTCCCATGCTCGATGTGTCATTGGATAACACATCTGAAGCTATATCTCGACAAGACTTAGCATAAGCCCTGAGATCATCAATGCTCAATGCATCTACCTCGTCATTCGTCTTGTAGACAAAACTCTGACGAAGAATAACACGAGCCCTCTCTCGCACCAAACCGACTTCTACTCCAGCAAGAGCTGAAGCTAAACCATCACCTACCGATTCCCTTCCAACTGTCCCTAGTTGAGATGTTGTCTCCATCTCTGATCTTAAAGCCACAACCCTTGGTGGACGAGGTATCTCAGGTGGAGGTTGTATAGTGGTAGGGTCTCTGAGAGCACCTTTTCGATTATATATTCTACCCTTTCCGGCTCCATAAAAGTCAGAGGGAACATCAGTATAGTTAGGCTTCATACCTAAAAAAAACTCTGCATAAAAAAATCTAGCAAAATAATTAGGAACCTCATCGTTCCAAGGCAATCGACCATAAGCTGCAAGAAATCGATCATATATTAAATGTGCAATTTGAGGATGCTTGAAATATTGCACTTTCAACATTTTTCGCTTAAGGCCTTCTTTGAAATTGAACATTGAATTGGCTTGTTCTCTAGTGACTCTCTCCTTCACAACCTCCCACTTATCTGGACCCATAACTTGGTCCCTTCGCATCCGCATCAAATGAACAAAACTATTTGTAGTTGGTCCAAGTTCCTCATATGCATCAATGAATTTCTGCAAAGACGCCAAAACAATCTCTAGACTTTGTCGGCTCTCTAGAGGGAGATCCAAAGAACAAAAATCATTGTTCAACCTGTCATAATGGGATCTACAACTTTCAAGAATAGTTTGTTGCACAACACCTTGCCATGGAAGCTCATCAGGTAAATCAGATGGATAAGTTGATATGGGTGTACACCCCTCATCTAGTGGAACATATGTTGTCCTAGCTCTAGGAGGATCTTCAGGACCTTGCTCTCCACCCACACCTATTTCATCATCTACAATCCTATCTTGATTTCCCCCTCGCTCCATCGAATTACGCACATCTTCTGAATGTCGCTCTGCTTCAAATATAGCCATAGTCAAGAATTAACCTTGTCCATAACTTCAAAACACAAAAAAATACAATTTATACTTTATTAAACATTAATGTTCATACCAACAGAAGGTTGAGATCGACGCTCTCCCACAGAAGATGAAGGAGAATCATGTGTACCCCTTCGAACTTGTTGATGATCAAATGACTGGGACCCATGCAATAAACTCGAACCTCTCGGTGAATTCGACAACCTTCGACTACCAACTGGAACACCAATTCCTGAGGATTGTGATGACCTCCTACGCTTTCCCCTCGAAGACTCTCTTTCCATTTGATATAACTTCTAAATTTACACAAACATTAACATATTGTAATTGTACATGACTATTCTACAAACATCAAGCCAATATTTGATAAAAAAATACAAAATGTAAGTCCCCCTCCTAACTCTAATTAATTACCTAAAATTCCTTACCATCACTAATATTGCAGCTTAAAGATATATCTAATAATCATTTCATTATCAAATATAAGTCATAACATGATTAATTGAAGTAGTATAATAACCTTAATAACTTTTAATCCAACAAATATGGTTGAAATATATATGTCAATGAACAAACATCTCACTAAACATATATATATATTCTTATTAAGAGAATTCTAGCTCATATTTATAATAATACAATTTACACACACTAAAGTTGTACATGTTAACTCTACAAACTTAAAAACATATCTATTAAGGACCTGCATACAAAATGTAGAGCTGGCTAAAATAGTATAACATATATATCCACGTATTAAGAGATTTCTAATTTATATTTATGATAAAACAACTTCCACACATTGAAATTGTACATGTTCATTCTACAAACTTAAAAGCATCTCTTAAAAATCTGCATACAAAATGTAGAGCCACCTAAAATATTATAATTATTTTCTTTCGTAAGTTCCTCTTCTAGCTCTAAGAACACTATTGCACCATAAATATAACATCAATAATCTTCTTATAATCATTTAATTGTAATAGTACACAATAATCTTCCAAATTTTTCACTGATCACTTATGTTTTTGTTCTATATCTCAATAAACAAACATTCCTTCATTTTTATAAAAAAAATACCTAAGAACATAGAACTTTTAAGGGAAACTTAATATGATACTCATTCAAGTTTAGGGTTTAAATATCCATTTATATAAAGAAGCCATGGCGTTGCATTCCATAAGAATAAGACAAATACACGTTATGTTGTTTGATATAAAAAATATCTTACCATTTTCATATATAAAAAAGACCATAACATGAGCAGAGTTCTGTTCATGAGCAAAGTTCTATTCATGAGCAGAATTCTGTTCATGAGCAGAATTCTGTTCATGAGCAGAATTCATGAACTCTGCTCATGAACAGAGTTCATGAGCAGAGTTCATGAACTCTGCTCTACCCCATTATATTATCTCTCGGCAAATAAAACATGTTTCTATTTATACACCAAATTGAACGTTAAATACATAAAACATTTAAGCAAAACAACTCTATTAATTTGTAAAATAGTGGACCTAGCTATGCTTAGGGTAAATATATCTATTATAGAGTCCATGGACTCTGCTCATGAACAGAGTTCATGAGCAGAGTCCATGGACTGTGTTCATTATACAGTGTTAATGGTGAAGTGATTAGTCAATTACAATTTCCTGCCACATTAATTAAAATATTATAGGCTCTTATTAACCAGAAATAAGCTTACTCGGATTAAACCAGGCACAGTAAAGAGCATTACTTTTAACCAGATTAGCTTTCCAGGTAATATAGACGTGCTTCGGTATTAATAATTATATTACAAGCATAATAACGAGGCATAATAACGAGGATTAGAATCAGGCTAATTAAATATAACATGGTCGTAATACAGCTTATCCTGTAATAAACTATTAATACTACCTTATTAAGGTTTAATACCTAGCACGGCATGCACGACTATGCCTAACATAAACTTATGGATATTATTTACGAGCATAACCTGAATATACTTGTTTGCCTTCGAATACAAGCAGGCTTAAATTACTACAAAGGTTTAATACTCTTGTGGTACACTTCATGAACAGTTCATTAACCTCTTAGAGTCCATAAACTCTGCTCATGAACAGAGTCATGAGCAGAGTCCATGGACTCTGCTCATGAACAGAGTTCATGTGCAGAGTCCATGGACTCTGCTCATGACCAGAGTTCATGTGCAGAGTCCATGGACTCTGCTCATGACCAGAGTTCATGTGCAGAGTACATGGACTCTGCTCATGAACAGAGTTCATGTGCAGACTACATGGACTCTACTCATGAACAGAGTTCATGTGCAGAGTAGATGGACCCTGTTCATGCACATAAAATCATCTCTAAAATCAACATTGATTATAAAAAAGTTAAAACTTCTAATTTTAACAGCCATAACAGATTTTTTTTAATTTTTTTCTAATGCCACAAACTAATGGGCAGAATATGCGACATACCTGTATCCAAATGACACCGCTATTATTCGTTCCACCAACGCTCCACGAAACTTATTCCTTCACCAAGCAGAAAAAAATGTCATCAACTAAACATATCACATACACAGCTAGAATCAAAACAACACAACTATGAAAAAAACGCACCTAAATGACAAATTTGAAGCCTGCAAACAAAACCGCAACCACCTCCACGCAGCAAAACAAACGGGCAACCTGCCACCCAAAGCGTAACTGACGACGAGCTACACCCAACAAGAAAGAGCATGAACCAGCCAACAAACCGAAAAACTATCTGCCGTAAAGCCGACGAGCAGCAACAGATCACAGGGCATCAGCGAGTCGTCGGCACACAGCAGGGTGGCGACATAGGCGACGAGCTATCAACCGTATAGCCGACGGGCACCAACAAGACAGGCAGCAACAACTAGTCGTGGGGAAACAGGATGGTGGCGAACTGTAGCAGCAGTTCGCGGAGCGTCAGCAGGCGGGTCGTCGGATAGCGGCAAGGTGGCGACAGAGGCGATGCGGGCCCGCTGCGGGGTCCAGCAAATTTACAGCAAAGAATGCCAAATGGCAGCCGATGCTGTGCTTTTATGCAGAAAAAGAGTTCGGCCGAACAATTAATCGGCCGAATAATTATTCGGCCGAACAATTAATCGGCCGAACAATTAATCGGCCGAATAATTGTTTGGCCGAGTAATTGTTCGGCCGATTAATTGTTCGGCCGAATAATTATTCGGCCGAATAAACTATTGCCAAAAAAAAATTTCCGTCCTGCAACTGTTTGCACACATTTCAAGGATCTCCGTTAGGCTGGACGGAGAACTGTTCATGGTTATTCGGCCGAATAACCTTTGCATTATTCGGCCGAATAATGTAAATTATTCGGCCGAATAATGTAAATTATTCGGCCGAATAACTTCCGCTAAGACGATTTCCCACTCGTTTCTCACGAAAGTGTTACCCACCTTCACGTTTTCACCCCCTTATGAATTCCAAGCTGAGCACCCTGGGGGTCAAGAAGGAAGGGAGCACATAGGGGGTATGTGAAAAATCATAAACCCTGATCACTATTCCCTACTTTAGTAAAAAACAATCCCCAACCCTCTTTTCCATGGAGAGCTGCAATAGATCCTTCATCTCTGGCAGTACCCTAGGTAGTCTCTTATGGAAAAAGATAAAATAAAATTCTACAATTAGGTCATTCATGAAGGCCTTGTAGTCCGAGTACATTTCCTTTGTGAGTTGCAACTCTGGTACCTCCAAGTTTTCCTCAATTGCAGCCAAGAACATTTTTAACAGGTAAGATTGGAACCTAAAAGTCCTCATTCTGGGGAATTCAACGAGCTGGGAATGAATGCAGTTGGCTAGGGCTTCATCGAACTTCAAACATGCACACTGGGTGGGTGAATTTGGGTCTATGGACTCAATGGGACATGTGCTCAGGACAAACATTAGACTGATCAGCGGTTCTGTGATGTACCGGTCACTATCCAATCCCAATAACTAGGGTATCATGGAGACGGCACACCTGGATTCTTCTTTGAATAAGATGGAATCACTAGGGAAAGATGATCCTGGGAGAGACGCATTGGACAGCATGGAGGCCTGGTAAAAGCTTTGCTTGAGCTCAAGCGGGGCTCGCCGGAAATGATGGATCAAGGTTTCCATGCGGTAACCCTGGGATTTCTAACATAACTCCTCTGGAATGGCTAGGGCCTTCCTAACGGTCAAGGCATCCACATAACACAAGATTTTTTATTTCGAGGCCTCCATGACTACCCTCTGCTCAGAGGAATAATGGCCGGCGCACCAATCTATGACTTCGGGGAAACTAAGGGTCTGGTTTGTGGTGAACATGTGAAAAAAGGACTGGTAAATGTTGTGGACATCCACCTACCCGACTCTTAAACCTTCCAATCTTTCTTTGGATGTATCCAGGGGACTACTAATCAACATGGTATCATATACATCACAATCCTTGTCCTCTAATAGGTTGCCTACTTTCGAAGATCTGGAATCTAGGGATTCTAAAACTCTGGCCATTTAAATAGCTTGGGGTGGATGCGAATGGCTTACCTGGTCAGTTTTGACAGCTGGGTAGAGCTCCTGAGTTTCTGGTTGGCTGGTTCTGCAAGATTCACTCCTTTCGTTTTCCAATGTGCACAGGTGAGATGGGATGCGAATCTCTGTGCAGGCGGGCGTTTTATACTATTTATTTTCCCTATCATCCTCACAGGTATGATGGTGATAGGACCACGTCAGCCATCCATCCATGCTGTCAATCCTCGGTCGTAGATATTCTTGTTCCGTATCTTCTAACACCCCCATGGCCTCCAAATCCGTCGCATACCATCTTGACCGCACCTTTAATTTACAAAAACCTCCTCCACCGTCGATCGGATCCTTGCTTAGATCATGGTCATCCAGAGATGCGACCTCTACCATGTTCACAGATTTGAGGTGTGACGATTTGGCGCACAAGTTCAAATCACGAACAAAACCTGAGCCATTGATCTGTATCTAGCCAAATCTACGCCGTTGAAAGATCCAGAGTATTAACAAAAAATCATGGATTTTCATTTCGACCTTTGCCATGCAAGTTCAAATCACAAACTAATTTTCGACCGTCGATCCTGATCTCCCACCGTTGATCTACTTTCTACCCACTCATTGGTTAACATCCCGCCTATGCCTAAGTGACAATCAACTTTTTTCGCGAGGGAAAATTATGGCCGTGGATCCTCATCGCCTTCCATCAAAGCCATCCATCCATGTCCATTTGCGATGAGGGTGCATTCCTTTATATTCAAACTACTCGACCACCATTAGATCTCGAATTTTTCTCAGATACTTCCTCTTTGGTCCAGATCCATTGTACAGGGCTCTAATTTTCATCATCTAGGGGATGTAGACCAAGGGCTGGGCTCCTTTCGGGGATCTCCATGACCCCGCAACTCCTCTCTTCACAAAACATCACCTTCAAATACCTAACACAATTCTAGTGCTAACAGAAACAATGTGGTTGGAGGCTCTTGAATCTATGAGGAAGGCTTGTGATTGTGAAAATCCATCCTTCAGTGCATGGAATCTCTCATGACCATCAAACTCACTTCCAGAATCAGTCTCTCTTGTGCTTTCTGGGAGGGAAATGTTGTGTTGTTCACAAGTTTGGTCATCTGATCTATCTTCTTCTGCATGCAAGATCTCTCTGGGTGGTTTCCTTTCTTGCAATAGGAACACTTGGATTTCTCAAATCTTTTTTACTTGTCCTTATTGGATTAGTAGGCTCCTTCCAATGGACTAGACTTGGAATTCTGCTTGGGTTCATATTTCCTCTTCTCTTTTCCCTTGTGCTTCCCTTTGGAATCCACACTTTTTGACTCTCCAACCATAAGATCTTGATTTTTGGACGCTTGCAAAGCGCCCATCTGAATTAATTTGTCTTGTTCTTAGATGAGAGATTCGGTGAATGCATCTAGATATGGAATTTTCCAACCAGGGATTGACATTCGCCCTGGATGGAAGGTTGAGACAAATATGGAGAAATCAGGACTTAGCTTGCTCAGAATGGATAAAACCAACTGGTCATCCTTCTTCTCAATGCCACACTGCTTGCATTGCATGACCAAATATTTGAATTTGGAAAATAATTTCTAGATGGTCTCGAAACTGCTCGGTTGAAGAGAAATCAACTCATTCTCCAGAATATGACCCCTTAGCTCATCTTGTTATCCGAAGAGGGTCTCCAAATTCAACCATACCTCTCTTGGAGTCTTCAATCCTTCGAGGTGGAAGAGTATATCTCTGGACATATGAAGACACATAAAATCGAATGCTTCATCCAATCTATTTAGATACTTGGCCTTCTCAATAGCTACTTGAGGTTCGACCTCCTTTCCCATTGTTACCCTATATAGTGACTTTTTGCACAATACCATTTGCACATCATCCCTCCAATCAAGGTAATTGAAGGGTTTCAGTATCGTAGGAGAGAGAGGAGAGTTTGAATTCTCCATGAGAACTGTTGGAGCGAATACAAGGTGAAACTGCTGCTACTACTGCAATGGCCGCACTCAATTTTTTTTTTGAATAACCTGCAAAAAACTCTCAATTTTGGAGCTAGACTCCTACTAAGCACTTCCCTAGTAAAATAGGCACATTTTCCTCGATCCTTCACACCTGGATAGACCTCAAAGGACTTCTCCAATGAATTCAATGCAATGGCACCACGATTTGTTGTGGAAATCCATAGGCTTCTTGTGCACTACTGAAAGTAGCTGCTAAACCTTCGCTCAAATGAATTTGATACCATGTGAAATTATAAATCACAACATATCTAAGAGCTGAGTATACCTCACATAGAAAGAATGAGCAGACAAGATGAATTAGAGTGAAAACTGCAATAAAAATGAGCAGACAATTAATCATGCATGGGAACTCAGATAGGAGCAGAATAATGTCACATGATCCAATAATCATATGAATACAATTCATACATACTATAAATAGTTTTCCCACATATAATACTCAAACACATTCATACCATGAATTTGGTGAAAGAGCAGGTTGCTCAAAGATTTATTATTTTAAGCAGAGGCAAAAGAGGCTTTGGAATTACATAAGAAGAGTACAATTATAAAGAGAAATGTTACAGAGTGACATATACTTGAGATCTAAATATAATGAGGTTTCCTTCCTATATACAATCCATTTGGTCTTGAATATCAAGATGATCCTACAGTTTCTTAAAAGTCCCTCTAAAAAATTGTTTGATAAAAATTGATGGGGTTTGAATTCCTCCTTTATAGATGTTGGTGGATTCTTGATATTGCTCTGGTTTTATAAAAATTGTTTTACTACTTCTTGATTTTATTTCCACTTAGTTTTTTTCTCTAAAACTTTCTTTCCCCTACATTGGTTTCCTCCAATTGCTTTCTTCCAATTTTGTTAATTTCTCAAATGACTAACTGATTTTCCCTTTCATCCTTGTTGTGTGGATTGTTGTAGAGAAACCTACCCTGAAGCTTGTCCTTATGTGGATGGTTTCCCTTGGGCTAGCAGAATTACTTTATGATATTTAGCAATGCTATGCCAATTATTTCCGATGGGTTATTTATGAGCTCTCATGGCATTGATTTCCATTGCAACATTTGTGAGGTTTTCATAAGATACAGGTGGTAGAGTTTTGAAAGTGAGATTTAGACTAGAAAAATGTCTCAAAATCATCAGCAAGTATTGGAACTATAATTATCCCTCTTAGTATTTCCTGGAGACCCTCAAATTTCTCATCCTTGTTCCTTTTATCATCGCGTATCTCCTGATATGTTCCTTGATTGTAGAGGTATCCATTTATATCCTAGAAGGGGGGAAGCTCTCTTTCCAGTGCATCCCTAAACATGCCTTTGAAGAAGGAAGCTTTTGTGATGAGAACACCCACGTTAGTATGAGCTCTGTTCATCATAGTCCTCTTGGATATGACTTTATTTCCATCTGTTATTAATTGTGGATAAGTAATATTCTTCTTGTTTGAGATTTCTTGTGGATAATATTCTCCTCAAGTTAGGGCCTTGATTCAAGGCACATCATCTACTGTACACTTGTTTAAGACCAACCAAATTCGCTTCTATTGATCATTATGTTACCAATATGTAGATCAATTTTATTAGAGTTGAGCTCAATGGATAGTCTCACACATCAATCGATGATAGGTTTACACAGGTGATGCTTCTTTTTCACACAACCAAATGAATATAGCCATGCACTACCCTGAACTTATAGCCATCACTTGAATAGCCCTATCCTAACTGAATAGTGTTTTGCGAAATCATATTTAAATGTTATGAGTTCATCGATGTGGAACATAGTGGATTCTCCATTAAAAGTAGTTTGACATCACCTTTTACACTAGAAGGAAAGTCCAATCAATCTTACAATATCCTAAATATTTCTACCCACCTATTGGATCCTCTATTGTTTCTAAAAATGATCCCTTTCTAATGGCGTGGAGCAACAATTAAAATATGATACAAACCCAATCCTAAAAGCTTCAGCCTAGATTGCATCCCCACAAAAGAAACTTCCTCTCCCCCTTTTCAAATTCAAAGGAATTAGTATATACCCTATCCCAAACTGGAGCAATTGTTATTTACAAAAAGACCAATTTTTCAATATCGAGAAGAGTAGGGACATTGCCACCTTGTAACTATGATTTAAAAAAAAGCAATTATTATTTAAAAAAAAAACAATTTATCAATATTAAAAGAGGTACGACATTGCCACCTTGTGGCTATTGTTTAAATTTTTTTTTGAAATATATGTCACTTCTAAATGAAATATTATATTTGATACGTGTTCGACTCCCATATACTTTATTACGCCTATATGCGTCTTTATTTCAATACATGGACCCGGGTTGCAGTCTTTTAATTGCATTTATGAATTGGGTGGTGTTGATTTTATAATTGGGAATATTCATAGTCGTCGCCATCAATTTGATGGTGTAGATTTAATTCCATAACTTCTGTGCAGGTATTAGGAGTCAAATGAGCGTTTCTTCCATAACTAATTAGGGATTAAAAGTCGATTATTGATGATGTGGTGTGCTGTCATAAATTTGGAGGGAAAAATACAATGGCTGCCACATTTCCACACTTTGTTTACTGTAAGTTCCCAGTCACTCCACTCTCCGTGCTCCTGTAACGCCTTAAGTGAATAGTAAAGGGAATGAAGAGCTCCCTGCATTTCCAGGCCAAGAAGTAGAAACTATCCGAGGCTCTTCCCAGTCGCTCCACTCTCCGTTCCCTCGTAACGCTTTGCTCCCCTCTATCGGTTCCCAATAGTTGTTTCAAAGCAGAAGTGGAGCCAATTCGGATTTACACCGATTAGGTATTCTTTAAATTAGTTTAAATCAGTCTAGTGTGGTTTGTATTCCTCCCTTTGTTTTGTGACTTTGATCACCAACGAACGCGATAGACTGAAAAGCTGATCGGTCTTCACGAGAGGGTCTAACCAGAGTCACTAGAGAACGCGATGGTTTATCACAGGTGAAGGCTAGGCAACGACATGATGATTGGCATGGTGCAGGGTTTGCTTGATGGATGGATGGATAGACAATGTCTCGAAATCGTTGTCGATGTCTCCAATCCGCTTAATACAGTCTTCTTTTCATTTTATTTGTTTATAGTTTCCATGCCTTTTGGCCAGCACTTCAATGCAGTCATGCAGGGTGAAATCGATTCCAATGGTCATGCAGTGTGAAATGGATAGGAATTTAAAATATATTGATGTGTTACATTAATATATTTTTCTGGTCATTGTGTTGCTAGGGTATATCTTTTTGTTAATTAACAGAAAATTACTTGAAACCCATGTTTTACATTCTAGTGTTATGGACTTCCTGTGTTTTATCCTAAACTTCCTCTAAATAACTAGCTTAGGCGTTATTTATCTTACCCAAAGGCAGGGCATGGAATTAACCCTACACTACACTATATCCAATAAAATATTAATCCATACCACCTCAAAAAAGTAGGTTTTTTGAATTAAAGTAGGTTTCATTTTTCTTTCTTCAATACCATCCAATCTTAATCTTAATCTTATATGTGGTTAGATTTTGGCTCTTAGCGTTGGATTTGTGATATAAAATACATAGCAATTAAAGCCCCAATTTCTTTTCCTGGGAACTTTAATGAAATGGTAGGCCTAAACTGGCCGGAAGATAT
Organism: Larix kaempferi; assembly: GCA_027924585.1. Lineage (NCBI taxonomy): Eukaryota > Viridiplantae > Streptophyta > Pinopsida > Pinales > Pinaceae > Larix > Larix kaempferi. The sequence goes on from BSBM01000136.1 coordinate 6,902,692, forward strand.
GCAGCAATATGCGACTGGAGTCGGGCGTGAGCAGGTCAGCGAAAACGTAGTACAAAGGGAAACTTTTAATATAGACTATGGTTGAGGCTAGGGTAGCCCAGTTGAGGTAATATGGATTGACATTTTGAAAGTACAGTCTGTGGTATGTCTAGGAGCTCCAACTCACCATACATATACAAACACAGACACCGAGCAGGAGCAAACTGCCAAGTGCCCAACATAAATAAGGAAGAAGCAAGGAGAATAAACTCATCATACATAGGTATAAGTTGTTGCTGCCCTAGGTGCCTCACACAAATCCAAGTTTGTTGATGGTAATTAATGGTTGCGTCAAAATCAAGTGCGCGGCACTCATTCCAAGTGTATCAATGAATTCATTATATATAGATATATATTTTTGTTAACTATTTGTTTGATTGTTAATATAATATTTTAATTATAATAAAATGTATACAATGTTATATTTCAATATCTACTTTATCTACTAAAGTATTTGAACTTTAAACAATTTAGTTTGACAATATTAAAAATGAATTTTAATTTTTAATTCAAAGTTAATACCCTAAAAAAATTATAATATATAGATTCATAAAAAAAGTATGTAAATAGTGGAAAAAATATGCATATTACAAGTAATTCTATTTTATATTGGATCATTTAATATAGCATTTATATTATAGTAAAAGTGTACAATATTACATTTTAATATCGACTATATTCACCACTAAAGTATTTAAACTTATTTTATTTAATAATATTAAAAATAAATTTCAATTTTCAATTAAAAGCTAATATCCTTACATGATTTTAAAAAATACAATATATATTTTAAAAAATATAAACATTATAAGAATTATAAGAAATATGTGTGGGTTTTATTTTAAATTATAACAAATTTTACTTTTTTCTGTTTATTCTAGTTTTAAACTACACTAATTAATTCAAGATCATTGATGATAAAAATACACATAAACATAATAAAAAAAAATGTGTGTTTAAATTATATTAACTTAAATTATAGTAAAAGTAATTCAAATTCATATTAAAACATCTAATATAACATTTAAGTTAGAGTAAATTATAGGGTGTAACATTTAAATAGGATTACACTTTTTTCAACCGAGAAAAAAACGTACTATTGCTATTCTTAAAATCAAATAGTACAAAATACTGTCACCTCTCTGGCGAAAGGTAAGTACAGCCATCTATGGCTTTCATCGTCCGTTTACATCATCATAAGTTCAAAAAAGGAAGCTATACATCGGACCTTTAGTATGATTGACAAAAAAATCATAATGCAGACTGACCAAAAGATAGTCTACAAAAAGTAAAATTCTCCACATTCCAGGAGGCTGGAATTCATCCATTCTTCCCATACCAGAAATCCTTCAGAGTTCAGGAATGCCTGTTTTGAGAGTGTATCAGCCTGTGTATTGAATTCACGGTAGATGTGTTCAAATATGATATGATCCTGTAAGTCAATTTCCATTCTTGTCTTCTCACACCAGTTTGAGAGTTCAATAATATTAAGATCAAATTCATTTGATGCCCATTTTATTGTGACCCGTGAGTCACCAAAAACCTTGATGTTAACAAGACCAAAGTTGTTTGCGCATCTGAGCACACACCAAAGTGCAAGCAATTCAGCTTTCATGTTGCTGCCAATTCCACAGTTGAGGCGTAATGTAAAAAAGTGATCCTGATTCAAATAAATAACACCTCCTGCTGCACAGTACCCATTCTGAGCTGCCCCATCGAAGAAAAGAATTGGCTGATTGACAATGAAAGAGAACTGTCCAATACTTCTCACAGTAGCACTTGTGGAATCTACAGGATAATGATGTAATAACTTCAAAGCCAAGAAGCCACAGGAGGAAACATCCGGTTCTATATCTTGGAAAATAGTGGAATTCCTGGTGAACCATAGTGCCCAAGATATGAAGATAGGAATCTGCACAGTGTCCAAAGATCTTCGAGTCCATCTTAGCAACGCCTCACCAAAACCAACTTCCTCCAAGAAATGAGGAGAAGCTAGCTTTGAACAGCAAAAGTCCCAGACTTTTTTCCCAAAAGTGCAATAAATAAACAAATGATCAATAGATTCAGTACTGACCTTGCATAAACTGCACCGATTAGGTCCATACCAACCACGCTTAGTAAGATTGTCCCATGTTTTCAGAGTGCCCTGAAGAACATGCCATAAAAAACACTTGTGTTTTAAACCCATCTTCCATTTCCAAATATTCTTATACCACCAATGTTGTGGGAAGATGTAAAGATCCTGCATCATTCTGTCATAAGCCGATTTTGCTGTGACACAACCAAATTTTTTGTTTCCGTTCCATTTCAAATGATCTACCTTTTCTGTTAATGTCACTCCAGCAGATTCCAGAGATTGGATATATAAGTCCCAGGAGCAGGCATCTTCTCCGACAAAACCCAAATCAGAAGATTTAAACCAATAAGAAAGTCCAACAGGATTTCTGATGCGCTCTAATGTATTCAAACCATAAATATGTAAATAATCCAGAATTATAGGTGAAAGATACACAGGGTTTGTAATGCCCAAGATCGAGTCTATTCCAACTCGGATGCACCTACCATTCCCAACTTGCCATTGTAAACCATCAGTGATCCAGCTAGATACCTTTAGCAAACCACGCCAAAGAACAGAGCAACCTGTTTTAGCAGGCATGTTACAACAGAGCCAATCAACAAGATTTGTATTTATATATTTTGCAAAGGTAATTTTCGACCAAAGATTATAATTAAATAGACATCTCCACAGGCTTTTTGCTCTGAGTGCCAAGCTGAAAAAATGTAAATCTTTAATACCCCATCCTCCATAACGCTCTGGTCTGGAAACCGATTCCCAACCCGTCATAACCAGAGGTGCCCTTTCTAAACCACCAGACCACAGGAAGTTGAACATCAATCTTCTGATAACCTTTAGAATATAAGCAGGGATCTCCAACAGTGAAAACCAATAAACAGGTATGCCCGACAGAACAGCCTTAAGAAGTGTTAGTCTTCCACCAACAGAGAGCGAACGGAAAGACCAATGAGCAATACGACCCTCCACTTTTCTAACTAACCACCACCAATCTTTAATCTGGTAGTTGTTTGGTTTCAAGAAAAAACCCAAATATTTTAAACCTTCTACCAAGGGATGCCAATTAAAAGGTAAATCAGTGGCAATTCCCCTTCTAACAATATCATCAATCTTGTGATAATAAAAGCAAGATTTTGAAAGGCTGATCTTCATCCCTGAAACACGGCCAAAGCAATTTAAGATGTTCTTAATGACCTTCCATTCATTCACAGTAGCCAATCCAGCCAACAGCACGTCATCCACAAAAATCAGATGAGAAATAATACAGTCAACCTCCAGTTCAATACCCTTGAGTAAGCCCACCTGCTTTGCATAATTTAACATTCTACTGAGGGCATCAATGATCAGAAGAAATAAATATGGAGATAAGGGGCAACCCTGTCTTACCCCCCGCGAACACTGGAAAAAATTGGAAGGCGAACCGTTTACCAAGATGGCAATACTAGCAGAAGTAATACAGGACATAATCCAGTTTAAAACTAAAGGAGGAACCCCAATCTGGATTAATATAAGTCTTAAAAATGTCCAATTAACCCGATCATACGCCTTCTCCAAATCCAGTTTGAGCAAAAGTGCACTGAGTCTGCGATTCTTTATGGAGTGGAGAAGTTCCTGAGATGCCCCAATGGCATCATGAATCTGCCTATTCTGCAAAAAACCAAACTGTTCTGGAGTGATGTGATATGAAAGAGCAGATTTTAACCTCTGAGCAATGATTTTTGATACCAACTTATAAACCAGATTGCACAGTGCTATGGGCCTGTAATCACCGAAATTATCAGGCTTTCCCTTCTTTGAAATCAGAGTGATAAAGGAGGAATTTAGTGCTCCAGGAGAGAGACCATTTAATCTAGTATATTCAACCATGTTCAGTAAATCAGGACCCATTGTTTCAAAGAAGTGTATGTAAATCTCCACTGGCCATCCGTCCGGGCCAGGACTTTTCTCACCAGCAAAAAGTTTTAATGTTTTTTCAACCTCTTCAAGTGTAACCTCACTACCAAGAACTGCAGCATCCTCATCGCTAAAGAATCGAGGAAATAGTTCTGCAATTTTTATCTGTTCCAACAGCTCACCCGAACCATCATCTTTATAGATTTCCTCAAAATGTCTAACAGCTTCAATCTTTAAAGCCTCAACACCCGTACAAAGATTACCGTCCTTATCAGCCAATTCCCAAATGGTATTCTGATTTCGGCGAGCAGAGGAAAAAGTATGGAAGAATTTTGTGTGTAAGTCCCCATGTTTGATCCACAGGGCTCTACTTTTCAGCCTCCACTCCATCTCTTCCTGTAAAAGGAGATCAGCCCTTTTTTTCTCAAGTTCTTTTACCTTATCAAATTCATCAATGCCCAGCTGACCCTCAATATTCTTTTTGTAATACAATTGGATTTCAGCATCAAGTTCAGCTAGATCCCTTTTGTCCTCTTCCTTCCTTTGTTTAATCCAGCTAACCACCACTTTTTTGAGACTGCGCATTTTGTTACAGAAATGCACAACAGGATTTTCCTCATCATGAACAGCAGAAGACCAGAAATCAGTCACCAATTTGCAGAAATCCTTCTCTTTTAACCAGGAATGATTAAATTTGAAAGGTACATTGGACTTAACCCCATAGCTGTCAAATTGAAAGAAAATAGGCCAATGATCCGACACCTTATGATCATGAACCCATGATCGATAGGAATAAAACTTATCCATCAAAGATGCTTTTATCAAAAAACGATCCAGGCGTTTGTGAACACCCTCTTCACCTCCTCTGCCGTTGCTCCAGGTCGGGCAGATTTTTGCAGGTTCAACGTCTATAAGATTGTGTTCGTGAATAAACTTACAGAAATATTCCATCTGAGGATCCGGTCTGGACCTTTTTCCCCAGATTTCAGAAGGGGAATTTGTAAAGTTCAGATCACCAGCCAGGATCAGACCAACATCATCTAAGATTCCAGAAATCTTAAATGATTCCCAGAACTCCAATCTGTTTGAGTACGGGGCATAACAGTTGACAACAGATAGCTGAAGATTTAATCCAATACACAAACCCTTCAGCAGAATACCCCACTCAGTTTTGAAAGCTTTGAAAGAAAAAAGCTGTGGATCCCAAGCAACAATCAGACCACCCGAACGACCGTCTGCATCCACCGCCGAAATCTCCCAAAAAGGCAAAATGTTTCCAAGTTTAGAAACAGCAATAGCAGCAGGACACATAGTTTCTTGTAACAATACTAACCCAGGCCTAGTAGATAGAAAAAGGTTGGATAGGGCCCTAGCCCTCAAAACCCCACCCAACCCTCGAACATTCATGGATACAATTGACATTAAGGAAATACCTCACTGGGTAGCTGTGCTCTAAGACCCAGTCCCTCATCTCCCAACAAACCACCAGAATCATCACCAAAATTATCAAATTTCACAGATTCAGGGTCAGGTTCTTTCTTCTTCTTTTTCCCCTTCCTGATGGTAACGTTCTGAAAATTCGGGGGAATTGGCAACACACTGGAATCCCCAGACGGTTTTTTTGAAAAAATATCCAGTGGGACTAAATCTTGAACTCCCTTATGGCCCCTATCCTTCAAGCATTCAGAGATCACTACGTCTACAGGTTTGTCAGGCCAACCAACCGACGAATCAACAATAGGAGTAATGGGTAGTTCCAAACCCCCACTAACACAAGGGTCCGTCGGAGAAATAATGCTGAAACTGGTAGAGCAAACCCCGACCCCAGAGGGAGAAGCAGAACCAAGACCTAACTTATCTGAAAAGTTTTCTAACACAGAGGAGGATAAATTATGGCAAGGCGTAACAACCCCCATAGAACTACGTCTAATATAATCACCTTCTTTATCAGAAAGGAACTCAATATCCTCCTTTGTAAGATCAGAATAAGCAGCTTCAGGAGGTAGTTTTTGCTTACCCGGGGCAGGAGTCCGCGGCGAGGGCTTTTCCGGCGCTTCCCTCGTAGAGTGCAAGGGTTCCAACGAAACCTCACAAACTAAATCCGGGGCTGGAGTCTTTGGCGAGGGCAAAGCCGGTGTGACCGTCGCAGTGAGCAAGGGATCCAAAGAAACCTCAGGTACCATATCAGAAATAACGGACCGGCGAAAAGGGCATTTTGCCGAAACATGGCCAACTTCCCGGCAACTGTAACAACGGAACGGGATTCTATAATAATCCAGAACCTGTTTCCATCTGCGATCACCCCAAACAATATCAACAGCTTCCGGCAACCCTAACCGAAAGTCCAGTTCCACTAAGACCTTTGCAAAACGCCTATCAATTCCATAAATAGAATTCTTATCAACCCTGATGCACTTCCCTACCAAATTAGCAATCCCCGACACCGTCTCTTCCGTCCACACTTCGATAGGAAGTCCAGGTATAATCATCCAAACATGTCGAATGCCCTGTCTTTCATGGACAGGATCAAATGCTATATGCCAGCGTTTGAGATTAAGTGAGCCGTTCTTAAAACACCAAGAGCCACTGAGAATCCGTTCACGATCCTCCGCCGAAGAGAAAATAAATAGTATCCATTTATTAACCAGAAGGTTGATCCTTGGAGTGTCTCCCAGAATGGGAGTCCAGAAACTTTTGACCCATTCCACTAATTCAACTTTCGACCCCGAAGCGAATTCCAGTCGTCCGACTAATGCCCTGTCCGCAAGCATTTGAACTCTGTCCAGATTTGAGCTTGCCGGGATAACAAATCGTTCCACTTTCTCACGAGCTTTAAGGGTTTTCAGCTTCCTCCTCTGCTTAGCGGAGGTACCAAATAAATTAGGGTTTAGGCCAGAACGTTGAGGTGTGGGAGAAGAACCAGCAAGATGGGCCTCCGTCACCTTCGCACTCAATGAGGAAGAGTGGGGTAAAACCCCACCTTCTGGAGAGTTCATGACACCGGGACCGGCACTCCCGGTACAGACCACCACCTGTCAAAGAAGGAACTGAAAGGTGTCTCCCACCACCAGCTTGCCAATAAACGACCACTCTCGTACACTGCAGTACACTGGAGACAGTGACAGCATTACAGGAAAGGACAAAGCATCATACTCCGCCATCTTTGGCAGGAGACGCCAAAAAAGCAGGGAAACCCTGCAGAACCCTAGCGCTCACCATTTCTTATATTGGTTGATCAATAAATAGGATTACACTTACTAAAGTATTTGAATTCTAAAAAATTTAATTTGACAATTTTAGAAACATATTTGAATTTTTTTTTCAAAACTAATACTCTAATATGCTTTTAAAAAATAAACTATATAGATTTATATAAGAAATTGTGTAAACATTATATTAAATATATCCGTCTTTTCTTTTAAATAATAACATTTTTTTTCCTTTTCATATCAAATTTAGTTTTAAACTACATAAATAATTAAATAATATTGATTTTTTCAATAACTATATTATTTATATGATAAGCAAGTAAATATAAAACATTACATATTTTCATGTATTATTGTATTCATATGTCTAATTAAATTTGTTTGAAGTTCAAATATTTTACTTAATATATTCAATATTGAAAAGTGACAATGTATTTTTTTACTGGGTATCAATAAGAATTCAAAGTAACCATTAAGACAATTATTTCACTTTAACAACACCCTCATGAATATGCAAACGTGATATAACCATTGAGGTACATAACAATTCAATCATACTCAAACATAGTCAACCAATAATGAAAAGTGAACCAATAGTCAAATTCAATCAATAGTAAACCCATAGTCAAAAGTCAAACAATAGTAAACCTATAGTCAAAAGTCAAACAATAGTCAATCAATAGTTAAAAGTCAAAGCCAACCACTAGTCAATCAAAATTCAACCAATAGTCAATAGTCAAGAGCCAAAATAGCATATATAGTCAACCATAGTTATTGAACCATATCAACCAATACTGAAATGTCAACCAATAGCCAAGAGTGAACCATAGTGAGAAGTCACTGAGTATTCAATTATACTATATAGTCAACCAATCGTCAACCATAGTTAAAAGTTAACCAAAAGTCAACCTACTGTCCCCAAAGTCAACCATAGTCATTTATGCCTAAACATATTCAACCATAGTTAATTATGCCTAAACATAGTCAACCAAAGTCCACCAAAAGTTCACCATGGTAAAAAAAGTCAACTAAAGTTAGCCAAATTCAACTATGGTCAACCAATGTCAACCTAAGTCAACCATGCTTAACCAATGTCAACTATATGTCAACCAAACTCAACCATGGTTAACCAAAGTCCACCATAGCAAACCAAAGTCAACCAAAGTTAACCACGGTCAACCAAAGTCAACCAAGTTAAACCATAGTCAACCAAATTCAACCATGGTCAACGAAAGTTAACCATATCAACCATGGTCAACCAAAGTGAGCCACAGTCAAACAAATTCATCCATAGTCAACCATATTCAACCAAATTCAATAGTAAAAAAATATTGGAATTGTAATCAACCATATCATTTTAAATTCAACCCTTGTGTCATCCATAATCAACCCAACATGTCAACCATAGTCAACCATATGATATTAAAATCAACCAAATTCAACCAGCACCGACCATGGTCAACCATAGTCAATCATAGTCAACCATAGTTAATCAAGGTCAGCCACAGTCAACTAAGTCCAACCTAAGTCAACCAAACTCAAAAGTCGAGTAAGGTCAACCAATAGTCGATTTTGACCAAACCAAGTCAACCATAGTCAACAATAGTCAATAAGTTAACCATAGTCAAATATAAACAAGGTCTACCAATAGTCAATTATGGCCAAACAAAATCACCCATAGCCAACCATAACCAACCATGGGAAAGCATACTCAACCAAATTCAACCATAGTCAAACAAAGTCAACCATAATCAACCAAGGTCAACCATAGTCAACCAAAGTCAATTATGGCCAACGAAAGCCACCCACAGTCGACCATAATCAACCATGATCAATTAGTCAACCAAAGTAAACCATAGTCAACCACAATTAACCAAGAGCAACCATGGCCAACCATAGTTAACCAAGGGAAACCATGGTCAACTAAGGTTAGTTTAAGTCAAGCATGGTCAACCATAGTCAACCATATTCCACCATGGCCAACCAGTAGTCAATTATTGCCAAACTAAGTCAACTATTGTCAACCATAGTAAACCATGGTCAACCAAAGTCAACCTTGGTCTACAATAGTCAACCTGGTAATCAAAGTCAACCATTATTGAGTATATTCAACAATTGTCAACCACAGTCAATCATAATCAATTAGTCAACCAAAGTCAAACAAATTCAACCATGTTCAACTATGGTCAACCAAGATCAACCCAGGTCGACCAAAGTCAACCATACTCAACCATAGTCACCCATATTCCACCATGGTTAACCATAATCAACTGGTATTCAATTATGACCAAACTAAGTCAACCATAATCAACCAATGTTAACTATGGTTAACCATGGTCAACAATAATCAATTAAAGTTAACCAAAGCCAGCCATGGTCAACCAAATTCAATGAAAGTCAACTATGGTCTACCAAAAGTCAATCAAAGTCGACTTTAGTCAGCCAAAGTCAACCAAAGTTAATCATTATTAACGAAAGTCAACCATAGTCAACTAAATGCAACCATGGTCAACCAAAGTCAACCATAGTTTACAAAAGTTAACCATGGTCAACCATAGTCAACTTAAGTTAACGATTGTCAACCATGGCCAAACATAGTCAGCCATGAACAACCATAGTCAACCAATGGTTGACCATTGTCAACCAAAGTCAACCATGGGAAACCATAGTCAACCATGACCAACCATGGTCAACCATAGTAACCCATGGTCAATCAAAGTCAACCATGGTCAACCAAAGTCATCCATGGTCAACCAAAGTCAACCATAATGAACCATAAACAATCATAGTCAACCAAAACCAACCATGGTCTAGCAAAGTCAATCCTGGTTGACTATAATCAAACATGGTTAATGAAAGTCGACTAAGGTAAACCAAAGTTAACCATGGCCATCTATAGTCAACCATGTTCAACCATAATCAACCATGAACATTCAAACTCAATTGTGTTCAACCATAGTCAACCATGGTCAACCAAAGTCTACCATGTTCAATAAATAGTTAACTAATAGTTAATCAAACTCAACCATGTTTAACCAAAAGTCAACCGTGGTCAACCATGGACCTCCAAAGTTAACCACTATCAACCAAAGTTAACCATGCTCAACCAAAGTCAACCATGGTTAACCAAACTCCACCATGGTAAACCAAAGTCAACAAAATTTAACCATAGTCATCCAAAGTCAACTAAAGTCAACCATGGTCAACCAAAATGAACCATAGTCAAATAAAGTCATCCATAGTCAACCATATTCAACCAAATTCAATAATAGTAAAAAAATAGTGGAATTATAATCACTATATGATTATAGATTCAACCCTTATGTCACCCATAATCAACCCAACATGCCAACCATACTCAACCATATGATATTAAAGTCAACGAATGCCAACAATGGTCAACCATAATTTCTCATGGTCAGCCATAATCAACCAAGTCCAACCTAAGTCAACCATAGTTGAATAAAGTCAACCAAAGTCAAAATTCAAACAACGTCAATCAATAGTCAATTACGACCAAACAAAGTCAACCATAGTCAACAATAGTCAATCAGTTAACCATAGTCAAATTTAAACAAGGGCTACTAATAGTCCATTATGGATAAACAATGTCACCCATAGCCAACCAAAACTAACCATGGGAAACGATAGTCAATTACTCAACCAAAGTCAAGCATAGTCAAACAAAGCCAACCATAATCATCCAAGGTCAACCATAACCAACCAAAGTCAATTATGGCCAACAAAAGTCACCCACGGTCGACTATAGTCAGCCATGGTGAACCTTAGTCAACCATGATCAATTAGTCAACCAAAGTCAACCATGGTCAACCATAGTCAACCATATTCCACCATGGTTAACCAGTAGTCAATTATTGCCAAACTAAGTCAACCATGGTCAACTAAAGTCAACCATGGATGTCTAGGGTCAACAATAATCAACCATGATTAATTAAAGTCAACCAAAGTCACCCATTGTTGAGTATAATCAACCATTGTCAACCATAGTCAATCATAATCAATTAGTCAACCAAAGTCAGGCACAGTGAAACAAATTAAACCATAATCAACCACAGTCAACCAAATTCAACCATGGTTGACCATACTCAACCATAGTCACTCATATTCCTCCATGGTTAGCTAGTCAACTAGTAGTTAATTATGGCAAAACTAAGTCAACCATAGTTAACCATGGTCAACCAATGTCAACCATGGTTAATCATGGTCAACAAAAGTCAACCAAAGGAAACCATGGTCAGCTAATTCAACCATAGTCAATCAAAAGTCAACTTTGGTAAGCCAAAGTCAACCATATTCAACTAGAGTCAACCATTCTCAACCAAAGTGAACCATAGTCATTCAAAATCAACCATGGTCAACCAAAGTCAACCATGGGTAACAAAAGTCAACAATGGTCAACCAAAGTCATCCATTGTCAACCATGGTCAAACATAGTCAACCATGGACAACGATAGTCAACCATTCTCAAGCCATAGTCAACCAATGGTTGACCATTGTGAACCAAAGTCAACCATGGTCAATCATACTCAAGCATAATCTACTATGATCAACCATGGCCAATCATAACAACCCATGGTCGACCAAAGTCAATCATGGTCGACCAAAGTCAACTATGGTCAACCAAAGTCATTCATAGTCATCCATAGTCAACCAAAGTCAACCATGGTAAACCATAGACAACCGTAGTCAACCAAAACCAACCATGGTCAAGCAAAGTCAACCATCGTTAACTATAATCAAACATGGTTAACAAAGTCAACTAAAGTCAACCAAAGTCAACCATGGTAAACTATATTCAACCATAGTCAACCATGAACATTCAAAGTCAATGATGTTCAACCATAATCAACCATGGTCAACAAAAATCTATCATAGTTAAGAATGGTCAACCAAAGTCAACCATGGTCAACTGAAGTCAACCATAGTCGTTATATTTAATTATTATATTTATTATTATTTAATTAATATTATTAATTGTGTGGCCATAATATTATTTTTAATAATAATAATAATTCACCAAACCTAACCGGCACACCGACCGTCAACTAGCAAGCCATATTAATAATTAATGTGGCTTATATACATCAATCGATGTATATCAACCATGGCCACGCATTTAAGAGTGGTTGATATACGCCGATTAAGCCATATTAATTATTGATATGGCTTGCTAGTTATATGTATATCCTAAATACATACTTGTTTATATAAATATGGAACGCTTTTGTAGACGTTATAATTTTACATTATGAATGCATTTTATGGAAAGTGACCTACAAATATAATCTGAATAAAACTTTTTTAGACTACATTAATAGGTGTTTTTATTTGACATTTGGAGTGGACTATAGCCTATGCATTTTTAGATTGCATTAGGATGAGATAAGTGTATTGTTCAATGACACTTGTTTTAAATTCAAAATAAAACAATTATTTAAAAAAGAATAAAAAAAATAACTGTAACTATACATGGATAACTAGTAGCTTATGCATAGTAGATGATGCATAGATAAAGATGATGCATAGATAACCTCTTAGTTGGTGCAACTACTCATAGAAAACAAGTAACTAGTTTTACTTTACAATTACAAAAAAACTTACATTACAAGTTAAGTGATTGTACTAGTTTTACCTTACCAGAAGACATCTAATGAAAGAAACTTAGGTAATGCCACCACCAATTAGTTTAATGAAAGTGTTTCCATTGTTCTCTGTTGAAGTTTTGACACAGACATATTACTGACAAGCGAAAGCGAAAGCAGATTGTTGCTGTATCTGCGGATCTAGTGACTGTCAGTAAGAAGAAAGGAAGGTATACCAATACCAGTATAAAAGAAATGGTGTTTTTGTTATCGATTGAAGATCAAGACACGTCATTCTATTTCATTCTCTGTAGACGGAGTACAGTGGCCCTTGCTACTAACTGCGTTCTGCTCGATACTATAATATATTGAACATACAGAAATGGCAACCTGTAATGGTAAACACTATCACGGTCCTTCTTAACTTTATCTACCCACCATTCCTTGCAACAAAGTCCATCTAGCCCTAGCCCTGGCGGCCCGGCACCTTGGGAGCTGGAAGCTGGCAAAGAAATCATATTTAGGATAACTATCCGTTTGTATCCACGAATATTAAATGAGATAATCGTGTATTCATCATATGTATCTACCTCTCATTATATTTGATGTCAGGCTTCATATATATATGATATTTATTTTACAGGTTTCATATTAAAAACTGCAATTATAGAAATATGTGATGCATGGAACATGTGGGCTTGGTTTTAACAAATCAATTGAGATTTATATTAATTTGGGATTTGCCAATCATTTTTTATTCTTTTTATATGGAAGGTTACTAAATACACGAGTTACCAAGTTAGTGCGGCAGAACGTTTACTCGTCATAATTTTACATTATAGAAGGCCACGCATTTGTTTAATGAAAACATTTGAATGGTTCTCCGTCGATGTTTATTAATCAGAGGATCCAGTGACTGTCAATAGAAAGAAAGAAAGGTATACTAATAACAGGATGGCATTATTTATTGTACAGGTTTCATAAAAATACAAAATGTAATTATAGAAATATGTGATATAAAATATGTCGGTTTGATGTTTAGTGATTGTAGTTTGAATGGTTGGGAAGAAAGATTGTTGCTCTCTCCACCCAAGTTCAATTCTTATAAGTGACATGATGCTCTTGTTGAAACATTGAAACATATGAACTTAATTCATCAAATCAATTAAGATTTATATTAATTTAAGTTATTTATAATGATAGAGATTAACTTTCACTTAGATTCTTGAAAATTATAATTCTAATATTTTATGATGATAATAAATGTTTAATATATATATATATATAATGTTTTTATTTTATTTTTAATAATTTTTCATAGCAATTTTAAAATTCTCTTATGTTTAAAAATATTTTATTTTAATATATATATAATTTGTCTTGAACATTATATATATTTTTAAAATTTATATAAATATTACTATTAATTTTATTAAATTATTATTATTTATTATATATATATATATAAATTTACCATCATTAAATTTATTTATGTTTATATTTAATAATACTAATTTACTATATTCATATGATTACTTCCACATTATATAATAAATATCAATTTAATATCTATTCAAATAATTTGATACAGAATGAAAAAAAAATGTCCATGGATGAAGATTTTGAGTGGAACTGTATTATGATAAATGAATTTGTTTTAATGAAGTATAATTATAATTCTTTTAAAAAGAGCTTGATTATAATAAACATCATAATATGAGTTTTGTATTTGGAATGAATTTTTGATAAGATGATGTTTATTTTTCTGGAAAGGCAGGTGGGGTTCAAATCTTCTTAGATCTTGGAGGAAATGTAGTTTTATCTTTCGAATGGGGATTAGAGAAGGCCACCAAGAACTCGGTTGAGTGACATGCCTTTATCTAGGACTTGATAATGTTGTTTCTATCGGAATTCAATTTATTGTAGTTATCCAGGATTCCCTTTTAATCATTTCACAAGAAAGAAAAAGAAAGGATTTAGTGAATAGAATAGTGGGGAGGCTCCAAAAACATATCAATGGGATCCTTTGACAAATATCTGATACTCAGTTGATGCATGTTAGATGAGATCCAACAATAAAACCGCAAATACACTTGCAAAAAATGATGGCCAATTGGTTAAAGGAGGCCTGGTTCAAAATGGGGGCCAACCAACAACTCATTGGCTCCGCTAAGGATTATTAATTCAAAGTTAAGTAATGGATCAAATCACATTTAATTTTGTATTGTCGATCATGATTCCACCAAGCTGTCAAAACAATTCCCAAAGCCCAAATATTATGAAGCACATGCCCCCATGCATGGAGGAGTATATGGGAGGCTTAGTCATAAGGTTTCCTTTAGAGGCTTCGATTTATATGCCATTCTTTCCATGCAACATTATTGAAGGTAGGATAAACAACTACAAAGCAACATGGGTGAAGTTTTGTGTAGTTTGTAAGCCTCTAATGGTGATTTTGGTGCTGATGGAAGAAGGGGCCTTCTTCTATGCCTTGGGGGAGTGGCTCTCTATTGCAGCTACCACATAATGCGTTGAGGAATATTTGAAGGTCGTGAGTTTTGAACACTAGTTTAGAAACTCTAAGATAACTCTCTCCATGCTCTGACAAGTGAAGGATTCTTGAACATTGCTAGGTTTTGTTGGTTTGGTGCCAAGCATGAAGTCAAATATTGATAGGGAGTCCAAGAATCAAGAATTATTTGTAGGAATAAGAGATGTTTGGGTGGACATAAGTGATATTAGAAGAAATCTACTATGGATCAATGCACAAATGGAGAGGGTTTTGGAGGTAGTTCGCTAGATTACTACTTACAACTCTTGTTTAGAGCATCGTTTGGATGATGTGGAAGGGAACATTGGGGTACATGGAGCTCCGTAAACACAATAATGAATACATTGGAGCATCATGAGGATTTGTTAGATATATATATATATATAATTTAAAGTAATGCAAGGAAAACAAAATTGGAAAAAAATTATAGATATATTATGGAAAAAAATTATCACTATTTAAAAAAATAATAATCCATATATTTTTCTATATAAAATGTTTGATAATATATATATATATATATAAAGGTTACTATCCATAACGGTTAAGAATAATATTAAATATTTGAAAGATTAAAAATAAAGTTATACCAAACAACATATGAAGTGAGAAAACTATGTATTTTTCAATGTTGTATATTAAGGTATAAATATTGATGATAATGATGTTTAATATTTATTAAGATTAATTTTGATCATAATTTAAGAAAACAAAAGGTAAGGAATTATTTAGTTGGTTTAGAAATTTATTTCTATATATAAAAACTTTAAGAGGAGCCTTCCTAAATTACCATAATTTTGATAAGTTATAAGGATAGGCAAGTCCCATATTATAACAAAAAATTTCAAATTGAGATCTAACATGTGAATTACCATAATTTTGATAAGTTAGAAGGTTAGGAAAGTCCAAATTATAACAAAAAGTTTCAAATTGAGATCTAACATCTACATACACAAGGCGCTCTAAGAGAAAGTGCTTTCATCCTCGACACTCATAGCCTCACAGAGATGATAGAGATGACATATCCTTCATGCCAATCGATTTTTAGGAAGTGTCAAATGTGTTGTTTCACTATGCATCTCATGAGAGTTCATCCTTATTTTAGCTATGTTGATTTTCTTTTTTATATTAAAACAAAGAGATACACTTAGTATTCTAGATTAGGGTTAATAACCTCCTTATAATACCTTAATTTTCTTTTAACCTCTAAATTTTTATTGCACCATAGCTTCCCTTTAAAATTCAGTGTAATAATATTTTTAATATTATCTATATTTTGCAAAGTGACATTTTCATCAATTCCCCAATGATTTAGCAAAGACATGGCATCTTAATGCCATCTCCACTCCCATGTTATTTATATTTTTCTTGTACATTAGGTACCTAGTCATAGACGTACTCGCAATGGAAAGACTCAATTCAATAAGGAGAATAGAATAGGGCATATTTATTTCAATTTTAAGATTATAAGTTATAAAACACTTCTGGATTTGCTCAATCTTTCTCCGAGATTCTTTAGAGATCTGTTGCAACCCCAAAATCTACAACCTTACAAAAGAACAAGAGTAACAAGTGTCTCAAAGAGGAGTTTCTTTTTATCCCACATCACAAGGTTTGTTGATTTACAGTTTTTTCCAAGACCAATATAATATTTCCACCCTCCATTAATCATTTTCTTGATGTTGCAGTTTTAGTTAAACTTGTGACAGATAACAATCTGAAGATATTTGTATGAATTCACTTCCTCCAACTTGCTATCATAAAAAAAATTAACATAAGTGACCTGATTGGATTTGATTATCATAAATTTTGTTTGTTAGTGTTAATAATCATATCCATATTAGAGAAAAAATACTCATGAATTATTAATTGCTTATCATGATCAAAGAGACACATTTCTAAAAAAAAAATATTAATAAATACATAATCATCATATCCAATTAAAATATTAAAATAGTTAGAATATGAAACTTGAAATGAGTTAAATGACCTCAACATTTGGATTTTATGCAACTAAATTTATTGCTTAAATATATTCTATGATTGCCTATTTTTAACATCCCATTCAATCGATAGTGATCCTATAAATTCCATCCCAAATAGTTCCACAAAATGATTTTCTCCACTCCATAAGGACTACATTCCCTAATCATTCACTTGTCTTAGAAATCATGAAATCATGTATCGTTGGTTAAGCCTTCACATCCATATTGGTACTTTCAAATGCAACAAAAACAATATTATCAATCCCAATATCATCTGAGTTTCATTTTCCACACTATATTCCATGCGCACATCTATGCAAGACTAAATTTTCATTAAATATCACATAATTTCCTCTGTTAAGATTCGTCTTCACTAAATCATACAACCTATATATTCTTCTTCACTAAATCATACAAACTAAAAATTCTAGCATCACCATCTTCATTGACCATGATGCTTGTCACACTTTAATCATGTAGACTTGTGTACTTCTCATTGACCTAATATGAAAGAAATTTAAAGAACTTCAAGTGCTTAATGTTTGTATTCCTTTCACACTATGTCCACAACATTCCTTAAATATGACCAAGGCATACTCACAACCATTTTCACATATCAAAGGCCAATAAAATTTAAAATACTCCATTATTTTTTATTCACACTAAAAACCCCATTAAAGAGTCCATAAATATTTCACGATCAATGTTGAGAGGCATACTCTTTCACTTTGAATTAATTGTCTCAAGTTGTATTAGGATGTTGAAAACATGACAACACTTAGTGAGCCTCATCTTAGAAGAACCATGGAAAAGAAAATAAACCTACAAATATCAATAAAATAAGATGGAAACTAAAATATCCGGAACATATTAATTATGTTATTAAACTAGACAAAGACCATTTTTATAGGTTTACAAAGGGTCCACACATTGACCTCTTGCTTATTTGCATGGAGTCCAAAGATTGAAAATAATATTAAGGGTAAGTACATGAAGTTGGGGGACCTTTTAGATGAAATTGGATTTCTACAAAACCTTCTCATGCTACAGAAATCAATAATGCACTTGTGTTTATAAAAACTAGGTCCGAAAAACCCCAAACCTATGAACCTACTTGACATGTAGGACTATTACATGGAATTTTTGTCATGAACCTTGTACCTTGCTACAATCGCTCAAGTACTTTTGATCAAAGTTGTCAGAAAGATGAGAACCATACATTTTTCCTTCCAAATAACCTTTTGGCATTGGTGTCGCATGTTTCTATGAGATAAATTGTGACACTTCATTTTGTCGTAGGTTTCTATCTGGGAACATGAGAAATTTTCACAGTTTTCTATTTTGTAAACTGCGACACTCTAATGTGTCGCAAGTTGCTATCAAACATGGTGCAACAATGTTCATTGGAATGGAAAAATAGAAGCTTAGAGGAGCTTCTAGATGGAAGCCATCATATATGGATATACCCTCCTATTAGGGTGGATCTCAGCCGAAGCCCTATCCTGTTGGGATCTCTACCTATCCTTCTCCTCTTATATCTCATCTTCCCCTTATCCTTTTTTCCATATAATAACAAGATCATGCCCATGGGTGAGGGGAGGATTCTATGATAGCTAAATGTTGGAGTAATTGTGCTAGAGAGTTGATCCTTTGGTAGTCATCCCGTCATGCCCCCTCCCATTTATTAATGCAAGGAAGGGAACATGATACCCAAAATATGGGCTTTTATAAAACTTAGCCCATTTCAACATTCATGATTCATATAAATATAAACAATTTCCCACAAATCAGGAAACCATGCACAACGGAACAGAACATCATCCACACACATTTCGCATCCATCAACCATATCAAGAACAACCATCTTTTAATTAAAATAATGCAGAAGTAAATACACATAAGAGAATATACTTGCCTCACTGTAATGTTGTCCCAAGCAACTAGCTATGTCGCTGCAATGTTCCACCCAACCATAGGTCTCTGCCCAGCCTATATTCTTTCAACACTCAAATACCACCCCCGAGCTGGGCATGATATCTACAAGGAAAAGGGAACTCTCAAGCTCAGCACAACCCAAAGCAATGGATACCCATCTTAGCCCCAACATTCTTTACACACAACTCAAAGCTAGGCATGGATACACATTTCAACAATGGGGTTTATAGAATAGGGTCTATGGGTTTTTACCCAAATCGTTGCACACCCAAAAATGGATTGTGGGAAGAGGGAACCAACCCCAAGGAATAAAACCGATTTTTCCCATAGATGTATGAGCATACAGTGGGCCAAAATGGCTTCTATAAAACCCCAAAATATTTTTATTATTTTCCCCACTATTATCCACAATAGAAACGCCCTTCCCAGCTAGGAAAATGAAGGAGAGCACAGGAAATCCAGGGAGGAAAATTCCCAAGTAGCTCCAAACTCGTGAGAGAGAAAAATTGATGGGTGAAGAATGGCTTGGGGGAAATTTCGTGGCTCCTTTCTTTCCCAAGAAGCCAAACACGGATTTCTGGGAAGGGTGGCTTTCCCATACTCGCATTTGGACAGCCATACATCTCCATTCCCCAAGGCATTAACCACCTCAACCAATTCTTGGGAGAAATGAATGATTGGGTACAAAAGTCAACATGGGTAGTTGAGGGTTCATGGGTTCTCTCATTGACACTTGGATTAACTTGATTGGCTCAAGGGTTTGAATATTTACCTCCCAATTCCTTGTAAACACCATGCCCCCATCTCTTGTTGCATTGCATAGCTAGTTGTGGGAATTTATATTAAAATGCATATTTACAATCCCCATGGTTCACTAGCACATGGGTAGCATAATATCCAATACTTGCCTCTTCAAGGTCGAGCGTTCACTAGAGGGGCATTGGCCTTGAGCTCCATGCTAGGAATCATACATAATATGCATACAATATTTACATTATAGCCCAAAATATTACAAGGGTCAAAATGGGGACATGACACATCCTCTTGGATCAAGGTGACGAGTTAAGGCAAAGGATTCATTGGAAGGGACCTACAACACCAAGGAATTTTGGTTGTAATTATTTCCTCATTGTTAATACATAAATACATTTCCTTTCTCATAAATGGTGTTGTATTTCATTTATATCATTTATCCTTGGTCATTTGCTTAGATTAATCAAATTATATCTTGTAGATTTCACTTGTTCTTGTTTGCTTGTGGATCTTTTATAGGTTATTTATATGTTATAAGGAATGGGACTACAAGAGATTCAATATAGTGAGGACAACCTTCAGTAAAAGGGTATGTACTTTATTCATCCTTGAATAATTTGATAAATCCAGAGAAAGGTGTGTGTCCTTGTGTTGTTTTGTTCTAGATCCAAACCGTTTGGACTAGGGAAGTCCATCTTTGTCTACATCGATAGAATAATCCTCAAACAAGGATAAGTGAAGATATCGTGCATGCATTCTTGGCCATAGAAATTGCATGCACAATTTTTAATTCATGGCTTAAAAAATGAGTGCACGATTTTTAATTCATGACTTGAAAAATGTGTGTGTGATTTGTAATTCATGGCTTACAAAACATGTGCTCAATTTTTAAGCGACGGGTTACAAATCATGTGTGCAATTTATAATCCATGATTCCTTCCCTAACCATCTCAAGGGATTTGAAACACATAGATGGTGCTCACAACCTCCTAATAGCACAGATATCCCAACTTAGAGACCAAGGATACCCTCAAGAGATTACGTGGGGTGATTTGTGTCATAGTTCATGACCTTGGATGTCTAGAAGCTTTCTTTATAGCCTAAGGCATAGGTTTTGTCCCTCTACATTTTTTAGTGCCCTTATACTGATACCTAGTTCTAAAATACTCTTAATGGTGAATCATACCTAAAGATACCCTCAAGAGGCCATATGTATTTCTTTTAGGTGTCATTATGGGCTTTGGATGATTATAAGCTTCTTGTAAAACATAGGGATTAAGTTTACTCAACCAACCATGTTTAGGGATCTGAGACCCATACCTAGAGTTATCCTTGATATCTCCATTTATAGACCATTGATGCCTTGAAGAGTTCACATGTGCTTGTTTGAGACATTGCGCTTGTCCCTATATTCATAGAAAATTCCTTTAATTCCTAGAGTTATCTTTTAGTGACTAAGGCCCTATATTTTTCCCCTTACCATGTCTAATGACCCAAGACCCATACTTAGTGTTGAAAACATTCCCACTTAGAGGACAAGGATACCTAAGAAAGGTTTTTTGTGATTGTTTAACACATTACTAGGTTTTTGGCCCCAACCATGTATAGGGAAATAAGACCCATATCTAGATATCAAAAACTTATAGTTGTTCCCATATCCCTAATTGAAGACAAATGATCCCCTTGAGTAGTCATTTATGGTCGATTGAGTTGTCAGTCATGGACCTTGAGTCCTAAAAACTAACTTTTGAATCTAATTCCTAATCTTCCTCCGCCAACCATAGATAACATCTGAACACCCATACCTAGTGACCAAAAACTCCTAATGGTGCCCATATCCATACTTAAAAGTTAAGGAGACCCTCAAGATATCATATGGGGTGGTTTGAGGTGATTTTCTTGGCCTTAGATTCTCAACATATTCCTTTAGGTCCTAAGGCATGATTTACCTTCCTCAACCTTGTATAGGGACCCATGAACCATTTCAATTGCTAAAAACATTTGAATGGATCCCATATCCTCTTTGTGATTTCAACGGTCTCAAATATAGGTCATACGTGGTGGTTTTATGTTTTTTCATGGACTTAAATCCTTAGAAGATATCTTTTTGGGCCTAAGGCTAAAGATTCCTCCCTTTACCATGTCAAGGAATTGAGAACTATACTTACTACTAAAAACCTAAAAATGGTACCCATATCCCAACTCTTAAGAAAAGGATGCTCTCAAGAGGTCAAGTGTGATGGCTTGAGTATATGTTCATAAAGTTGGATGATTAGAATCTTACTTAGGTCCTAAGTCTTACATTCCTCCCTTAATCATATCTAGGGCCTCATGACCTATCCTTGGTGCTCAAATATTTATAATGGTTCCTAAATATCTAATAAAAAGGTCACATGTGGTGTCTTGATGCATTGTTCATATACCATAATGTTGAAAAGCTAACTTGTATACCTAATTCCCACATTTCATCACCTAGCCTTTGACTAAGCCTCAAGATCAATATCTAGTTCTGAAAAAAATTATTATGGTGCCAATATGCCCACTCAGAGGTGAAAGATCCCGTTGGGAGGTCATTTGTGTCGGTTCAAAGCATTTTTATTGGAATTATATGAAAAAATTATTATTTTAGAGCATAAGGCCAAATATTCCTCATGCAATCATGGTGAGAACCCTAGAAACCAAATACCTTGTTTTCGAAAAGTACAATTGGTGACCAAATTTCCACTTAGAGGCTAAATATCCCATTAGGAGGTCATGTGTTTCAGTTCAGGGATTTGTTCCTTTCCCTATTTCCTATCATATTCATTTTTAGGGCCTAATGCTCAATATTTGACCCTAAACCATGTCAACATCCCTAAAACCCATATCTAGTGCTAAAAAAATCCTAATATTGCCAATATCTCCACTCAAAGGACAATAATATGCTCAGGAGGTCATGTGTGTTGGATTGAAACTTCATTATTGAACTTGGATGTGTAGAATATTAATTTAGGGAATTTAAGTCTAAAATTTACTCCCTCAACCATCCCCAAGGTCCAAATACTCATACCTAGTATCCAAAATCTAATAATGGAATTTATTTTATGACTTGGAGGTAAGTATAACCTCAAAGGTTCTATTTGGTGGTTTGAGGTGTTATCCACGTCCATGGACAATAAAATATTACTTTAGGGTCCTATTCGATGTTTCCTCCCTTAACCATGTCAAATTCCACAAGACCCATATCTAGTGCTAAAAATATCCTAAAGGACCTCCAATATCCCCACTTAGAAAATAAGGATACACATGAGAGGTGTTACATGGTAGTTTGAATACAATCACTCCACTTACACACTATAAACTTGGAGTGCTACAAATTTAGACAAATACATGTGGAATTTTTATTCCTCATATTATTTCTCAATATGACCATAAATATGAGTGGTGAACATCAAACAATTCCCTTACAATAATCTTCATCTCTTCCCAACTCATTACCTCATGTGAATCCCTACCTTCCCGGTGATAATAGTATTTGCTCCATCATTAAATGTTATGCTGAAAAGTTTGTATCTTGTGCGGTGATATTCATGTCTCCTTCGAAATAGTGAATTATGATTGGATGAATATCTAGCCTATCTACTATATGAAGAAACACCATGATCCTTCATGTATGGAACCAATAGGTACACCCAGATAATCCTAATATCTACCTCCCCTGATTTTCAACTATGTCAATGAGGGGTTGAGAGTCCTGGCTCCAATCACTCACTATAATTTACTGATGCTAGAAAGGGATGCACATTGGTACGTTTGCAGATGCCAATTTTTATCCTTATCACATTGAAAATGTGATCCATTACTAAAAGAATGATTTTTTTCCAATAGTGAATGAGTGTACATGTATACTTGTTGGTATATGTCTACTACTTATTGTCCTCTCAAATTGGTAATTTCTACCTCTGATCCTAAATATAACAAAGAGAACTACCAAAGGTAGGGCATATAATATTATCAAATAGTGCATGTAATCTATTCTCACTAATGAAATATCTGCACAAGAGGATTTGGGTGCATCTATAAATAAGTTCATCATTAGCTTGATATATCATGTGCTACATCAAGAAGAAGGCACTTCCTCCAATATGGGTACTCCTCTCTCTCTTCTAGACATGCAAACCTATAAATATCCTTTTTCATGTGTTGCAACTAAATCAACCATTAGTCCAGTGATAATTTCATTATACACATAGTTTCTTATGACCAACTCTAAACTACACCTCCAACCATGGCATAACCAAATGTTATTGTGAACCATATTCCAAATGTTACACCTAATATCTAGATATATTTGATGAAATCCAAATTGCACATGTGTTTTAGTGAACAAATACCGCACATGTGATTTGTGCTTCTAGTATCATGCACATGTTTTGCAAGAAATGAAATTTACATGGTAGTGGAGAATTTGAATTTTTAAATAATGAAAGCATGCTACTTAACACTTGAACCAATCCTTGTCACAAATTTACATGTCATCTCTAATCCTAGGTGTGTTCTTTGGGTTAATCTTTAGGGTATACAAGCGTGTGGTATGGAATTGGATAAACCATGGCTAATTTTTTTTTTTTCCATCTTCTCAATATGTATGTGTTTCATGACATGGTAGAATTTGTGTATAGTACATTACACACAATCATGGAAGATGAAATTGTATACATACATAGAACTCATTCTACATATTAAAAATATGTAAAACAAAATTAAACAAATTCTTTTATATATTTTTTAATCTTTTTCTTTTGATGTATTAACCCCTTGACTCAAAAAACAGACCATTAGTGTTTATGTCGTAACTTGTTCATTTCTTAACCATTTCATAAAAACATTATATGATGCACACTACTATAAATTGAACTCTACATGTTATAAAATCACAATCCATCAACATTACATTAATACCTTGAAAAGATGCACCAACACTACTAATTTCGAGGTCTACTCACTTAGATAACTAAAAAAAAAAAGTACTATTTTATTTTTGGAAAAAAAGCACCTCATCAATACCATGTGTTATCTACATGTTTACCAATTTTGTAGATTTATTCCATCATTTAGATAGTCAAAGACTACACCAACACAAACATATGCCTTATCATTTCCCCAAAAAATAAAATCTCAATGTTAGAAAAAATCAAAATTGATCTAGTTATTAAAATTTCCAATAAATAAAATTTATATATTTGGAAAGGTGATTCAATTTCATACATGTCATATTTTTTATTAAAAGAGTGATTCATTGTGTAGGTATCTCAAAATATCCTTGCTAGTTGAGGGATGCTTTTTTTTTCAATTTTCTATTGCATCTAATGCATGAAAAATTACCATAATTAGCTTGCACTCGCCCTTGAACTAAGTGCACACAATGTGAAGGCTAGAAGAAACAATAAACTATGCAAAGGGTGCTACTAACTAAAAATAAATGATGCCTAATATTTGGAAATTTCCCCTCATGTAGAGTTTCATTTATAGTGGGGTGTATTCTTGAGAGTGCACATTCATGTTCCAGATAAGTTCCTCCTAGTTAACATCAAAGCGTCCTCACTTTCCTCCTAATTTAGGAATGGCTCTAGATAATGCGAAAAATTTGCCAAGGCTTACAATGACAAGGAAAGTTGTGAAATATGCATATGAAGCTACAACAAGAACATGGTTGAGAGAGGTGTTGCCACCATTGACATAATTTTCCCATGGGTTTTCTACTATATCAAGTAGCCTCAGGTGGAGGGGTAGGCCTCAAGATAACCCTATGCAATACAATATGTGAAGATGAATATATTGTTTCTACTAAAAACCGATGTTTGGGTAGTGGTGTATCACATAACGAAACTGAATGAAGCTTTTTCTACTAAAAACATTGTTGAAGTGAAGGTATGAATCATAAAAGGAACCCAAAAATGAGATGCCAAAGGATTTGTGTGGTAGGGTTTCCTCCAAAAAAAAACAAATATGTAGAGATTTCAAGTTGAATCCAAATTGTTGAGAGAATCCCTAGGAAAAACATGTCTAGGGTTTGTATTGATGAATGATCTAGGTGGGTGGGAAATATAAGAAAAACATATTTGAGGAGATGGTGAGCTAAAGAAAAAGTGTTGAGAGAATCCCTAGGAAAAATACCTATAGGGTTTGTGCTAAAGAAATATCTAGGTGGGTGTTATGAACCAAGTCCCTAAAATAGGATAAAAATAGAAGGAAAGAGTAACTCCAAGGTTGAAAATGAAATTTAGAGAATGAATAAGAAGCCTATATAAGGGGGAAACCTTCAAGTTTACATTATATCAAATGCACAAGATGAGATGATCTCTAAAAATATATCTCCTTTCTATATATATGAGACAAAGGATATGATTACAATTAAGGTTCTATCATACCAATAATGATAAAACTAATATAAAATAGAAATGTAATGTCACAATATATAGGGTTTAACATGTGTCTCCTCTTCAAATTAGTATTGTGCTCAACACTTGATTAATTGTTGATGTTTCTACGTGAAGAAATCATCTTCCCATTTCATATATTATATTATTGCATTCTTACACTTGATGAGATACTTAGTAATTGCTCGATTTTGTTGTTTCTTGATCCATGTTTCAAGGATTGTTTAAGGTTCTGGTATGATTTCCACTTCTTCATAAATCTCTGGTTAAACAGATTGAAATAGGATCTTGTCACCAATTACAATTTCTAAGCAAGAACCATGGAATACTAGATATACATGTGAACATAAAGGAAAATTCAATTTGTAATCCATATTCCCTATCCTTTACAACACCTTATAGGGACCATAGTACTTGGGTTCTAATTTATCATCCTTCTTTTTTTGCTTGAGACACATAGGCTATGGTTGTAGCCACAAAAGTACCCAATCCACCACTTCAAATATCCTTCCATTACAATGTTGATCTAGTTGTCATTTTGTCATATTTATTTTCTATAGACAAGTTGCATTTTAATAGTTGGAGAACCTCTTGTTGGTGATGTATGTGATCCTCCACTACTTGAGAATTATCTCTCCCTATTAAGGGTGATGTAATGGATGGGGGATTATAGCCATAAAGTGTCATAAATGTGAAAATGTTTGATGAAGTATGTAAGGACATGTTGTACCACCATTCCACAAAGGGAAATCACTTGACTCATTGTGTTTGTTTATCATATTCAAAGCATCAAAGATACCCTTCTATAAATTTATACACAATCTTAGTTTTCCCCTTGGATTAAGGATAGTAAGAGGAGCTATGACCCAATTGAGTACCCAAAGAAGAAAATATTTTAATCCAAAAATTACAAGTGAAAATTAGATCTCTATCACTTACAATAATCTTGGAGATTCCATGTAGCTTCTAAACTGTTTCCATGAATGTTGCAGATGTTGTACTTTATTTAAAAGGGTGAGAAAGAGAGTATAAATGAGAATTCTTGTGAGTCAATCCACCACTACCATGATGGAATTATTTCCTTAATACTTTGGTATAATTATGATAAAATCCACTAAGACCTCTTCCCAACATTGGCTTGTTATTACTAATGGTTGTACAATAACTATGGTATTGATTGTCTCTCCTTTATTTTTTTGGAAACCCAAACATTCTTCCACAAAATTTTAAACATCAATTTTAAGACCTTGCTAGAAAAAAACCATCCTTGGTCCCATGGTAAGTTTTCAATAGCCCTAAATATCCTCCTACAAGAAAAGTGTGTGATCCCACAATGACCTTCTACTTGAGTTGGGGATTATTCCATAAATATAATAAATTCTGATACCATAGTGAATGATTCTTCCACACAAATTTATCTTTGCACTTAGTTCCCCCCATAGCTATTAAATTATCTTGCATACCTTCTATTCCGACTTTCCTCTTATCCTCGCTTCTTCCTCCGAATCAGATTATGGAATAGCAATAGCACAAAGTAATCCCATTATGTCTTCTTCTTTCCTTGAAAATGCATCTACCAGGTCCACATTTTATTTCTATTTAGTATATAATTTCAAATTAAAAAGTACCTTCTTTCTAACCCATTTCCATTGTTCTTCATGCATTTCATTTTAATAAATAATATTGGTTTGAGTGAGTATTTTTTTTCTTTAATTTGGTAGATTTCAAGGGAACAATCCTTCCTTCTTGGAATAAAACTTCACCAATGCCATTCCCTAAGGCGTCGCACTCCATAATAAAGGTTTTTGTGAATTTAGATGTAAGGATAGGAGTTGTAGACATACTTTCCTTAAGTTAAGAAATTATAATTTGTTAGTAAATAAAATACATAATAAATGACTACACACGCAAAATGAAGAAGATTTTTATCTATCAAGAAAACTTGCAACAATAGATCTATTACCCTTACCACTCGTTGCATGGTCGGCCATCATAACCACATTCATCCCAATCTACAATGTAGTTAGGAAATCCCTTGAGTAGACTTCTTGACATGCAATACCATGGGAAAATACCATGAGACAACCAAAACCTTAGGCCTGTAACTTGACAAGCCCCTTCTTAAATCTACTTGAATCTACCTCTAGATTTTTCAAAGGTTACAACCGTAAACTCATCTTTGACTTTTTAACCATGCCAAGATTAAGCTAACATAAAAAACATAAACAAACTCTAAATAATTTTTAATTATATATTAAGAAATCTCAAATAACCCAAATAAAACCCAAATAACCATTAATCAAATGTTAAAAATTAATCAATTGATATAAGCAAATATTAATTCTACACTAATAAACCATTACTAATTAAAATAATTTTAAGAAATATTAGTTAATTTCAAATTGTAGATTAATAAATTGTAATCAATAAAAATAAACCTTAATCAAACCTATTATGGGACAAGATTTATTTATACCAACTTTATGTAAACTCTCATTTTGCATTGTGAAATCCTAAATGGTTTAAGAAAATTTGATTGAACTAGTACACAATATCAAAAAATTCGGTTACCTATTACCTTATTTAATTAAATGGGTTGTCTGTCACTACGTGCTCTCCATGCATGAGCTACAAGTTATCCATGCATCAACTACTAGTTATTTTTTACATTTATTTATTTTTTTATAATTCTTTATTTTGAATTTTGAACAACGACCATAAAATCAATTTGGATAATACACTTGTCCAATCCTCCTTCAATCTAGGAAAAGCATAGATGATAGTCCACCCCAAATTCTAAGATATAAACACCTATGGATCGTTTTAGATTGCCCAAAAATTGTAACATAAACCAATGTGCACAGAATATGCATGGAATATTTCATAAAAAGGCTCTAACTAGAGATACACTATCTTCTCTCGGCGACCTTTCTTAGTACGAAGACAATTGTTGGGACGATATAAGGCTAGTTTGATCTGAAAATTGCTTCCGTCGGGTTTGGATGGATATGCGCACTTTCCTTTCAGTTGTATGCGTTATTCCGAGTTGCAATACTAAATAAATCTGAGATTCATGCATCAATTGATGTCACAGCCACAGTCACCCACTAGTCTCTAGCATTTAGCTATGGTGTGTGACACTGCCCGGGAATGACTTGAGGGCATGACCAACTCAAACGTTCACTGAAATACTACGCCTAACCTACGGAAACCTTTCAAATTAACACTTAAATTGTTTAAATTGTTTACTTAATTAGCATGTTTAACTCGCATCCACACTTAGCCAATTTTCAACATATGCAACACAACAAGTAAAACACAACACATAATTAAGTTGGAGTTTCCAAACTAGCAACCCTTCAGCATTTGTATAATCAACTGTTTACAATGGGTGGAGTTGCCATAGCTCAACAGAGCTTTGGCGTGAGCCCAACCAGCAACGTGCCTTACAACAGATTTACAAAATACAAAGAGTGGAGTTGACCCCTCCTGTGGGCATCCAAATCTCAAGACTGTTGAATTCTGCAACGCCTGGATGCTACTAAGCTGTCTCATTATGAAACCCAGAATGAGTGCGAACTTGCCAAGTTCACCTCTTCTACAACCCTACTACAACCGGATTTCTCTAGAACGAACTATGCATGAAGGATGAGCTTGGAGTGCCTCCCTAACTCATGCGACCTCTTGAATTGTCTGAAATTCCTTGCTTGTTTCCTTATTGAAAATTTTCCTTAGCCTTTTTATATGATTCGTTATGGGAGGTTGTGAACCCAGCTTGGGAGCCCCTTTACTTGGCGTCTACTCCAAGTCACCACCGCCTTTCCACTTGCAACCTCTTTGGTCCAAGTAACCCACAAATGGCGCGTCTCTGGTCCATTGGATGGGGGTTGTTCGTTGGCTCCCGACTTGTGTTTCCTTCTGAGCTTCCATCCTGATCTGAGGGAGAATATTCCATCATGTATTTGGCAAGGAGCTTCTATCTTGTGTTCGCGCTCCATCTTCCAACCTGAGTTTGTGCTCTGGCTTCCAAACTGAGTCTGTTCCTATCCGTGCCCATGCCATGGTACGCTGCATCTAAGTGTTGGTCCTTTGGGCGCTGCTTGCGTGGAGTATTTGGGCGCTTGGACAAGTGCGCCACAACTACCAACGCTTAATTGCATCTAATGGTCCAAGGGTGTGCCCAATGCCCCTTTCCTTAGAAACTTGTCGATGTGGTAACGCACCCCACTCTTGGGATTGCCATGCGCCGAGGTTGAGTGTGGGCATTGTTGTGTGGGAGCGCACCTAAGTCTGGTCCACGTGCCCCACCATCAGTTATGTCACTTGGTCGCTTGCCTCCTTGTTAAGTCCTTAGCCGACCAAAACATCATTTTTCCCAATCGAGAGGGAGTGCAAGACTCCCATGGGTGTGTGGGCATTGCGCTCGAATGTGCTAAAATTCATGGTTGTGACAACCTCCCCCACTTAATGTTGAAATATTGTAACTTCAAAGAATATTATATTTGTATTATTCCGGAGATGTTTTATTCCTCCGACGGGACTCTATTGTATATCCGGAGATGTTTATTCCTCCATGGGATTATGGGAACTAGGGTTATTAGATCTCCTATGTGGGGATCGGCCCGAAGTTATTTTATCGGAGGTTATTAGACTCAATTTGACAAGTCGGCCTCATAGGGTAAAAAGTCAATTGGAAAACAAGTATAAGTATAGGAGGTTGTTCCTCACTTAGCTCACTTGTTCTCACACTTCTATTGTGCGCATAGGAGAGAGAGAGAGTTCTGCATAGGAGGAAAAGGAGCTCTTGTTGTGGTCTACTATCTTGTATTGGGTTGATTATCATAGCTAGCCTGAATAGGACATCTTTCACAAGGTGAAAATATCTCTATCTCTCTCTCCGGTGAAATTTAGGGTTTCTGCAAAAAGTTGGTATTGTTGAATTCTGATTACATGGCTAGATAGCCCTTCTCAAAACCAATCTTTTGAGCCCTAGATTGAACTTTTTGGTTGGGTAGAACTCTGGGAAAGTCAAACCCTAGTTTGACAAAAGTGCGATAAAACCAGAAAACCAGAACCAGAATTCTACAGCAGATCCGAAGTTCGCTGGTCAAGTTTGGAGGCTGAAAAATTGAAGTTTCCAGAAAGTAGGTACATCAGTCACCTCGCCTCAGTCAGGCCAATCTCCTGGTAAGGTTAGTTTTTCATTTTTGGAATTTTCAATTTTTAGTGACCCCTTGGGCAAGATGGCCCCAAGTACTAAGCTTGAAGACAAGCTAGAGGGTATAGAAAATTTTCGAGCATGGAAATATAGAATTGGTCTCATTCTTGAAGAGAATGATCTTGCCCATTATATCAAAGATGAGATTGCAAAACCTACAGAAGATGAAGCTAAAGAGAAGTATAGGAAAGATTTGATTAGGGCAAAGAGAATCATTGCTGATTCTATTAAGGACCACTTGATTCCCCAAGTTGCATCCAAGAAGACCCCAAAGGAAATGTATGATGCTCTCTCCAGAATGTATGAGGGAAAGAACATCAACAGGAAGATGAACCTGAGAGCTCAATTGAAGAACACCAAGATGAATAAAGGAGAATCTATTCAAGACTATTTCTCAAGGGTTTCTCAGTTCAAAGAACAACTAGATGCTATTGGAGATACTCTTGATGAAGATGAACTAGTCATGACTGCTCTAAATGGTCTCACTAGACCTTGGGAGTCATTCATCCAAACCATGTGTGCCAAAAAAGAAAGTGTGAAGTTTGATGTGGTTTGGGAGGATTGCATTCAAGAGGAAGCTAGGGTTGCCAACAGAGAAGCATTGCTCAAGGAAGATGACCAAGCCTTGGCCACCCACACCAAGAGAAGAAGGAATCAATCCTACTTTAAGAAGGATAGTCACAAGGATTCTCATCCTCCACAAAGATTTCAAAAGAAAAGAGGATCTAATCAAAGAAGAGATTACTCCTCATTCCAATGTTTTACTTGTCACAAAATAGGACACATTGCTAAGGACTGTCCTCTGAAGAAGAAAAAGGGTACTCACCACAAAAGACATCAAGCACATCTTGCAGAAGATGATAGTGAAGAAGAAGTTGAAGAGGAAGAAATGCCTCACAATAAAAGACCTAGAAGAGAAGAAGAAGATGAAGAAAGGACCTTCTTCAAGAAAAGATCTAGAAGAAGTGAAGAAGAAGATGTAGAAGAGTATGTTCTATTCTCTGCACTCTCTAGATCTATAACACCTGGAGAAGGTACATGGGTTATCGATAGTGGTGCTTCAAATCACATGACAGGACAAAAGAAGACTCTATCAAAACTTGAAGAAAAGACCTCCCCACAAAAGGTATCTCTAGGAGATAACTATCAATATCCCGTCAAGGGAATAGGTGAAGCAAACTACAAACTTGATTCTGGAACCCCCATGAAGATGAAGGAAGTTTTGTATGTTCCGGGATTGAAGAAGAACTTGCTTTCCATCTCAGCATTGGACAAGAAAGGATATAGAGTTTCATTCATTGATGGACAAGTATTAATGTGGTCCAAAGGTAAATCTATTAAGGATGCAATAGTCATTGGTGCAGAGGAAGGAGGTTTGTACAAGCTCAAGGGTCATCCAGAAGCTGCCCTTGTACATGAAGTCACTAGCCCAAATGAGCTATGGCATAGGAGACTTGCTTACATTAACTACAAGGCACTACCTCATGTAAGCAAGGTAGTTGTAGGTCTACCAGACTTAAAGGTTGACCATGATGGCACATGCAAAGGATGGGAAAAAGGGAAGAACATCAAGAACCCATTTCCAAAGAGTGAAACAAATACCAAAAGCATTTTGGAATTGATCCATTCAGATTTATGTGGACCAATGCCCTCCACATCTTTAACTGGATATGAAGACTATCTCACATTTATTGATGACTATTCAAGGAAGACTTGGATATACTTCTTAAAAGGGAAGAATGAAGTTTTTGGAAAGTTCAAAGAGTTCAAAGCATTGATAGAAAATCATTCAGAAAAAAAAATTAAAATACTCAGAACAGATAATGGCGAAGAATATACTTCAAAATATTTTGAAGATTTCTGTAAAGAAGCTGGAATCAAGAGAGAGCTAACTACTCCATACAATCCCCAATAAAATGGTGTTGTGGAAAGAAAGAATAGAACCATCATGGAAGCTGTAAAGACAATGATACATGATCAAGACCTACCTATGTATTTATGGGCTGAAGCAGCTAGAACAACAGTCTATGTACAAAATAGACTATCCCATAGTGCTCTTGATTTCAAAACTCCAGAAGAAGTGTTCATAGGAAAGAAGCTTGAGGTAAGTCATCTTAAAATATTTGGATGTCCTGTATACATTCACATTCCAAAAGAAAAGAGAACCAATTTGGATCCTTCTGGAAAGAAGGGAATATTTGTTGGATATTGTGAATCATCCAAAGCATTCAGAATTTACATCCCAGGTTTTCAACATATGGAAATTAGTAGGGATGTGACATTTGATGAAGAAGCA
The DNA here is from genome assembly GCA_027924585.1 of Larix kaempferi. Lineage (NCBI taxonomy): Eukaryota > Viridiplantae > Streptophyta > Pinopsida > Pinales > Pinaceae > Larix > Larix kaempferi. The sequence continues at coordinate 6,936,667 of BSBM01000136.1, forward strand.
ACTCTCAAGAGATTTAGGAAGTGCCAACATGAAGAAATCTATGAAGAAGACACACCTTCCAAGATCACAGAGGCTGCACCCATTCCTGAAGATACTACACCTGAAGACCATGACTTGCTAGAACCACAAGAACCCCCCATTACAAACTTATCAAGAACAAGAAGGCCAGCATGGGCCATGGACATTATTCAAGGAGCTGAAAAGTATGGAGCTCCGGAAGGCTCCACTAGAGCAAGGAAGAAACCAAAGCTAGTATCCAACTATATGGCTTTGATGTGTAATCTAGTGGATCAAGAACCTACTAGCTATGAAGAAGCAGTTCAGAAGAAAGAATGGGTAGAAGCAATGACAGAAGAATACCATTCAATAATGAAAAATGATGTTTGGGATATAGTTCCCAAACCAAAAGATAAAAGTGTAGTGTCCTCCAAATGGATATTCAAGATAAAACATGCTACGGATGGTAGCATTGAAAAATATAAGGCAAGATTTGTAGCCAGAGGATTCTCTCAAAAAGAGGGAGTTGACTATGAAGAAACATTTGCACCAGTTTCTAGGTACACTTCCATTAGAGCTATCATGGCACTTGCATCGATGATGAAATGGAAACTACACCAGATGGATGTTAAGACAGCCTTCCTGAATGGTGTAATTGAAGAAGAAGTGTACATAGAACAACCACTTGGATTTGAGGTAGAAGATGGAAGAACTCATGTATGCAAAGTGAAGAAGGCTTTGTACGGGTTGAAGCAAGCTCCTAGAGCTTGGTACGGAATGATTGACAGTTTCTTGACAAGCATGGGCTTTCCCAAGAGTAAAGCTAATCCTAACCTTTATCTCAAAGCTATGAATGATGAACCTGTTATATTATTATTGTATGTAGATGATCTATTTTTGACTGGAAATGAGAGACAGATTATCGAGTGCAAGAAGAAACTCTCTTTAGAATTTGAGATGAAAGATCTCGGATTGATGCACTACTTCTTAGGCCTGGAAGTATGGCAAGACCCAAAAGGAATCTTTCTAAATCAGGGTAAGTATGCTGTGGAGATTTTGAAAAGATTCGATATGTTGGACTGTAAAGCCATGGCCACTCCCATGGACTCCAACTTGAAGTTATTAGTAGATAACTCATCAGAGTTAGTGGACATAACTCTGTATAGACAGATTATTGGATCATTAATGTATTTGACTAACACTAGACCAAACATATGTTTTGTTGTGAATACCTTGAGTCAGTATCTGGTGGAACCTAGAAGAGTTCACATGATAGCTGCAAAACATGTGATGAGGTACTTAAAAGGTACAATAGATTTTGGTCTTTACTATAGTGGAGATCATGATTTCAATTTGCATGGCTACACTGATGCTGATTGGGCAGGAAGTGTATCAGACAGGAAGAGTACATCGGGAGGATGTTATTGTCTGGGATCTGCTATGATCTCGTGGTATAGCAGGAAGCAGTCTAGTGTGGCTCTCAGCATAGCTGAAGTAGAATACATAGATGCTTGCTCTGCCAGTTGTGAAGCAGTATGGCTTCATAAGTTATTATCAAGACTGTTTGACCTAGAGATGGAACCCACTATGATTCTGTGTGATAACCAGAGTTGTATCAAGATGACTGAGAATCCAGTATTTCATGATAAGTCAAAACACATAGAGATCTGTTATTTCTATATACGGGATATGGTGCAAAAAGGAGCTATCAAGCTCGAATATGTGAGCACGGATGAGCAAGTTGCTGATATACTAACCAAACCTCTGTCTCGTGTAAAGTTTGAGCATTTCCGAGACAAGCTTGGTGTAGTTCAAAAGGACTCTCCTCGAAAGGGGGAGTGATATGATAGATGAAGATATCTTTGGGTACTGGTATCGATGTGGATACCTATATTGATGATGAGATTGCTTATCTAGATATATGTTTGCTTGTATTGATGAGGATACTTGCATCTAAGTTTTGTTTGCTTGTATTGATAAGAATACTTGCATCTATGTTATGTTTGCTTGTATTGATGAGAATACTTGCATATGTACTTGTATTGATAAGGATACTTGTATTGATGATGTGTATACTTGTATTGATAAGGATACTTGTATTGATGATGTGTATACTTGTATTGATGAGGATTCTTGTATTGATGATGTGTATACTTGTATTGATGTGTATACTTGTATTGATGAGGATACTTGTATTGATGATATGTATACTTGTATTGATGAGGATACTTGTATTGATGATACATACTAATGATACTTGTATTGATGAGGATACTGTATCGATGATGTGCCTACCTATTTCAACGATAAGGTTGAAGATGAGGTTGCCTGTTCCGACGATGAGGTTGATGGAGGATTGTATCATCCTTGGACTTCAGTACTAAAGTGATTCGTAGATAGATGTCTTCGAGAATGTGGTTCCTAGCGAGCGATTAGGATTGTATCATCCCTGGACTTTAGTCCTAAAGTGATCCATAGACAGATGTCTCCGAGAATATGGTCCTTAGTGGACGTATATAGGACTGCATCGTCCCTGAGCATTTGGTTCAAAATGTACATGATAGGATTGCATCATCCTTGGAATTATGTCCTAAAGTGATAAGGATTGATCATCCCGTAAGTGGATCAGGATTGCATCATCCTTGGACTTATGTCCTAAAGTAATAGGGATTGATCATCCCGTAAGTGGATCAGGATTGCATCATCCTTGGACTTATGTCCTAAAGTGATATGGACTAATCATCCCGTAAGTGGATCAGGATTGCATTGTCCCTAGACATGGTGAGGTTTCTTAAAGTGATAAGGACTAATCATCCTGTAAGTAGATTGGGATTGCATCGTCCCTAGACATGGTGAGGTGTCTTAAAGTGATAAGGACTAATCATTGTGTAAATAGATTGGGATTGCATCGTCCCTAGACATGGTGAGGTGTCTTAAAGTGATAAGGACTAATCATCCTGTAAATAGATTGGGATTGCATCATCCCTAGACATGGTGAGGTGTCTTAAAGTGAGAAGGATTGATCATCCTATAAGTTGATCTGGATTGCATCGTCCATAGACATGAGAGATGTCTTAAAGTGAGAGGGATTGATCATCCCGTAATTAGATCAGGATTGTATCATCCTTGGACCTATGTCCTAAAGTGAGAGGGATTGATCATCCCATAATTGGATCATGTGTATTGTAGGATATGCTGCTGTTGTACTGATGTTCGAGTGGATCCAGTTGATGACGATGCTGATGATCGTGTGATGATGATGTTGATGATTGTGTGATAATGATGCTGATGATCGTGTGATGATGATGCTGATGATCGTGTGATGACGATGCTGATGATCATGTGATGATGATGTAGCTGTTCGAGTGCTGTAGAAGATGAAGACTCAGTACTGAAGATGTTGATGTTCCAGTATTGAAGATCTTGAAGATGTTCCAATAACTGCTTGAGTTACTGATGATGTATAAAGAAAGCTTCCAATGATTTATAGATGTATCATGTATCATGTAGTCGATGACTCCTTGCTCCTGCATTTGTTGTTATAATATCCTTCTCGTTAAGGGGGAGTGTTGAAATATTGTAACTTCAAAGAATATTATATTTGTATTATTCCGGAGATGTTTTATTCCTCCGACGAGACTCTATTGTATATCCGGAGATGTTTATTCCTCCATGGGATTATGGGAACTAGGGTTATTAGATCTCCTATGTGGGGATCGGCCCAAAGTTATTTTATCGGAGGTTATTAGACTCAATTTGACAAGTCGGCCTCATAGGGTAAAAAGTCAATTGGAAAACAAGTATAAGTAGAGGAGGTTGTTCCTCACTTAGCTCACTTGTTCTCACACTTCTATTGTGCACATAGGAGAGAGAGATTTCTGCATAGGAGGAGAAGGAGCTCTTGTTGTGGTCTACTATCTTGTATTGGGTTGATTATCTATATTGAGGAAAGCTTTGCTGGGTTTTCTACCCTATGAGGGTTTCCCAGGGTATATATGTGTCTATCTTGTGATTTTGTTTCTTTCAGTGATCTTTCTTATGCATTTATGCTAGAATTTAACACTTCAAATGTTTTTCGTCCTCGGAAAGGCATCTAAAATGCCTACACTTCCAAATGTTGTTGTTGCTACACTGCACCAAAATTTTCCCAGCTAAGTCTCCACTGCTTGTGTGTCACTTTGCCAATACACCAGTCTTGGTTCCCTTCATCGGCTACACTGTCTAGGTGATCAAGCCATCCACTAAGCTTCTATTGGTCTCTGTTTCCTAGTCCTCTCTGCATCAGTTTCATAGTTTGTGAATTTTTCTGATTTCGGATGAAGCCTGCTCACCTCATCCACTTTTTGGATTCATTCAAACATGCCTCCCCGGGAAGAACCCACTGCCATCCTACCTGCGCCAAGAGTAGCGACCGAGCCACCTCTGCGTCTAACTGAAAAAATTTGGGAGATGGTGTTGTCTCACCTCACCCAAAACTTTCTCTACCTTCCTTTAGTTTTCTTCTTTATGGCTTAAGTATAGAAGAAGTGGCACCTTTCTCCCAACGATGTCGTTTCCTTCATCGAAAAACCTCTGTGCTTCAGGTTCATCTAGCCAACATCTACTGCAACCGAAGTGTCCCCTTCATATGCTAGCGACACAGCCAGTTCAACCACCTTGTCCCGTTGTTGTTCTTTCGCATCCTTTCATAAGTTTGTGCTTTTTTCCAAAATCATTACAGTCATTTCCACAACCTTCCCCATGGTCACAATTCGTTGCTCCAACAATCCGACTGCTTCCTTGGATGCGAGGAATTCCTCCAATCGAACAACCTCTTCTTTGTTGACGCAATCCTTGCAATGTTCTCCCTCGTCGAGCTTCTTGCGAGTACTTACTAAGGAGGTGGAAGCTGCCAACACTGTCACCTTCCGTTCTCCCGACCACTTCTTCACGTTTCGCACGAATATTGGGTCCCTCCTTGCTAGAAATGATAGGATGTCTATGTGGGGTAGAGGAGTTTCCTTATCCTTCTTCATGAATTCCTTTCCAAGCACAACGTTGAAGTCATCTAGAGTAACCACCGTGAAATCGCTCATAGCCGTCCATTCTCCAATCCTTAGAGAAATTTGGCGAGCTAATCCTACCACTCTTTCAACTCTTGATTTTACTGCCTTGAATGTATTCACCCCTGGTTCAATCTGTAGATTGAACCACTTCGCCACTTCCTCTTTGATGAAGTTGTGCGTGACACCACTGTCAACTAAGGCCAAAACCTGCTATCTGTTTAACTCTGTTAGAACATAGCTCAGTTTGTTGAAGTCTGTGTCTGTGGCGACCTTCATCTCTTCAGGAACCGCGTTCAACACCTATAAAATGCCAACTGAAGGCTCTTCCTATTCCACCGCTGCTATATTTTGTGGTCGCAAAGGATAGTTTTTAGCATAGTGATCCTTTGCACATATGTAGCAAGAAATTGTCCTCCTTTTCTCCTTAGGAACGTCAGTGTTTTTGGATGGTTCCTCCTCACGCTCGCCACCGTTCTTAGGCATGTTCTTCTACCTCTTTTTGAATTTCCTTGATTATTTTCGCCAACCTCCTCATTGTTTCTGGATTCGTCTTTCCCGTCATCCTGAAAATCATGCAACTTCTCTGCGACAGAAATAGCTTCAGCAAGGGTCTTTACTCCCTAACGTCACAAGTCAGCTTGCGCCCAAGTCTGCAGACCCTTCATAAAGTGATACAAACGATACTCGTCGCTCATGTCCTTTATCTCTAGCATAATGCTGGTGTAGGCTTTGATGTAAGCCTGAATCCACGTGGTGTGCTTAATCCTCATAAGCTCATTTGCTCCCATTTTTCAATCTGTTCCGTTATCTTTCCAGTGGCCGCATCTTCTGCATAGTTCCTCCACCAAATCTTTGTTGTATTGGTGAGAAATATTGCAGTAGTGCTCACCTTAGAGTCTTCTGAACTGTACCAACCTACGTCAACCTATAGCGAATTGCATCAACCTATAGTCTCAGTATTGTTAATTTTTTAGCAAATATGATGAGCTTTGAAATTTAAAACTTTAAATGAGGAAATACTGAATACTCAAGAATCAATGAACCATTCAATCACATGAAACATTCAACCATAACACAAGATGTACCCTAGGGAAAACCATCAAAACAATGAGGATGGAAAACCCCAACAAATATTCAGAGTATAATTACATGATAGATTACATATTTTTTCTTCAACAACTTATTGTTAATTTTTTAGCAAATATGATGAGCTTTGAAATTTAAAACTTTAAATGAGGAAATACTGAATAATTGAATCAATGAACCATTCAATCACTTGAAGCATTCAACCATAACACAAGATGTACCCTAGGGAAAACCCTCAAAACAATGAGGATGAAAAACCCCAACAAATATTCAGAGTATAATTACATGATAGATATCAGAGAATGTATTTCACATCAATCACCCCCGATGCAATTGCAGAGCAAGAGAAAGATAAAGAAGAACGACTCAGAATAATATCCTGCATAAAGAGAAGCGACTTACCTTCAAGGGAGAAGAGAAATCACTTCACATTGAATTCATTAATCCTGTATAACATATTTATATATTCTTCTCATGCATTGACTTCTATTTTTTATCTTCTGACTTCAAGATGAACTTTCCCTCCATCTGGATGCATCAATATTGCATGAACGAGTGCACCCCACTTCTCATGCAATGCATTAACTCACTGAACTGTCTCTTAGGATGAACTTGCCCCTTAACTATAATATTTCCCACTTAGTTAGGTGGCTAACTTAAGGTTCGTCATGCAAGTGTCGCAACTCAAGTGTCGTCTTTTAGTTTAACATAAGTATTGTCATTCAATAACACTTAGTGAACTAGATCTTCTTTGTTATCACTTAGTTAACTCTCTTAACCGATTCTTTCTTGTTAACATCATTGTAGTGATAAATTTGAGTTCTCCTTTAATTAATTGAGGCATACATTATGTCTTTAACTAAATCTTAACAATTCAATTCCACTTCGTCATCTCATGTGCAATTAGAATTATCTTTTTATTTATGCATTTATATTTATCTTTTATCTTTACTGCATGGTCAGTATGTGTTAACTAAATAATTATCTATCGTATCAAATTATACTCAAAATATTTGTCAGATGCTGTGATCATATTATATTACTCTCGGACCAAATGATCATATGCTAAAGTAATTCACTCTAGAGGTGGCCAATCTCTAAAGGATACTTAATAGCAATCAGTGACCATGTTTAGTAATACATCACACAAAATTAATGCTTCAACATGCAAAGCATCTACCTATATAAATGGAGGTCCATGGGGGCTTCACTAGAAGGCAATATAATATCACGTTCATTCATATTGCAGTATTAAATATTCATGAAAACTTAAAAATTATATTGGTTATATATTAATGGGCAAAGGGTTTTTTTATTTAATGTAACAATACAAAAATACTTTGGGGTCTTTTTTATATGGGCGGGCTGACAAATATCCGCCAAATGGAGATGGCGGGATCAGGGCTGGATGAGAAATCGGATTGAGGCAAGGCTCGGGCTTACTACTACGTAGGGAAATTGCGTCTTGAGGCATGCTCGAGGCCAGGGGTTTCATGGTGAAGTGTGTTTCCAGTCGATCATAGTCGAGAGATAGTGGTCATTGACAACCAATTGTTACCAATAGCACTCAACCAGTTGTTACCAATAGCCTTGGGAGACTCTAAGCCTCGAGGGCCTATTATAGGCCCTCGATAGGCCTTGGGGCTTGAATACCCAACCACTCATGCCTATTATAGGCCTTGGGAGGTTTATTCAGCCTCCTAGAGCTTGTTACAGGCCCCGGGGGCTTGGATACCTAGCCCACAACAGTCTTAGTCAACAATTAGGGAACTGCAACATGCAATTTAAATGTTGTACTATGTTCATTGGCTCTAGTGACATACAAGAAGTGATCTCCTATCTCTTCATTAGACCATTAGATGTTGCAAATCATAATGATATGTGGTTGAGTAATTGCATTGTGGGTGAAGTAATGTGCATCCACAATATACATCGAAAGAAGCAAGGTGCATTGTAGAATGCATGTGGGGTCATAAGAGGGGTATCATATCAATATACTACGTACTAATATAAAGGAGTATAAAAATGTTAATGAAAAAACTAATACATAAAATATCTAGTGAAAATAGGGTTTTTTTAAAATTGGGAAGGCATATTGGGAGGGGGCTAAAAAAAAACGATTTTGGAAGGTATTTTCCAATATTTAGTGAAATTAGGGGTGTTGTTTCATATGCCACGAACGAACGTGCTATGATAGCAGTTTATTGAGTGAAGCCCCCGTGTGGAGGTCCACCCCATGGGTACGTACTATAACTAGAGGTCCACATGAGAATATGATTTGACACAAAATTCTTGAGCCTTGTCCAACAAGACTTTATAACATCATAACTTTGATACATCAAAGAATTCACCTCAACACACGAGGAATAACCTTTTACAATTAAAGGCTCAGTCATTCTTGAATCCAACTCAAGAATCTACTCCAAGTTCCTGAGTCCAACTCAGGCTCCCTACCTCAACACATGAGGCCCAATCATGGCTGCACAAGATTGACTTGGAGAATGACTCGTGATGTTGTACATTTAACACTTCTAGATATGGGTATATTGCATCATATATCATAATATTTGTTTTTTCATATTGTGTGTGGCTTCTATTCATTAGAACAATAGATTTATGTTTTAGCTAAGTAATGTGCTCGCTAAAAAGCATAGCCTTGTTTTCCTTTGCTAAGTGTTGTAGGTTCTCAAGTTCTGAGAAACAAAGCTATCTTTTCTCAATGTTGTAGGTTCTTAAAATCAAAGTATTTTCTTATTTTGTCAATACTTTGGTTCTTAGAAATGTAGTAGAGTCAAAGCAATTCATGTCAATCTCTCTCTTCTTTAAATTTTCAAGATAGTTTTATATTTGTGTTCTTAGGCTATGTTTTTTGTATTAATTTGTTAGTTATTAGTTGTTGTATGGAAAATTTATTGGAGAAAGGGATCCATTAGTGTTATATTGTGCATTCACCTTGCTTAAATTTATTTGTCCCTCTTGTTTTTACTTCATTATTAGGTTGGATCTAAGTTTTCTTGATGTGAATACAACAATCACATAAGTACTTTGCTCACATCCTTCAAATTGATTCCACATATTTTAATTGAAATTTCTTGTCCAGAAGAATTTTATGTAACCCTCCCTTTTGTACAAATAAGTCCATTTTGTTGCTCCATAGGCATAACCTTTTTTTTATTATCACTTCTTCAACATTCACCTTTTGCATAACATTAAAAAATAAACAAATCTATTCTCGCGTGTAGCAATACAAAAAGAAGCAAACTATGTGCATGGCCAATTTATGTAATGTTGAAATGAAGTGGAATTATATCATTCATTATGTGCAATGTGAAGAAAAACAGAATGAGATGCACATTCCCCAAATTATGCAAAAAATGAGGGTATATGATTGTTTTGGAGCTCACATAGAACAAGGAAATAGATTTAGTGGTACCCCACAACACATTCTCAAGCCTCATCTTAGATAACAACCCTCATATGAATCACAAGAGAAGCATCTACACTATTTATTCCTCTCATTACATTGCCTCAATTCACCCATCTTCTTGTTCATTTCCACATTTCCCTTGTAGACACAAATAAACAATCGATGGGCGTTTTATCAAAGATTTTCACATAGTGATAGAGGTGAGAAGTAATATTATGTGGTGGCCCTTTTTGAATCAATAGTTTGACATGTAGTGTTGGTCCAGTAGGGGATCAGAGTTTTTTAGTTAAGAGATTGGCATGCGATGTTGGAAAAGAAGGAAATTATGGTTTCATTAATTAGGGCTTAATACTTTTGAAAATTTTAAATTACATTTAAATGATCATTTTGGTTAAAGTAACAAAAGTTTAACTTACATTAAAATGATAATTTTGGTTGGTAACTCATTGACCTTTGAAATAATCTCAAGATTAGGAGAAATGGAAGTGATTTCATAATCCACTTTAACGTGTTAGAATTGAGTCACGTGTTATACCATTATTTACCACCCCCTTGGGATCACTAGGAACCTTTACCAACTTTAAGTTGTTGAAACACTTTTATTTTCTCATAACTTATTATTATTCAACAATAATAATAATTTATTAATTTATTGAGAAACTTTATTATTTTCTCCATAGGAAAAATACACTTTCTAGAACCATTGGTGAGTTGTGAGGATATTAGCTTCATGGGCTGGATCCTACATGTTATGAGCTAACATTGCTAATCTCTAGGTTTCCGCATTCATCCCCTCTACCTTCACCATCCACCTATATAATGAAGTTATTCCAAGAGAGAAAAAGGAGATAAGAAAAGTGAGCAAACAAATGTTGCCCAATTTCAGTGAGACATTCTTCCTTCCTTCATCCATCATCATTATGAAAGCCCAACCTTTGGTGATATAGGTTAGGAGGAGATTGGATCAAGGAGCCAGTGAAAAGTCCTCTATCATGGGTCAAGGTGAAATTGCAAATTGATCTATGATTAATATACATGTTGATGGTTTTTCCCCTATTCAAATTGTCTAATGTTTCTTGTTCGATCTAGTTATTATATTATATGATTGGATCTAACCTATGCATTGATGAAATATTGGAAGAAGTGTAATTCCTTTATTCCTTTGTGTGCAGGATAGCAGATGTTTAGAGGCTGGAGAATAAGATTTCTAGGGACTTCACTAGCTTGGATCTACGAAGGGAAACCATCCGGTAGCAAGGTATGCTTCATCCTTAGTCATCTTTTGCATAATTGAAAGGGAAAATTGTTGGCATAACATCCTACTGTTTGTCTTGGGTGTTGGGCACACCCAAGGGAGGTATTACCTATCCATAGGGAATATGTCTACATAGCATCATGTTAATTTCCAATTACAATAATTTAGAACTAAAATACCTTTTTATTTGTTTAGCTCATAAATAGTTTAAATTCATCCAAGTTAATACCTTAAAATTACTAACGAGTATGGGACTTGCACTCCTCTTTTTCTTGGAGACACATAGGGAACAATCCCATGGTAGCATTTTAGATGAAGCTAGACACATTGGGCTAAAGGCTTGTGGATCATTTAAATGGTTTTCCCATTGAAAAATTGCCTCTTTTTCTTGGAGACACATAGGGAACAATCCCATGGTAGCATTTTAGATGAAGCTAGACACATTGTGCTAAAGGCTTGTGGATCATTTAAATGGTTTTCCCATTGAAAAATTGGGAAATAAGAAAAAAAACCATGTGAATATTTTATAGGCATTTATCTACTCAACATTGATCACTAACTATATCTCATGTGGCAATCCCTTGGCTCACCCTCTTTAATACCTTCACCACTCTCCATGTTTAATTCGTTTGGCGTGACTTAGTAATCCTCGTTTGAAAACATGATCAAGCATCGTGAGGACACCAAAATTGTCTTATGCAACAAATCCCACTTTCTTAGAGGGTTCCAATATTAACAATGGGAAGCAAAAGCTTATTTAAAAGATTATTAAATATCAATGTATATATAACTATGATGAAATTGAGTAGAAGGAATCTTAGTTCCAAGTAGCAATTTAAGCTAAGCTTGAAAAAATCATGCTCTTCTAAGAATTTATAATTACACCTATTCACATGTGAGCAATTTCATATTCCTTATTTAAGATGCCATCTTAAATTTTGAAACAATGGAATGTTTTCGTTAAAAAATTATTTTGATTTTCATTAAAAAGTGGTCTCATTTGATAGGAACATTTTACATTAACTCATACACCCATACGGTCTCATTTGATACGCACATTTCATATTAACTTATACACCCAATGGTGAAAAGAGATGCTTACATTCTTTATCACTTGTACACATATAATTGGTATCCTCAATCCTTGTACCCTCAACCAACATCAAATATCAAAGTTAGTTATCAATATAGCCAAGGCCACCTATAAAATTTGGTTGTCAATATAGTCAAATGCCACTTGGAGGAATACATTGGCCTTTCTTGTTCTACCTTTCATTCTACATAACATAAATTTTTTGATTTCTAATTGCTATCAATTAATTTTGGTTGGCAATATAGTCACATGCCATTTTTTTTTATTTCTAATTGCTATCAATTAATTTTGGTTGGCAATATAGTCACATGCCACCTCGAGGACTACAAAGACCTTTCTTGTTTTGAGAACATATACATATTTTACCTTTCATTTTACACAACATCATCAATTAATGTTGGTTGGCAATATAGTCAGATGCCACCTCTAGAACTACAAGGACCTTTCTTGTTTTGAGAACATATACATACTTTACCTTTCATTTTACATAACATCAATCACTTGATTTCTAGTTACTATCAATTAGTGATTGTAATTATATATGTTAGATTTTGATAACAAATTATACCATTTCCTTTTGATAACAAATTCTTAATATTTCAAATTATCAATAATACATCAAAACACGATTTATTTCTCAATTCTCAATTCATCTTCATTTTATTGCCTATTTTTATGAACTACTGAAATATCAAAATTGTTGTCATTCTTTTTCACTCAACTTTCCCTTCCCACTTCAAAGGTATCCGAACATCAATTTTAGAACTCATTCCTTTGGGCGATGGGAGAAAGCCAGCTGAGAGATTGTGGCTTGCGGACCTTTTCATCACTTTCACATGCTTGCGTCTTTTGTACCCGCTTTCACCTTTTAATCCACTTTCACCTGTTTGCTTTCATTGTACCCTCTCTCCCACGTTGAACCTATCCCACAAACTTTGACCATGCCAGAGCCTTTCCTACTGCCTTTGACCATTCCAAAATGAAGACCAAGCTCTAATTTGACATGCCAAATTCAATCATGGTCTAATAGATGCTTATTTCATATCTAACCCTAAACTTAACCCTGAATTTCTCTAATCGTTCAGTCTTCCAGAATTTCTTTCAAACATTGATATCCCCTCCTCCTTAAAAGGCGAGCAGGCACTCTGGAAAAGCTACAACCAAAATCCAATCGAAAGTAGCATGCCATCCTCCGTTCAAAAGTGATCATTTGACACAAGCACGGTGACGGTCTAATCGACACACAGAGCGACAATATCCATATATATTATAACCAGACAGACATGCATACCTCATATTAAAAAATGCCCAAAATCCTCGAGCAATGCATGGCCTATGGATTTCTCGCTAATCCATTTTATTACTGTTCTGTTCTCAAATTATATAAACCAGAAATCGATCCAGGAAATCCTATTCCTTGTCTTCGTTATAAGAATATCACAGCCCGAGTGAAGAATATCAGAGAGAGATTCAAAGATGGGGAGAACACCCACACTCTGTTCTTCATATGTTCGATTGAACAAAGGCCCCTGGACGCCTGAGGAAGATTTTCGACTCATAAACTACATACAAGCTCATGGTCAAGGAAATTGGCGCTCCGTTCCAAAGAAAGCAGGTATCCTAATTTCATCATCTCATAATTCAGATTGTTTATATTTCTTATTTCATCCAATAACTGCAGTTCTAAGACCTAAGAACACATGTATTTTATCGCTGATATTGTAAATAATTATTGTACTTGTTGTTTTTTATTATTATTTCATCAAATTGATCCCCAACAGTTTTTCGTTACTGTATGTTGATTGATCTTTGTTGCTGCCAATTTCGTGTGTTGTTTGTGAGGAGTAATTAAGAATACTATGTGAGTTTTGTTTTTTACATACACACAGGTTTGCAGCGGTGTGGAAAGGGCTGCAGATTACGTTGGATGAATTATCTGCGCCCCAATGTGAAGCGTGGCCATATTTTACCAGATGAAGAAGACATGATTATAAGGCTCCATAAGTTGCTTGGGAATCGGTATGAAAAGTATTCTTAGTTTTAGGGTGTACTTTACTCATTCTGAAAACTGTGGAGATATATATTCCAAGTAGATTAGACATATGAATATCTGCTGCTTTGCTGGCTACTTCTATATAGATTTGGAAAAACGTTATTATTTAGCTGATTGGGTATCTAACTGCGCCCGCTCTGTCAGTAAGTTAGCAAGTTCCCAGTCAATCTGGCGCAGGTCATGTTTGTATTTATGTAACAGCTTTAGTAGTTCACATGTCAATGCTAAGAATAAAGAATTCTTAGGTTAGAATTAATTGTAGTGTTTAAAATCTAATCTTATAGTTTCCAAGAGACTCTTAATTTGAAATTCAGATAGAGATGTGAAGTCGTTGAAGATTGTATCAAAAGTCCAAGCTCTGTGAATGTAAAAGATGAAAGTGAAAACTCATTTCTATGTATAAGTTTTTAGTTTATACTTTATTCTCAAGAATGTTCAATATTGCTTTGCACATATCTTCTTCATATTTACTTGTGTGAATATTACTTATATTTAGACCCAGTAAAAGAAATCAAAATTTCCTTAGGTGTTATGCCTTAGAAAATATATTTTATGATAAAGTTTGTTGAAACAGCTTATTCCAAAGAGAAAAAAAAGTAGATGAATAAAGAAGATATTCATCTCCTGAGCAATTAAATCTTATTTACTGTGCGTTGTGCTTTTCCCTTGAAAAAAAGTAGGGATTACTTTTTCACGGAGGTGATCCTTGTGCACGTGCTTATTGATTCAAAGATATAACACTCGCACGTCCTTATCTACATTCTGAACAAAACCAATGGCCGGTTTGATAATTTGATTTGCACCTGAGTATTTATTATATATGTCTGGTTCAATATATAAGATCTGGAATTAGGAGCGTATTTGCTGGTGTTATATATTACTTCATTGGCCATTTTAGAGCCGCCTTTAGATGTGGTTATGTACCCATTATAATATTGTTGAAACTCAATAAATTCAAATTGTTAACACTCTCCTTATGACTGTATTCCAGGTGGTCGTTGATAGCCGGCCGCATTCCCGGCAGAACAGATAATGAGGTGAAAAACTACTGGAATACTCATTTGAGGAAGAAATTCAATGCCACTACAGGCATCCGTCTCAATGATCGGACGGACTGTGACAACGTCTGCGAAGGAGGCAACAGGGCTCTCTGTATCAACGAACAGGGATCTTGGTTGTCTCCTTGCAAGGACGCCGGAACCACTCGAGCTACGGCGAAAGATGAGATGAAGGGCTCTGAGTGCTCTCACATTGGTGAAGTAGTTCGCATTCTCAGGGGAGCCGAAGAGATCTACAACCAGAAAGCCTATGTAGCCCGAGACGCAGAATCCATTGAAAACTTGAAGCAATTAATTGATGGGTTCCATGATCCGGCCATGAATATGGATTCGATCAACAGCGCCATCAATAATATCCACAGTGCATGGCCTGATGGAAATCGTTATCCGTCGTCTTATATGTCAAGTATCTACTCGCCAGAAGTCGAACCTAAGACGTGCCCGTCAGACTACATGATCAAAGAATTGTATCAAACAGACAGCATTACATCAATGCAGGGGCAGGAGCCATGGCTGCAAGTGCATAGCTTGGTTTCAGGAAATTACATGAACAGCGGGGAGAAAACCATTGGCGATGTAATCTACAACATGCAATCGAAAACTGGAGCAGAACCTCAAATCCATAATCATCCATATGTATTGAGTACTGAGAATGTATTTCCCATCGACTGCGATGTTTTCAATCCATGCTGCAATATGGTCTTACCAGACCTCCAACTCGGGCAAAATATGATACCTAACTCCTGTGCCTTGCAGCCCAAAGATCTTACAACAGACCAATGTTCAGAGCCATGGCTGTCTTCCTTTGATTGGTTTGATTGCATTCAACAGTTATATTCCTAGTTCCAAAATGTTTTCCCGCAATTTACATAATGGTTGTTGCGGCGGTTAGTAGTCACACAGTTTTGGCAATTTAGGCTTTGATAGCGAAAGAATCGCACAGTTTTGGCAATTTAGGCTGATAGCGATAGAATCCACAGTGTTAGGGAAAGCAGTTTCATTCGGATCAGAATTAGAGTTTTGACAGTCTAATAATACTTGGCTCGAATATCGATTTTGATAGAAATCCATGGATGGCTATTTTGAGACATAGGGAAATCATGGGACATAAAATATCATTGTTGCACAGGGGTTGGGACTCTTTTTTGTCAATTAAACGACTATTATATTCCTGCACGACTGCTTTTCATAGCATCGTATGATGTAATGTTATTGGTGCAAAGGTAATGAATTGGTATGATACGAAATAGTATGGAATGTGTACGGTTGATATCATATGATTGGCAATTTACGAGTTTACAGTAAACCAGTCGCTTTTCCATCTTGCATAATTTTACATTAAGCCGGTATCTAGGAACGTAGTGAGCTCGCCCGGCGTGTGATAATTTGCACTCAAATCGCCCTTGTATTTCGGCTACCGGTCACTAAGCATAGTTTCATCTTTTTTGTTTATTTTGGTCATTTTAAAATGGGCCAAAATCTCTAAAAATACAGTTTCATGACATAATTTAGTAACAGATTAAGTAGAACTACAATTCCACCCACTTTTATAACCCAATCTAAAGAACAAATCAACAAAAAAGTGGAATGATTTGAGTGCCACTTATAGTTTAGAAATAAATCCATTGATATCGTCGAAATGTACCACTTATAATTTAGAAATAAATCCATTGATATCGTCGAAATTTTAGTCAGAATCATATTATTATAATTTATAAGTTTATTATGATTGTGTAAATGTAATATATTTATGTAATTTATAATTATATGGTAGCCGTTCAAACAACGAAAGATATGTATTTGTATTATGTAATTTATAATCATGTTGTAGGCGTTCAAACAAGAAAGATGATCCTCGGAACAGTACTAGATTCCTTATCATTAAAACGAATCGGAAACTGCCACATGTATGCACCGAAAAATTTTACTATCCGTCTGTTATCCGTCTGTTCTTTGACTTGTTGTTCGTTTATCCGTCATCTGGTCTTTGTTAGTGAGCAGGACCTCCCGAAGACAACGAGGAGGCCGCTTCAGGGAGTAGCTTTGAAACAGACCAGCAGATGCCCCTGTCCACCGTTTCAGAGGGAAAAACATCGACCTCCATCGAACCTGATCTCTACATCGACCTCTTCGCTTCTGGGCAACTCAAAAGAGGGTTTCTTCGGTGTCAAACTCCACCTCTCCTTCGACCTCAACCAAGGGACGACATTGACTTCTGTTAAAACCCTCGACAAAATCATCATTGGCATACCGTGAAGAGTCCAGTTTTTCTTCTCCTGGGCTATTCTCCAGTGAAGACCAGCATGTATTTCCGCCAAGTGGGAAATTGCTCAAATACCCCGACATTCGTGTTCGCCGATCTTTTGCTCCACGAACTCGGGTGTGCCTCCACCACTACACCACTCGCCCCTTTTTTTTTGTTTTCTTTCTCCAGGTGGGTAGAGACCAGGATGGCCATGGCCGGCAGGGAGGTGCATTCTCTGCGCTATGTCCTTCCTCCATCTCCCCAGTTTTCGGGCTGTCATGGGCGAGTCGGCGTGACCATGCTCTCCAAGAAGAGCTGCCAAGTATGGAAACATTGGTATGTTGGAGTTCTGTTACAGACCTAGCGCATCTGCTGGATGATTGCTACAGGCGGCCTCACAATGGCGTTGCCCTCTCCGTAGGGATTCATGGCTCCAGGGCCGCAACTAATAGGTACCCGAATACGCATGGGATATGGAAGGAGGAGCAAGTGGAGGCATTGAAGCCTATTATCAGATTTTGGATTTTTGGTTGAGGCTGTAAAAAAAATATTAAAAAATCCCCACTGCCTTCTGGTAAAACGTGGGTTATTAACTGACATCTTTTGAAGAAAGAACAGGCCTTAAAACACAAGAAAAAGAAGACACCGAGAATCATCAACCTTATTTGTTAATCTTATGTATGAATATTAGATATGGATGGAGGAAGATTCATCAAGCTTGTGATCTTCTGTTTGGCAGTTTGGATTTTGTCATGAATAAATGTAAAATAAGTGGTTTGTTTGTCCTTAATTGGTTCAATTAAAAGATACATAGTGTCTCTTAATTTAGCTTAATTTATTTCATGTTGCAGAACAACAACATTACTAACATACTGGAACATCATTATAGAGATTTTTGTTTTTGAACCAAACTAATATTGGAAGAAGGGATGGTCTGTAATAAATTTTGTCCATGGCCATATAGGGAATACGTTATACAAAATATAGATGTTACCAGTCTAGATGAATCATAGGCATTGTCTTCATTTTATCTCCCCGGTCTATTCAGTGTCAGAAGATTGATTTGGGAAAAGAAATATCATATATTGGGAAATTAATCCTAGTTAGCATGATGATACATTGACTTCTGTTGACTAAAATTGCAGGATCTTACGATTCCCATATGTAAATAAAGACATAATGATGATTAGGAAAAGAATTGTGGAACATATTAAATAAGCCTGACATGTTTTTTATAGTTTTTTTGTCAATAGCTCATTAGTTGTTTTTTCATTCTTGTTCAGGACATAAATGAAGAGTGGATATCAGATAAGACGTGATTTTTTTATAATGGTCTTAAGAACAAAGGTTAAATAAACCAATGATACGCTGACTTGATGGTCATCTTCAACCTTTGACCTAGCATGATGCTCTTGAGGTTATTGCAGGTCACTTATGAAGTAAATCCAGAGGAAATGGTTGCAATTGCTGGGAATCTCTCTGATGTTGAATCCATGATGGATTTGAAAGATTACATGAACAAAATGGGGTCTACGAACATATGGTATTAAGGAGATGGCATGGATCCTTAGGATTTTCTCTTGAATACAAGCATTGCAGGCCTAGAGAATGTTGGAGAAATGTAATTAAGAGCTGACAGCGTATCTAGTACGCGCCATGTCAAGTTAGTATTTATGTAACCGTGTTAGTATTCTGCATATCAAGAATTCTTAGGTAGAAATTTATTACAGTCTTAAATGTATTAGAGTAGCTTCAAGTTGAAGCGATCTTAAGTCGGTGGTTATGCAATTCCTATATATAGAAGAAGTTAATTGAAGATCAAAGAGAGATGTGTAAGAAGAGTGAAAGGAGGAGAAGCTCATCCCGTGAAGTATATGAAGATCCCAAGCTCTATAAGAAGTGAGAAATCAAAGTAAATCTCATCTCCATGTATTAAGGCAAGTTGCAAAGTTTATTGTGGTAATATATATAAGTCTATAGTTTTATGTTTCGTTCTCAAGAATGATTGATTATTGCATCTCACACATCTTCTCCAGATTTACTTATGTAAATGTTGTTTACATTTACTGTGTGTAAAAGAAATCAAGATTTCCAAATAGTTTACTGTGGTGAAAGTTCTATTTTACAAGGAGAGTAACTGCCCATAAGTTTCATTGTAAATGTTTTACTTCTCATGTCCTAACAAGAAATATTTCAATATAAAGTTTGTTTAAGAGATCAGCAAAGTTAAGTGTAACGCCCAGTAAAAAGGTTTGTGAAGTAATTGTGAAGTCTCTGGTTCCGCGAAGTTAAAGAACTGAGCATTTATGCGAAATTCAACTGCGCAGTAAAAAGTTGAAATGCGCAGTTAATTTCGTGGAGTTAATTTGTTAAGTAAAAGTTAGAAGATTACTTCGCAAAGTATATGCTAGAAGTTGTGAAGTCCTAAAGCACAGAAAAATAAAATATCCATCTACTGCGCAGTTAATCTTTTAAATTGCATGGTGTGCTTTTCCCTTGATCTGGTATCAGAGCCTAGTTTACAGAAAGTAGAAATTGTATTTACAAAAAGGGAAAAGTGGTTAAGAATGGCTTCCACTTCTGGTAATTTGCAAACTCCAATCTTTTCAGGAAAAAATTATGAATATTGGTCTCTAACCATGAAAGCTTTGTTTAGAGGTCAAGATGTATGGGAAATAGTCCAGAATGGCTATATAGAACCAGCAGATATGGCAGCATACAACAATCTCACACAAGCTGAGAAGGATGTCTTGAAGGAACAAAGGAAGAAAGATGGAAAGGCGTTGGATCAAGCGACACATGAATCCATACTCCCAAGAGTAGCAGCAGCGACGTCAGCTAAGAAAATGTGGGACACACTGGAAACTTCCTATCAAAGCTTAAACAAGGTAAAGACTACGAAACTACAAATTCTTAGAAGAAATTTTGAATCTCTTTCAATGAAAGAAACAGAGTCAGTAGACTCATTCTATACTAGTGTTATTGGTCTGGTTATTCAAAAAAAGTCTCATGGAGAAAATCTAGGTGATCAAAGAGTTGTTGAAAAAGTTCTTAGAGTTCTTCCAAATAAATTTGAATCTTTAGTTGTGACCCTGGAGGAAAACAAAGATCTGTCCCAATTTACTATTTATGAGTTGCAAGCCTCATTACTCAATCATGAACATAGAATCAATAGTTCAAATACATCACTAGAAGGTGCATTCACAGCAGAGCCATCCATAAGTCGTGGAAGAGGCAGAGGAAGATCAAACTCTAGAGGCAGAGGACGAAGTTCTTTTAGAGGGGGTCGCAGCAGCAACCCTGCACATGTCGTTGGTAGAGATCAGAATCAGACGCCCAATCATCCAAGTCGACAAAGATATGATAAATAAAAAATTCAATGTCATTACTGTAAGAAGTTTGGACACTTCGCATATGAATGTAGGAAGAAGCAGTATGACCAAGGAAAGCAATGCCAAACACAATCAAGCAACAACAACACTCCGAACAGCTCACTTTTCTTAGCATGTGCATCACCACTTGAATGCAATGTTGTCCAAGAAAGTCCAAATGACATATGGTATTTAGACTCAGGTTGTAGCAATCACATGACTGGTAATTTAAATCTATTTTCTAGTCTAGATAAATGAGTTCAAACTGATGTCACACTTGGAAATAATATTCAAGTTACTGTTTTGGGTAAGGGTACTGTTGATATTCTAACTAAACAGGGGGAGCAAAAATTTATGCCTGATGTTTATTATGTTCAAGGTTTGAAGCATAATTTGATGAGCATTGGACAACTAATGGAAAAAGGTTACAGAGTTCACATGATAGGAAAGCATTGTGTGATCAAAGACATATATCCAAGCAATCAGTTAATTGTCGAAATGCAGATGACAAGCAATCGCATGTTTCCTTTGAGGATAAGGCCAAACATAAAAGGAAAAACAACTGAAGTTGTTCATAGAAATCAGAATGAAAATTCTGGAACTACGTTCAAAGCAGAAAGTAAAGAAGCAAAAATTCACTACGACAAGAAAGAAAAAGACAAAGAAATGCAAGCAGCATTTCAAAAAGAAATAAAGGATGAATCCTGGTTGTGGCACTTCAGATTTGGACATCTGATTTTGGTGGGCTGAAGCTACTGCATATGAAAGACATGGTGAAAGGATTTCCATTGATTGAAAAACCAGAGAGAGTTTGTGAAGGTTGTATTTTTGGCAAACAACACAGAGAGACTTTTCTAGTCGAAAAGTCATAGAGAGCTCACACACCACTTGAAATTGCGCACTCTGATATTTGTGGACTAATGCAAACACCGTCCATGGTAGGATGCACTTATCTTCTCACATTTATTGATGATTTCACAAGAAAAACCTGGGCATATTTTCTAAAAACAAATCTGATGCATTTGGTTGTTTTCAGCAATTCAAGGCACTTGTGGAGAAGCAGAATGGTTACAACATCAAGATATTAAGAACATATAGAGGTGGTGCGTATGTTTCAAATGATTTCTTAAATTTTTGTAAAAATCATGGCATACAAAAGCAATTCACTACGCGGTATACACCGCAACAGAATGGTATCGCAGAGAGGAAGAACAGAACCATTATGGAGATAGCGTGCAGTATGTTGGCAGCCATGCATCTGTCAAATGAATACTAGGCTGAAGCAGTGGAAACTGCTATTTACATCATGAATCGATTTCCGATGAAGAGTGTGAAAAACAAAGTTCCATAGGAAGCATGGACAGGTATGAAACATAGTGTTTCGCATTTAAAATTTTTTGGTTGTGTAGCATACACACATGTTCCAGATGAGATAAGAAGGAAATTAGACAATAAAGGACATAAATGCATTTTCATTGGGTATTCTGAAGACACAAAAGCATACAAGTTGTATGATCCTGTTGCAAGAAAAGCTATTATTAGTCGAGATGTTCGATTTGTAGAAAATGAAGCATGTGGTGGAACAATAGAGAAGAATGTTAAAATCGTGTCACATGTCGAACATGATGACATTGCAGAAGATGTGGTTGAGACTCCTCATGTGAATCAGAATGTTGCAGTTCCATCTACTCCCAGAACATCGTAGCATGTTTCAGAACAAGGAACTCTGACACAAGTTGCAGTTCAAGCTACTCCGACAAGCACACCAAGTGCGCAGAAAACTCCATCAAGCAATTCGACACCAACAACTCCGCCGAAGACAAGAAGTCTGCGTGAGATATATGAGACTAGTACACCTAATTCATTCTCTGTTTTTGCATTATTTTCTCAAATTAATGATCCTCTAACATTTGAAGAAGTCGTTGAAGATAAATTTTGGGCACAAGCCATGGGTGAAGAAATAGAATGCATTGAGAAGAATAAAACATGGGAATTAGTTGATGTTCCTAAGGACAAAGATGCGATAAGCGTGAAATGGATTTATAAGACCAAGAAAGATGTTGATGGAAATGTGTAGAAGCACAAGGAAAGATTGGTAGAAAGAGGATTAACACAGTAGCCTGGCATAGACTTCAATGAAACTTTTGCACTTGTAGCTCGAATGGACACTATCAGAACATTTTTGGCCATTGCAGCTCATAAGACCTGGCCTGTTTACCAAATGGATGTTAAGTCTGCATTTTTAAATGGTTATTTGGAAGAGGAAGTATATGTGGAGAAACCACAAGGCTACAAAGTTCCAAGACAAGGACACAAAGTATACAAGCAGAGAAATGCACTGTATGGTTTGAAGCAAGCTCCTAGAGCTTGGTACAGTTGCATTGACTCTTACCTCATTCAGAATAGATTTCACAGAAGTGAATGTGAGACAACACTGTACACAAAAATCAACAAGTAAGGTAATAAGATAATTGTCTGCCTGTATGTAGATGATTTAATATTTACTGGTGATTTTGGCCTAGAGGAATTTAGATCAGTCATGGAAAGTGAATTTGAAATGACTAACTTGGGGCTTATGAAGTATTTTTTGGGAATTGAAGTCCAACAGACTGAAAAGGGTATATTTATATCTCAGTCGAAATATGCAAGTGATGTCTTGAACAAATTTAAGATGTTAAATTGTATGACAGCTCCAACACCAATGATAACAGGTTTGAATTTAAGCAAGGATGATGATGGATCCAATGTAGATCTTACTCTATTCAAAAAGCTTGTTGGAAGCCTTATGTATCTTATAGCGACAAGGCCAGATATCATGTATGGAGTCATCTTAATATCAAGATTCATGGAGTCACCAAAAGAATCTCATTGGCAAGCAGGTAAAAGAATTCTAAGGTATGTAAGTGGAACAAAAGACTTTGGTATTTTGTATTCAACCTCAGAAAATTTCAAACTCATTGGATACACTTACAGTGACAATGGATGCAACATAGATGACATAAAAAGCACGTCTTGGAATACATTTCATGTAGGAACAGGTATTGTATCATGGGATTCAAAGAAAAAACCAATAGTAACTCTTTCTTCAGCAGAAGCAGAGTATGTCGCAGCTACAAGCGCTGCATGTCAAGCAGTTTGAATGTGGAGGATGTTAAGTGATCTGTCGCAGAACCAACAAGACCCTACAGTCATTTACTGTGACAACAATTTATCCACCGCATTGTCAAAGAATCATGTGTTTCACAAGAGAACCAAGCACACTGACACAAGGTATCATTTTATCAGGGAATTGATAAATAACAAGGAAATTTGTTTAGAATTTTGCAGGTCTGAAGATCAGGTAGCAAACATCTTTACCAAACCATTAGCAAAGGACCCATTCCAATATCTGCAAAGTTGTTTGGGAGTGACAAGTTCTGTGCAGTGAACTTCGTCATACACAGAGCATGTTTCATCTCTGGATTATTTTGTTTAAGATCCCCATCCACTGATACTTAAGGGGGAGTGTTGGAGAAAAGTAATAAAGAGATGATAGCTTATCTAGTATGCGCCAGCTCTGTCAGTAAGTCAGTCATCCATTTTGTCAGTCTGCAGTGTCAGACAGTTAGTCAATTTGTAGCCAATCCAGTGCACGTCAAGTTAGTATTTATGTAACCGCGTTAGTATTCTGCATATCAAGAATTCTTAGGTAGAAATTTATTACAGTATTAAATATATCAGAGTAGCTTCAAGTTGAAGCGATCTTAATTCGGTGGTTATGCAATTCCTATATATAGAAGAAGTTAATTGAAGATCGGAGAGAGATGTGTAAGAAGAGTGAAAGGAGGAGAATCTCATCCCGTGAAGTGTATGAAGATTCTAAGCTCTGTAAGAAGTGAGAAATCAAAGTAAATCTCATTCCATGTATTAAGGCAAGTTGCGCAATTTACTATGGTAATATATATAAGTCTATAGTTTTATGTTTCATTCTCAAGAATGATTGAATATTGCATGTCGCACATCTTCTCCAGATTTACTTCTGTAAATGTTGTTTACATTTACTGTGTGTAAAAGAAATCAAGATTTCCAAATAGTTCACTATGGTGAAAGTTCTATTTTACAAGGAGTAGCTGCGCATACGTTTCATTGTAATGTTTTACTTCTTATGTCCTAACAATAAATATTTCAATATAAAGTTTGTTTAAGAGATCCGCGAAGTTAAGTGTAATGCGTAGTAAAAAGGATTTGCGAAGTAATTGTGAAGTCTGCGAAGTCAAGTTCCGCGAAGTTAAAGAATTGCGCATTTATGCGAAATTCAACTGCACAGTAAAAAGTTGAAATGCACAGTTAATTTTGTGCAGTTAATTTGTGAAGTAAAAGTTAGAAGATTACTTCGCAAAGCATATGCTAGAAGTTGCGAAATCGTAAAGCATAGAAAAATAAAATATTAATCTACTGCGCAGTTAATCTTTTTAACTGCACAGTGTGCTTTTCCCTTTAGAGAAGGGAGATGCTTTTCTCTTTGTTGGTATAAATGTAAGCTATACCTTTCTTATAAATTCCAAATGTTCTTGATACATACTTTCATTTTTTTCTATGGCTTCCAAACTTGATTGTTATTTTGGTATTTTACTAGAACTGTATATGGTCTTATGTAATATCTGCTATCTGTAAATATTCCTTTCCCGATTCTGTTACTATTGTTAGTGTCATTAATTTATTAATTATTCATATGCACGCCTTATAGTTTAAACTTTAAACCCTAAAATTTGGTCTTACATTGTCTATATAGAATACTCTGCAAATTTGAGTTCGCTATTCAATATGTATGTTATTGGAAAGGCTTGAAAGTCTACAAGGTCTACTCATAGTGGTATCTATTTTTGTGGTTACTTCTAGTCGTAATTTTTACTAGGTTCTTTTTGTGGTAAAACATTCAACTCTCTCTCCCCTTCATTTCAAGCCTTCCTCTTAGCAGTCTAAGAGATGGCCTCGTAGTATTTGATAATGGTTCTAAGCCATAAAGAACTCAACCATCAACTCAAAACTTAGTCAAATCTAATTGGGGATATTACAATTCTCCTTTAATACAATATTTGCTTGTGCACAAGTGACCCAACATTCATCTGTAGTGAATTGTGATGCTACTGTTAACTCAGTAACGTTACTGGTATTACATCTCCAGGCCCATATTCCAATGGTGATAAGGGAGTGACTGTTGTTCATGATGATGCTTTGTAGGTGTGCAAAACACAGAGATCAAATTTTATTTACAAATTTGATCTCGGGGATTAAAGAGGGAATCTATTCACACTTAGGCGATTTAAATAAGGCATAAGCGTCCTTTAAAGTAGTATTTCAAGTGGATTCACATTTTCAGATATTTTGATTGTGAATTATGGGAATGAATTATTTCCAATCATTGATGTGTTTTAAAGACAAGAATATAATCCAACAGCAATGTTAACACCAAAATTGACCCCCTAGGTTGTGGAGAGGGTAATTCTGGGTAACCACTAACCAGTCTTTGGCTTATGCTTCTGACCTAACACAAGCAGAGAGGGCTCTCTCTTTAACTCGTAGAAAGGTGGAAATCATCAAGATTGTCAGTAATGAAGAAACAGAACAACATTCAACATTTAAGATATTCAATGAATAACAAGTGCAGAAGATCATATTTCTGTTGGAGCAAATTGTTAGAAACCCTGGTAAGAGAATTAGGAGGAGAACTATTGGGCAATGGAGTCAAAAGATGAATCATAAAACACATAACAGTGCAGCTGCATAAGATATCTAAACAGAGGCAAGGTAGCCACCCACGCACAGTCAAAGAGCTTTAAGGGGTGAAACAGAAGAGGAATGAACAGTCCATCAATGTAAGGCATCTAACAAGGATGAATCCTACATCAACTTTAGCAGAATATATTTGGTGAAATACTTGGAATAAGCTAAGCAGAGCATAATCTCTATGAATTCTACTTAACTATTACCATGATCCAAGCATGAAGGAAATAACACAGAATGGAATAACAAATAGAGAAACACATTAGCACATTGGAAAAGAAGGGAACAGGCTGCAAGAAAGATAACACAGGAATTCTCTGCAAATAACCTAGCCTCAAACACTACTGATGTATTAATAATAAAATCTCAGAAAACAGAGTTGAGCTCTCCTAGGCTTCAGCCAAATGATTCACTCACACTTAGGTATTCTATTACAATGAATATATAGTTGTCCTGAGACTCATAGTCGACCTAATCCTAACAGAAAATAGTTACAAAATTTAGTGACATATCATCAATACAACTCTACCACCTATCTTTTCAAAATAGAAATTAAGAGATATCCTAACTGCTTTTTACATCCAGCAGCAGTTTTCAGTAGATGACAAAAAACTTATTAAAATAAAAGACAGAAGATATTTGGATGCCTCCCCCCTAGGTGGCTGCTCCACATAGTTTTCGAATTCTTCATTTTCACCCCTTTTTGAATGCTAGGTATTGCATCATTTAACCAGCTTTTGATGGGTTTCATGAGTGCTTTCAAGTTTATCCAACATCTTTATGGGCCAGGTCCTTTGCTACCCTCGATTGCACAAAACTCTCTTAGGAACCATTCTTCACTTTTCCAACAACATCCTTCACTGCAACCCGTATCAGCTTAATACTTGAGCTAGAATCCTTCCAAGAGTTCCAAATATCTTTGGGAGCGAATTGCAACTGCAATAGCTACATGATATTGTCCTTTTTGCTAAACCCACACAGTATTAAATATAGGAACACCAGCAATAAACAATACTTTTCTGCCCCATGGAATGGGAGATGGGGAATGTGAGGAAAAACAGTTATAAGGAAGATCTTGCGTTTAATGGAGATCAAAACTCAGACCAAACTCTTGTTGCGACGATATCACCTGATTCTTTGGATGCCTTCTTCATCTTCAGCTTTGACCAAGCACCTCAACCTAAGAAAAGCATATAACAGAAGACGCTAGTAGCAGCTGTATTTTGGAGAAAAAGACGTTGGTGCAAGGATAATGGCGAAATTTGATGAGCTGCTGCATGTGTTTGGATTTGGCTCCAGGGTTCTTTCTATTCGGGCTCCTCAGCTTCAACAAAATCTCAACCCTATTGGTGAACAACCATGAATTTTGGATGGAGTGGGACTTATTTGTCTTGCACAGTTGGGAGAACTGAAGTGCTCTTTATATCTTGAAATCTTTGTTGCAGTCTACAGGGCGAGACTCAACATCCTCATCCTGTAGATAAAATATTTGCACAACTTTCTTACACTCACAAAACGACCCAATCTCTTTGACTGGGACTTACACGCCCTTTGCTGTATAACGCTCTGATGGAGGATAACTGCAACTGCTTCCATGACCCTCGGCTTAGGTCTGAATCATCTTGATGAACTCAGCACTTTTGTTCTTATGGAAATTTCGATTTGATCTTCAATAACCGTTCCTGCTACGGCTTTTGATACCAAAAATTCTTCACCTTGACCTCGGCTACAAGAGAATGGCTGGTGAAGAACAGTGCTACAAAGAAAAACAACTTCCTACGCCCACTAAGACTCTCCACGTCATTGGAAGAATTCCTGTTGACCACTGGTCATGATGGCGTGTTGGAGACCCTCGACAGCTACCTCCCGAATTTTATATTTTCA
Organism: Larix kaempferi; assembly: GCA_027924585.1. Taxonomy (NCBI): domain Eukaryota; kingdom Viridiplantae; phylum Streptophyta; class Pinopsida; order Pinales; family Pinaceae; genus Larix; species Larix kaempferi. The sequence continues at coordinate 6,964,944 of BSBM01000136.1, forward strand.
ACCTATAATGTTTTCTATAGAGTTTTGCTTCAACCGTGGTCGTGGTTACGTAAATGTTGAATGTTAACCCTTGGATGTGTTCACAAATCACCAGCAGTAACGCTATCTTCTTCAATAATTGATCTTGCCTGTTTTTGGACAAATGGGGTCTCATCCCTTTTTCAACTCAATTTGGTTTGAGTTAGCATGGATTCCATTTCATCAACGAGTAGATAGTGAACATTGTACCCCCAATTTTGCTTGGACTGTGCAGTTTTGTATTGAAGACTCCATCATTCGGTGGGTTACGAATGTAGGGTTCCGTAAGTAAGTTCACCAACTATGAGAACATGTCTCTCGGGTTTTACATTCTAATATATGACAACAGTTGAGGCACGTTCACTCCTGCTTCTTTAACATTTACTCCAACTATAGTTTTAGCAATGCCAATGAACAAGAATCCACGAGCGCCCGACAATGCATTAGTCTAATAGCTCAAACTTGATGAACCCATCAACTGAATAAAGAACCCGAGCTTTGATCGACTGGATGGGAGAGGAGCTCATTAAGGGCTTCTTTATTTCCCAACTGCAGAGCTATGGCAGTAGCATTTACTCCTCTGATGCGAGCTATTAAATCTGGAAGAGGGAAAGAAAACCATAGGTACAGGAGTTATGAAAAAACAATTTTAGAGAAAGGGTCGATTTTCCATTGCCAATTCTGACCTTCACGGCAAATATCCTGACCTTTGGACAGACGGCGTTCTCATCCTCATAAACTTTGGCATTAGGGTTTTGGAGTTTGGACACTCTGGCAATACACAAAAACAAACTGCCAAGAATGGGATCATTTCTCCTTTTATATTTCCCGCAAGCAACTTTATTTCGAGATGGTGGTATCGCCAGGCCTTTCAAGTTGTTTATAAAACCATTCATACATATGCGATGAGCTATTAGAGTGACACATGTAATAGTGGTTTATATCATCGCAAGCACCTCATATGCTATCTGCCGAGCATTTCGACCATGCTACATCCAAGCGGACCGTTGATTTTCCATTTGCTCCATGGCGTCTATCATGGCAGAACTCATGGCATCCCCACAGGTGACTTGGCATTTAGCAACGAAACATTGGCTTGAATTTCCATTCATCACTTATATTTTCATTGTCAACCTTGGGGGATTTATCCCACATGTAGAAGAAACAAACTCCTTTCAATTCTTTATCTACTCTTTGCTTTCATCATATATACTAAGTAACAAAAGAGAGGAGCTCTCGGTCTCGGACGATGGATGATAAGTGGGTCCTCTTGGCTTTGGCGCTTGGTCCCATGGTGAAACCCTCAGTGCTAGGTGATAATACTTTTTTGCTCCATTTTTAATCGAAGCTTGGGCCCAATATTAAATCTTTTCTTCATAAAAACTTAATTAAAGCTTAGTGCCCCTTTCTTCATAAAGTCGATACTTAGACTTTGGCTTCATTATAAAAACAAAATCCCTTTTTGCCATTTTGACTTCGGCTTTACAAAAAACCCTCATAAAGTTTACTCTTTGGCTGAAACAAAGGTTTTCTTCATTTTTGACTTAGGTTAAGAATCCTCTATGCCCTTCAAAAAGAATTAGTTCACCAATAGTTAGGACCATTTTTCTTTTGCGACCATGGTGTCTGCAACTAAGGACAAATGTTCTTTTTCTCGACCAAGCTTGGAAACCTCCCGCCATGAAAAGTGTTCTATTTTTTCATCGTCGATGTTGCCAGAAAATAATTAATGTCGCCAAAAGACAATTAATTACAATTTTTTTGGGGGTGCTAACAACTAGCTCCAGTCGGGGATGCTATCCTCCCTGCAAGGTAGAGAAGAATCCGTAGACCAAGTGCCTGATCCATTGGGTGGCTCCCAACCCTGACAACTGCAACCTACAACCTGCTCTTCATCTGAAAACCGAAACTGAAAACTGCTAATTGCCGAAACTAAAAACATACTGAAATTTTCTGAATCATGCTGCAAACTGAAAAAAATAACACTATACATACTGAAAACTGCTTGCTGAGCAAACTTATTCCTACTACTTACCCTACTTCATTGAAATGCTACTGCTGAAGGAAATGACACAAAAGTGCCAGTGAAGCCAATCTAGTAACCGGCCAGTTGCGTGGATCATGCTTACACTCTCTTTGAATAAGTAAAGAAAACAGAAAGCAAGCCACTCCAAACATCCACCGATAATGAGCTCAGGTTCCATAAGTGCAAGAAAATTCCCCTTAGACTGTAGTAATTTAGCATAAGGATCTTCAATAATTTGAAACATTACCATGTCCCGAGAATTAACAAAAATGAAAGTACCTCTTTAAATTTTACCCGCAAGAATATTTGGCTGTCGATCCCCGAAAATGCATAGGGAATTGTGACCTTCTATTGCTTGAGTGCTGACTGTACCTCTCTCGAGCATGAGCAGCTTTGGTTCTTTCTTTGGCACATTATCTGTCTCATACTCATAATCCTTCATATCATAATCTAAAGCATCTTCAAATAGCAAACACTCTTACAAATCATTAGATATGACATTCCTAGAGATCAACGTCGAACACGTTCTCAGTTTCAGCAAACCTCTTCTCTTTTGGCTCAAATTTCTGAGAATCATGATCCAGAAACTTTTGCAGAAGATTCAGGGAATCCAGATTGGGATGCAGCCATGGATGTAGAATATCGTTCCTTAATGGAGAACAATACTTGGGATCTTGTACCTCTTCCAAAAGGAAGAAAACTTGTCAGATGTAAATGGGTCTACAGAACTAAGTATGCATCAGATGGAAGTGTTGAAAGACTTAAGGCAAGGTTAGTTGCCAAAGGTTTTTCCCAAGTTGAAGGGATTGACTACAATGAAACCTTTGCTCCCATCGCAAAAATGAACTCCATCCACCGTGTTCTTTCCCTTGCAGCCTTACATAACTGGGAAGTCCATCAAATGGATGTCAAGTCTTCCTTCTTACATGGTGATTTACAGGAGGAAATTTACATGGAACAACCTCCTGGATATGTTTAGAATAACTCTAGCCTTGTCTACCGACTTAATAAATCCTTATATGGCCTTAAGCAAGCTCCTAGAGCTTGGTATTCCAAAATGGATAACTTTCTCCTTGACACTGGTTTTTCTAGATGCTATTCTGACCCCAATGTCTATACCAAGAAAGTAGGAAACCATCTCATCATACTTGTTCTATATGTTGATGACCTTATTCTTACTGGTAGTGACCCTAAGCTTATAACCCATGTGAAATCTAGTCTTAAACAAAATTTTGAAATGTCAGACTTAGGACATTTGCATTATTTTCTTGGTATCCAAGTCCTGCAAACCAAAGAAGCAATCTTTCTTTCTCAGTCTAAGTATGCTTGTGACCTTCTTCATCGCTTTCACATGGAAGATTGTACACCAGCCCCTTCTCCCTTCCAGTATGGAGTCAAACTTTCTACTACTTTTACTTCACATGAAGTCGATGCCACCTTATATCGTCAGCTTGTTGGTAGTCTCTTATACTTGACTCATTCTCGTCCTGACCTTTCCTTTGTCGTTGGTCGTGTTGCTTGTTATATGCAGACACCTCATGAAAGTCATTGGAAAGCAGCTAAAAGAATAATTCGATATATTCGAGGTACAGTTCAGTTTGGGATTCATTACAGTACAGGGGGGAAACCTTTGTTGGTTGGTTTCACTGATTCAGATTGGGCCGGTGATCCTGATGATCGAAAGTCTACTGCATATTATGTTTTCAGTCTGAGATCTGGACCTATCACTTGGGCTTGTAAGAAACAACAAGCTCTTGCTCTTTCTTCAGCAGAGGCAGAATATCGAGCCGCAGTTAATGCCGGTTAGGAAGTTTTATGGCTTTGACAGATCCTTTCAGAGTTTGGATTTGAGCAACAGCAGCCTACTCCACTTTGGTGTGACAATCAAAGTGCCATCAAGCTTGCCAAAGATCCAGTTCTACATCAACGCAGCAAACACATTGAGCTACATATACACTTCATCAAAAATCTTGTTCATGATCGTGTTCTTGAAGTGCTCTTTTTCCCTACAGATGATGAAGTTCCAGACAGATTCACCAAGTTTCTTATAGAAGCGAAGTTTTCTAAACTTCGACCTATGTTAGGAGTTCAGGAACTTGTCATTAAGGGGGGATAGGATTTAATGCCTCCTTCCTTCTCCTAATAGTGTCACTTTTGTAAATCCTTCAATCCTATCCCAAGTTGTTCTTAAGGGGGGATGTTAGGATATTTAGACACTTAGGAGTTAGTTAAGATCAACTTGTGTAATATATTCGTTAGGGATAGTGTGTTTCTTTAGTATGCATTAGTATGCATTTGTAAATACTTAATCCGACGGTCACGATATGTTCCCGACATAGAGTGATCCGACGGCTCAACTTCTTTTAGATCATACCTAACCTTGATCCATGGCTTAACACCCGATTGGTCCATGATCTCTATTTAAAGAGAATGGAGGGTCATTGTTTAGTTGATCGATTATGAGAAGCTCATTTGTAACTTTCTTTCCTTGCATAATAAATTGTCTCGTAGAAGCTATTTGGGCGGGGCCGTGGAGTGTTTCCCTCAAGAGGGTTTAAACCATGTCAAAACATCGGTGTGTTGATCTGTGATCTGCTTGTGTGAAGTGGTTGCTCTTGGTGTTCGGTCCTTTGGTAGTACCCTGTGTACCCAAACACTAACAATTGGCTCCAGCTGGGGATGATATCCTCCCTGTGAGGTAGTGAAGAACCCGTAGACCAAGTGCCTGATCCATTGGGCGACTCCCAACCCTGACAACTGCAACCTACAACCTCCTCTTCATCTGAAAACTGAAAGTGAAAACTGCTAACTGCCAAAACTAAAAACATACTGAAATTTCCTAAATCATGCTGCAAACTGAAAAAATAACACTGTACATACTGAAAACTGCTTGCTGAGCAAACTTATTCCTGCTACCTACCCTACTTCATTGAAATGCTACTGCTGAATCATATGACACAAAAGTGCTAGTGAAGCCAATCTAGTAACCAGCCAGTTGCGTGGATCATGCTTACACTCTCTTTGAATAAGTAAAGATAACAGAAAACAAGCCACTACAAACATCCACCGATAATGAGCTCAGGTTTCATAAGTGCAAGAAAATTCCCCTTAGACTCTAGTAATTTAGCATAAGGATCATCAATAATTTTAAACATTACCATGTCCTGAGATTTAACAAAAATGCAACTACCTCTTTCAATTTTACCCGCAAGAATATTTGGCTGTCGATCCCTGAAAATGCATAGGGAATTGTGACCTTCTGCTACTTGAGTGCTGACTGTACCTCTCTCGAGCATGAGTAGCTCTGGTTCTTTCTTTGGCACATTATCTGTCTCATACTCATAATGCTTCATATCATAATCTAAAGCATCTTCAAATAGAAAACACTCTTACAGATCATTAGATATGACAGTCCTATCTTCTTGATGAAAGAAAATGGTATTTAATAGCTGATTTTCTTGTGGAGAATCTTCATCACAAATGGGTTCCTTCAAAAGATCATTATGACAGTCCTCTTTTAAATTCATATTTACATCCTCAGAAATAGAGGAAGTTTTACTTACATATCTTGGACTATGCGAACACTGCAGATCTGATTCAAGTAGGGTCGTAACATGACCTTTTAGGAGCTGATCCATCTCATCTTCAGACAGAGGAGAAATTTTAGAAGCACAGTGTAAGGTCTGCTCACTTTTCTTGTCTAATGAAAAACCAGCAACATCATCTCAGACCCAATCTGCTTCTTGTGTTTTAAGACAAACATCAATGTGTTGTCCTTCAAGTGAATCAAATAACATAGGATTCCTTGGATCAATAGTTTCTGAAAAAGTATGACATGTAATGGAACCGATATGATCTTCTTCAGAAACACAAGATGTTTGACAAAACTGAAAACACTTCTCACCCACCTCGAGAGAAAAAATATAAAGATCATCAACAGGATTACTGCTTTCTTTATTTTCAGCTGAGGTTGCTACTCTGTTTTGATAATTTTCTTGAATATCATGACCATGGATTTGTGAAAAAAATTGATAAACAGCTTCAGACAAGTCTTCATCATTCATACTTTCCAGATCTTCCCTAATACTTTCAAGGTACTGTATGAAATCCTCAAACTGACCACAGCAATATTCCACTAAAGACAAAGATAGAAAATACCCTTTATAATGCTCATAAAATGATGTGTGAAAATATTTTAAAGAAAACAAACTGCCAGGTTTCAAGCCTTCATACCAATCCTTGCTTTGTCCTCTAAAGAAGCCATGGACATTTTCATAAGACAGTCCTCGTGAAAACTAATATTCAGCTTTTGTACATGTATATGAAATTTGATTAAAAGAAAAGCAGCATTGTCTTGATCTTCATCTTTGAATTTAGGTAAGTAGGTTTGCCAATCTACTTTAGGGATCTGATTTGGAAAACCAGGAATCATGAGACCTGCTTAAAGGAGCATACCTTCTTGACAATGAAGTCATCTTGAAACCTTGAAGCTGCAAATTCTGATTTGAAAATTGAGGAGACTAGCCTTTGAAACAATGGACTGTTGGGATTCTTGAATGTGGAGTCGCCATGAGACCTTCAACATCTCAAATTCTGATATGGAGTCATTGATCCTCCCAGTGGAGTCACCTCCGCACCAGAAATATTCTGAGTGGAGTCTCCAAGTGAATGATACAACCTTCTTGATGTCTTCCTACTATTCACCATCAGCGTTCAGATCTAAACTTTGTCGTTCTCCCAGGGATTGTGAAACAATCTCGTTCCCCGAAAACGACGCCAATTTGTTAACACCGAAAATGACCCCCTAGGTTGTGGAGAGAGTAGTTCTGGGTAACCACTAACCAATATTTGGCTTATGCTTCTAACCTAACACAAGCAGAGAGGGCTCTCTCTTTAACTCACAGAAAGCTGGAAATCATCAAGATTGTCAGTAATGAAGAAACAGACCATCATTCAACATTTAAGATATTCAATGAATAACAGGTGCAGAAGATTAGATTTCTGCTGGAGCAAATTGTTAGAAACCCTGGTAAGAGAATCAGGAGGAGAACTATTGGGCAATGGAATCAAAAGATGAATCGTAAAACACATAATAGTGCAGCTGCATAAGATATCTAAACAAAGGCAAGGTAACTACCCATGCACAATCAAAGAGCTTTAAGGGGTGAAATAGAAGAGGAATGAACAGTCCATCAATGTAAGGCATATAACAAGGATGAATCCTACATCAACTTTAGTAGAATATATTTGGTCAAATACTTGGAATAAGCTAAGCAGAGCATAATCTCTATGAGTTCTACTTAACTATTACCCTGATCCAAGCATGAAGGAAATAACATAGAATGGAATAAAAAATAGATAAACACATTAGCACATTGGAAAAGAAGGGAACAGACTGCAAGAAAGATAACACAGGAATTCTCTGCAAATAACCCAGCCTCAAACACTGCTGATGTATTAACAATAAAATCTCAGAAAACAGAGCTGAGCTCTTCTAGGATTCAGCCAAATGATTCACTCACACTTAGGTCTTCTATTACAATGAATATATAGCTGTCCTGAGACTCATAGTCGACCTAATCCTAACAGAAAATAGTTACAAAATTTATTGACAGGTCATCAATACAACTCTGCCAACTATCTTTTCAAAACAGAAATTAAGAGATATCCTAACTGCTTTTTACATCTGCCAGCAGTTTTCAATAGATGACAAAAACTTATTAAAATAAAAGATAGAAGATATTTGTATGCCTCCCCCCTAGGTGGCTGCTCCACTTAGTTTTTGAATTCTTCATTTATGCCCCTTTTTTAATGCTAGGTATTGCATCATTTAACCAACTTAAGATGGGTTTCATGAGTGCTTTCAAGTTTATCCAACATCTTTATGGGCCAGGTCTTCAATGCTTTGCTACCCTTGATTGCACAGAACTCTCTTATGAACCATTCTTCACTTTTCCAACAGCATCCTTCACTGCAACCCGTATCGGCTTAATACTTGAGCTAGAATCCTTCCAAGAGTTCTGAATATCTTTGGGAGTGAACTGCAACTGCAATAGCTACATGATATTGTCCTTTTTGCTAAACCCAAACAGTATTAAAGATAGGAACACCAACAATAAACAATACTTTTCTGCCCCATGGAATGGGAGATGGGGAATCTGAGGAAAAACAGTAATAAGGTAGATCTTGCGTTTAATGGAGACCAAAACTCAGACCAAACTCTTGTTGCGACGATATCACCTGATTCTTTGGACGCCTTCTTCATCTTTAGCTTTGACCAAGCACATCAACCTGAGCAAAGCATATAACAGAAGATGCTAGTAGCAGCTGTATTTTGGAGAAAAATACGTTGGTGCAAGGATAATAGCAAAATTTGATAAGCTGCGATGTGTGTTTGGATTTGGATCCAGGGTTCTTTCTGTTCGGGCTCCTCAGCTTCAACAAAATCTCAACCCTACTGGTGAAAAACCACGAATTTTGGATGGAGTGGGACTTATTTGTCTTGCACAGTTGGGAGAACTGAAGCGCTATTTCTATCTTGAAATCTTTGTTGCAGTCTATAAGGCGAGACTCAACATCCTCATCCTGTAGATAAAATATTTGCACAACTTTCTTACACTCACAAAATGACCCAATCTCTTTGACCAGTACTTACACGCCCTTTGTTGTATAACGCTCTGATGGAGGATAACTGCAACTGCTTCCACGACCCTCGGCTTAGGTCTAAATCATCTTGACGAACACAACGCTTTTGTTTTTATGTTAATTTTGATTTGTTCTTCAATAACCATTCCTACTACGGCTTTTGATACCACAAACTCATCACCTCGTCCTCGGCTACAGGAGAATGGCCATTGAAGAACAGTGCTAGAAAGAAAAACAACTTCCTCTGCCCACTCAGAGTCTCCACGTCATTCGAAGAATTCCTGTCGACCATTGGCCATGATGGCGTGTTGGAGACCATCGATAGCAACCTCCCGAATTTTATATTTTCAACCTGTAATGTTTTCTATAGAGTTTTGCTTCGACCTTGGTCGTGGTTACGTAAATGCAGAATGTTAACCCTTGGATGTGTTCGCAAATAACCAGCAGTAATGCTATCTTGTTCAATAATCGATCTTTCCTGTTTTTGGACAAATGGGGTCTCATCCCTTTTTCAACTCAATTTGGTTTGAGTTAGCATGGATTTCATTTCATCAACGAGTAGACAGTGAACACTGTACCCCCGGTTTTGCTTGGACTGTGCAGTTCCGTATTGAAGACTCCATCATTCGGTGGGTTGCGAATGTAGGGTGCCGTAAGTAAGTTCACCAACTATGAGAACACGCCTCTCGGGTTTTACATTCTAAGATATGACAACAGTTGAGGCACATTCACTCCTGCTTCTTTAACATTTACTCCCACTATGGTTTTAGCAATGCCAGTGAAAAAGAACCCACGAGCGCCCGACAATGTATTAGTCTAATAGCTCAAACTTGACGAACCCATCAACTGAATAAAGAACCTAGGATTTGACCAACTGGAGGGGAGACGAGTTCATTAAGGGCCACTTTACTGCCCAACTGCAAAGCTATGGCGGTAGCATTTACTCCTCGGATGCGAGCTATTAAATCTGGAAGAGGGCAAGAAAACCATAGATACAGGAGTTCTGAAAAAACAATTTTAGAGAAAGGGTCGATTTTCCATTGTCGATTCTGACCTTCACGGAAAATATACTGACCATTGGACAGACGACGTTCTCATCGTCATCAACTTTGGCGTTAGGGTTTTGGAGTTTGGACACTTCGGCAATAGGCGAAAACAAACTGCCAAGAATGGGACCATTTCTCCTTTTATATTTCCCGCAAGAAACTTTATTTCAAGATGGTGGTATCACCAGGCCTTTCAAGCTGTTTATAAAACCATTCATACATATGTAGTGAGCTCTTAGAGTGACACATGTAAGAGTGGTTTATATCATCGCAAGCACCTCATATGCTATCTTCCGAGCATTTTGACCATGCTACATCCAAGTGGACCGTTGATTTTCCATTTGCTCCCCTGCGTCTATCGTGGCAGAACTCGTGGCATCCCTACGGGTGACTTGGCATTTAGCAACGAAACATTGGCTTGAATTTCCATTCATCACTTATATTTTCATTGTCGACCTTGGGGGATTTATCCCACATGTAGAAGAAACAAACTCCTTTCAATTCTTTATATACTCTTTGCTTTCATCATATATACTAAGTAACAAAAGAGAGGAGCTCTCGGTCTTGGACGATGGATGATAAGTGGGTCCTCTTGGCTTTGGCACTTGGTCCAATGGCGAAACCCTCGGTGCTAGGTGAGAATACTTTTTTGCTATATTTTTAATCGAAGCTTGGGCCCAATATTAAATCTTTTCTTCATAAAAACTTAATTAAAGCTTAGTGCCCCTTTCTTCATAAAGTCGATACTTAGACTTTGGGTTCATTATAAAAACAAAAGCCCTTTGTTCCGTTTTGACTTAGGATTTACAAAAACCCCTCATAAAGTTTACTCTTTGGCTGAAACAAAGCTTTTCTTCATTTTTGACTTAGGTTAAGAATCCTCTATTCCCTTTAAAAGGAATTAGTTCACCAACACTTAGGACCATTTTTCTTTTGCGACCATGGTGTCTGCGACTGAGGACAAATGTTCTTTTTCTCGACCAAGCTTGGAAACCTCTCGCCATGAAAAGTGTTCTATTTTTTCATCGTCGATGTTGCCAGAAAATAATTAATGTCGCCAAAAGACAATTAATTACAAATTCTTTTGGGGTGCTAACAACTGGCTCCAGCTGGGGATGCTATCCTCCCTGCGAGGTAGCAAAGAACCCGTAGACCAAGTGTCTGATCCATTGGACGGATCCTAACCCTGACATCTGCAACCTAAAACTTGCTCTTTATCTGAAAACTGAAACTGAAAAATGCTAACTACCGAAAATAAAAACATACTAAAAGTTTCTGAATCATGCTGCAAACTGAAAAAATAACACTGTACATGCTAAAAAATGCTTGCTAAGCAAACTTATTCCTGCTACCTACCCTACTTCATTGAAATGCTACTGCTGAACCAAATGACACAAAAGTGCCGGTGAAGCCAATCTAGTAACCGGCCAGTTGCATGGACCATGCTTACAATCTCTTTGAATACGTAAAGAAAAGAGAAAACAAGCCACTCCAAACATCCACCGATAATGAGCTCAGGTTCCATAAGTGCAAGAAAATTCCCCTTAGACTATAGTAATTTAGCATAAGGATCTTCAATAATTTGAAACATTACCATGTCTCGAGATTTAACAAAAATGCAAGTACCTCTTTCAATTTTACCCGTAAGAATATTTGGCTGTCGATCCCTGAAAATGCATAGGGAATTGTGACCTTCTGTTGCTTGAGTGCTGACTGTACCTCCCTCGAGCATGAGCATCTCTGGTTCTTTCTTTGGCACATTATCTGTCTCACACTCATAATCCTTCATATCATAATCTAAAGCATCTTCAAACAGCAAACACTCTTTCAGATCATTAGATATGACAGTCCTATCTTCTTGATGAAAGAAAATGGTGTTTAATAGCTGATTTTCTTATGGAGAATCTTCATCACAAATGGGTTCCTTCAAAAGATCATTATGACTGTCCTCTTTTAAATTCAGATTTACATCTTCAGAAATAGAGGAAGTTTTACTTGCATATCTTGGACTGTGTGAACATTGCAGATCTGATTCAAGTAGGGTCGTAGCATGACCTTTTAGAAGCTGATCTATCTCATCTTCAGATAGAGGAGAAATTTTAGAAGCACAGTGTTAGGTCTTCTCACTTTTCTTGTCTAATGAAAAACCATCAGCATCATCTAAGACCCGATCTACTTCTTGTGTTTTAAGACAAACATCAATGTGTTGTCCTTCAAGTGAATCAAATAAGACAGGATTCCCTGGATCAATAGTTTCTGAAAAAGTATGACATGTAATGGAACTGATATGATCTTCTTCAGAAACACAAGATGTTTGACAGAACTGAAAACACTTCTCACCCACCTCGGGAGAAAAAATATAAAGATCATCAATATAATTACTGCTTTCTTTATTTTCAACTGAGGGTGCTACTCTGTTTTGAGAATTTTCTTGAATATCATGACCATGGATTTGTGAAAATAATTGATAAACGGCTTCAGAAAAGTCTTCATCATTCATACTTTCTAGATATTTTTTAATACTTTCAAGGTACTGTATGAAATCCTCAAACTGACCACAGTAATCTTCCACTAAAGAAAAAGATAGAAAATACCCTTTATAATGCTCATAAAATGTTGTGTGAAAATCTTTTAAAGAAAACAAATTGCCAAGTTTCAAGCCTTCATACCAATCCCTTGCTTTGCCCTCTAAAGAAGCCATGAACATTTTCATCAGACAGTCCTCGTGAAACCTAATATTCAACTTCCGTACATGTATATGAAATTTGATTAAATGCAAAGCGGCATTGTCTTGATCTTCATCTCTGAATTTAGGTAAGTAGTTTTTCCAATCTACTTTAGGGATCTAATTTGGAAAACTAGGAATATGAGACTTGCTTAAAGGAGCATACCTTCTTGATAATGAAGTCATCTTGAAACCTTGAAGCTACAAATTCTAATTTGAAAATTGAGGAGACTAGCCTGTGAAACAATGGGCTGCTGGGTTTCTTGAATGTGGAGTTGCCATGAGACCTTCAACATGTCAAATTATGATATGGAGTCACTGATCCTCCCAGTGGAGTCACATCCACACTGGAAATCTTTTGAGTGGAGTCACCAAGTGAATGATACAACCATCTTGATGTCTGCCTGTTGTTCACCATCAACATTCATATCTAAACTTTGTCGTTCTCCCAGGGATTGTGAAACAATCTCGTTCCCCGACAACGGCACCAATTTGTTAAAACCAAAATTGACCCCCTAGGTTGTGGAGAGGGTAATTCTGGGTAACCACTAACCAGTCTTTGGCTTATGCTTCTGACCTAACACAAGCAGAGAGGGCTCTCTCTTTAACTCGTAGAAAGGTGGAAATCATCAAGATTGTCAGTAATGAAGAAACAGAACAACATTCAACATTTAAGATATTCAATGAATAACAAGTGCAGAAGATCATATTTCTGTTGGAGCAAATTGTTAGAAACCCTGGTAAGAGAATTAGGAGGAGAACTATTGGGCAATGGAGTCAAAAGATGAATCATAAAACACATAACAGTGCAGCTGCATAAGATATCTAAACAGAGGCAAGGTAGCCACCCACGCACAGTCAAAGAGCTTTAAGGGGTGAAACAGAAGAGGAATGAACAGTCCATCAATGTAAGGCATCTAACAAGTATGAATCCTACATCAACTTTAGCAGAATATATTTGGTGAAATACTTGGAATAAGCTAAGCAGAGCATAATCTCTATGAATTCTACTTAACTATTACCCTGATCCAAGCATGAAGGAAATAACACAGAATGGAATAACAAATAGAGAAACACATTAGCACATTCGAAAAGAAGGGAACAGACTGCAAGAAAGATAACACAGGAATTCTCTACAAATAACCCCGGCTCAAACATTGCTGATGTATTAACAATAAAATCTCAGAAAACAGAGCTGAGCTCTCCTAGGCTTCATCCAAATGATTCACTCACACTTAGGTCTTCTATTACAATGAATATACAGATGTCCTGAGACTCATAGTTGACCTAATCCTAAAAGAAAATAGTTACAAAATTTAGTGACAGATCATCAATACAACTCTGCCACCTATCTTTTCAAAACAGAAATTAAGAGATATCCTAACTGCTTTTTACATATGGCAGCAGTTTTCAGTAGATGAAAAAAAACTTATTAAAATAAAAGACAGAAGATATTTGGATGCCTCCCCCCCAGGTGTTTGTGCCACTTAGTTTTTGAATTCTTCATTTCTGCCCCTTTTTGAATGCTAGGTATTGCATCATTTAACCAGCTTTTGATGGGTTTCATCAGTGCTGTAAAGTTTATCCAACATCATTATGGGCCAGGTATTCAATGCTTTGCTACCCTCGATTGCATAGAACTCTCTTATGAACCATTCTTCACTTTTCCAACAGCATCCTTCACTTCAACCCGTATTGGCTTAATACTTGAGATAGAATCCTTCCAAGAGTTCCGAATATCTTTGGGAGCGAATTGCAACTGCAATAGATACATGATATTGTCCTTTTTTCTAAACCCACACAGTATTAAAGATAGGAACACCAACAATAAACAATAATTTTTTGCCCCATGGAATGGGAGATGGGGAATGTGAGGAGAAACAATAATAAGGAAGATCTTGCGTTTAATGGAGACCAAAAATCAGACCAAACACTTTTTGCGACGATATCACCTAATTCTTTGGATGCCTTCTTCATCTTTAGCTTTGACCAAGCACATCAACCTGAGCAAAGCATATAATAGAAGACGCTAGTAGCAGCTGTATTTTGGAGAAAAAGACATTGGTGCAAGGATAACAGCAAAATTTGATGAGCTGCTATGTGTGTTTGGATTTGGCTCCAGGGTTCTTTCTGTTCAGGCTCCTCAGCTTCAACAAAATCTCAACCCTACTGGTGAACAACGACTAATTTTAGATGGAGTGGGACTTATTTGTCTTGCACAGTTGGGAGAAATGAAGCGCTCTTTCTATCTTGAAATATTTGTTGCAGTCTACAGGGCGAGACTCAACATCCTCAGCCTATAGATAAAATATTTGCACAACTTTCTTACACTCGCAAAACGACCCAATCTCTTTGATCGGGACTTACACGCCCTTTGTTGTATAACGCTCTGATGGAGGATAACTACAAATGCTTCCATGACCCTCGGCTTAGGTATGAATCATCTTGACGAACTCAACGCTTTTGTTCTTATGTTAATTTCGATTTGTTCTTCAATAACCATTCCTATTGACGCTTTTGATACCACAAACTCATCACCTCGGCCTCGGCTACAGGATAATGGCCGGTGAAGAACAGTGCTAGAAATAAAAACAACTTCCTCTGCCCACTCAGACTTTCCACATCATTGGAAGAATGCCTGTCGACCACTGGGCGTGATGGCGTGTTGGAGACCATCGATAGCAACCTCCTGAATTTTATATTTTCAACCTGTAATGTTTTCTGCAGAGTTTGGCTTCAACCCTGGTTGTGGTTACATAAATGTTGAATGTTAACCCTTGGATATTTTTGCAAATCACCAACAGTAAAGCTATCTTCTTCAATAATCGATCTTGCCTGTTTTTGGACAAATGGGGTCTCATCCCTTTTTCAACTCAATTTGGTTTGAGTTAGCATGGATTCCATTTCATCAATGAGTAGACAGTGAACACTGTACCCCCGGTTTTGCTTGGACTGTGCAGTTCCATATTGAAGACTCCATCATTCGGTGGGTTGCGACTGTAGGGTGCCGTAATTAAGTTCACCAACTATGAGAGCATGCCTCTCGGGTTTTACATTCTAAGATATGACAACAGTTGAGGCATGTTCACTCCTGCTTCTTTAACATTTACTCCTGCTATAATTTTAGCAATGCCAATGAACAAGAACCCACGAGCGCCCAACAATGCATTAGTCTAATATCTCAAACTTGATGAACCCATCAACTAAATAAAGAACCTAAGCTTTGACCTACTGGAGGGTAGAGGAGCTCATTAAGGGCTGCTTTATTGCCCAACTGCAGAGCTATGGAGGTAGCATTTACTCCTCGGATGCGAGCTATTAAATCTAGAAGAGGGCAAGAAAACCATAGATAGAGGAGTTCTGAAAAAAAAAATTTAGAGAAAGGGTCGATTTTCCATTGCCGATTCTCACCTTCACTGAAAATATCTTGACCTTTGGACTGATGGCGTTCTCATCCTCATCAACTTTGGCGTTATGGTTTTGGAGTTTAGACACTCCGGCAATAGGTGAAAACAAACTGCCAAGAATGGGACCATTTCTCCTTTTACATTTCCCGCAAGCAACTTTATTTCGAGATGGTGGTATCGCCAGGCCTTTCAAGCTGTTTATAAAACCATTCATACATATGCGATGATCTCTTAGAGTGACACATGTAATAGTGGTTTATATCATTGCAATCACCTCATATGCTATCTTCCGAGCATTTCGACCATGCTACATCCAAGCGGACTGTTGATTTTCCATTTTCTCCACAACGTCTATCGTGGCGGAACTCGTGGCATCCCCACGGGTGACTTGGCGTTTAGCAATGAAACATTGGCTTTAATTTCCATTCATCACTTATATTTTCATTGTTGACCTTGGGGGATTTATCCCACATGTAGAAGAAACAAACTCCTTTCAATTCTTTATATACTCTTTGCTTTCATCATATATACTAAGAAACAAAATAGAGGAGCTCTCAGTCTTGGACGATGGATGATAAGTGGTTCATCTTGGCTTTGGCGCTTGGTCTTATGGTGAAACCCTCGGTGCTGGGTGATAATACTTTTTTTCTCCATTTTTAATCGAAGCTTGGGCCCAATATCAAATCTTTTCTTCATAAAAACTTAATTAAAGCTTAGTGCCCCTTTCTTCGTAAAGTTGGTACTTAGAATTTGGCTTCATTATAAAAACAAAATCCCTTTGTGCCATTTTGACTTAGGATTTACAAAAAACTCTCACAAAGTTTACTCTTTGGTTGAAACAAAGCTTTTCTTCATTTTTGACTTAGGTTAATAATCCTCTACGCCCTTCAAAAAGAATTAGTTCACCAACACTTCAGACCATTTTTCTTTTGCAACCATGGTGTCTGCGACTGAGGACAAATGTTCTTTTTCTCAACCAAGCTTGGAAACCTCCCGCCATGAAAAGTGTTCTATTTTTTCATCGTCGATGTTGCCAGAAAATAATTAATGTCACCAAAAGACAATTAATTATAAAAAAAATTTGGGTGCTAAGAACTAGCTCCATCCGGGGATGATATCCTCCCTGCGAGGTAGTGAATAACCCATAGACCAAGTGCCTGATCCATTGGGCGGCTCCCAACCCTGAAAAATGCAACCTGCAACCTGCTCTTCATCTGAAAACTGAAACTGAAAAATGCTAACTGCTGAAACTAAAAACATACTGAAATTTTTAAAATCATGCTGCAAACTGAAAAAATAACACTGTACATACTGAAAATTGCTTGCCGAGCAAAGTTATTCTTGCTACCTACCCTACTTCATTGAAATGCTACTGCTGAATCAAATGACACAAAAGTGCCAGTGAAGCCAATCTAGTAACCGGCCAGTTGTGTGGATCATGCTTACACTCTCTTCGAATAAGTAAAGAAAACAGAAAACAAGCCACTCCAAACATCCACCGATAATGAGCTTAGGTTCCATAAGTGCAAGAAAATTCCCCTTAGATTGTAGTAATTTAGCATAAGGATCTTCAATAATTTTAAACATTACCATGTCCTGAGATTTAACAAAAATGCAAGTACCTATTTCAATTTTACCCACAAGAATATTTGGTTGTTGATCCCTGAAAATACATAGGTAATTGTGACCTTCTGCTACTTGAGTGCTGACTGTACCTCCCTCGAGCATGAGTAGCTCTGGTTCTTTCTTTGGCACATTATCTATCTCATACTCATAATCCTTCATATCATAATCTAAAGCATATTCAAACAACAAACACTCTTCTAGATCATTAGATATGACAGTCCTATCTTCTTGATGAAAGAAAATGGTGTTTAATAGCTGATATTCTTGTGGAGAATATTCATCACAAATGGGTTCCTTCAAAAGATCATTATGACTATCCTCTTTTAAATTTAGATTTACATCTTCAGAAATAGAGGAAGTTTTACTTACATATCTTGGACTATGTGAACACTGCAGATATGATTCAAGTAGGGTCGTAACATGACCTTTTAGGAGCTGATCTATCTCATCTTCAGACAGAGGAGAAATTTTAGAAGCACAGTGCAAGGTCTACTCACTTTTCTTGTCTAATGAAAAACTAGGAGCATCATCTGTGACCCGATCTGCTTCTTGTGTTTTAAGAGAAACATCAATGTGTTGTCCTTCAAGTGAATCAAATAAGACAGGATTCCCTAGATCAATATTTTTTTTAAAAGTATGACATGTAATGGAACTAATATGATTTTCTTCAGAAACACAAGATGTTTGACAAAACTGAAAACACTTCTCACCCACCTCGGGAGAAAAAATATAAAGATCATCAACAGGATTATTGCTTTCTTTATTTTCAGCTGAGGGTGCTACTCTGTTTTGAGAATTTTCTTGAATATCATGACCATGGATTTGTGAAAAAAATTGATAAACGGCTTCAGACAAGTCTTCATCATTCATACTTTCCAGATCTTCTTTAATACTTTCAAGGTACTGTATGAAATCCTCAAACTGACCACAACAATCTTCCACTAAAGACAAAGATAGAAAATACCCTTTATAATGCTCATAAAATGCTGTGTGAAAATCTTTTAAAGAAAACAAACTGCCAGGTTTCAAGCCTTCAGACCAATCCCTTGCTTTGCCCCCCAAAGAAGCCATGAACATTTTCATAAGACAATCCTCGTGAAACCTAATATTCAGCTTCCGTACATGTATATGAAATTTGATTAAATGCAAAGCAACATCGTCTTGATATTCATCTCTGAATTTAGGTAAGTAGGTTTTCCAATCTACTTTAGGGATCTGATTTGGAAAACCAGGAATATGAGACCTGCTTAAAGGAGCATACCTTCTTGACAATGAAGTCATCTTGAAACCTTGAAGTTGCAAATTATGATTTGAAATTTGAGGAGACTAGCCTGTGAAACAATGGGTTGTTGGGTTTCGTGAATGTGGAGTCACCATGAGACCTTCAACATCTCAAATTCTGATATAGAGTCACTGATCCTCCCAGTGGAGTCACCTCCGCAATGGAAATCTTCTTAGTGGACTCACCAATTGAATGATACAACCTTCTTGATGTCTGCCTGCTGTTCACGATCAACATTCAGATCTGAACTTTGTCGTTCTCCCAGGGATTGTGAAACAATCTCGTTCCTTGACAACGACACCATTTTGTTAACACCAAAATCGACCCCCTAGGTTGTGGAGAGGGTAATTCTGGGTAACCACTAACCACTCTTTGGTTTATGCTTCTAACCTAACACAAGCAGAGAGGGCTCTTTGTTGAACTCACAGAAAGCTGGAAATCATCAGGATTGTCAGTAATGAGGAAACAGACCAGCATTCAACATTTAAGATATTCAATGAATAACGGGTGCAGAAGATTAGATTTTTGTTGGAGCAAATTGTTAGAAACCCTGGTAAGAGAATCAGGGGTAGAACTATTGGGAAATGGAGTCAAAAGATGAATCATAAAACACATAACAATGCAGTTGCATAAGATATCTAAACAGAGGCAAGGTAGCCACACATGCACAGTCAAAGAGCTTTAAGGGGTGAAACAGAAGAGGAATGAACAGTCCATCAATGTAAGGCATCTAACAAGGATGAATCCTATATCAACTTTAGCAGAATATATTTGGTGAAATACTTGGAATAAACTAAGCAGAGCATGATCTCTATGAATTCTACTTAACTATTACCGTGATCCAAGCATGAAGGAAATAACACAGAATGGAATAAAAAATAGAGAAACACCTTAGCACATTGGAAAAGAAGGGAACAGACTGCAAGAAAGATAACAAAGGAATTTTCTACAAATAACCTAGCCTAAAACATTGCTGATGTATTAACAATAAAATCTTAGAAAACAGAGCTGAGCTCTCCTAGGATTCAGCCAAATGATTCACTCAAACTTAGGTCTTCTATTACAATGAATATATAGATGTCCTTAGACTCATAGTCGACCTAATCCTAAAAAAAAATAGTTACAAAATTTAGTGACAGATCATCAATACAACTCTGCCACCTATCTTTTCAAAACAGAAATTAAGAGATATCCTAACTGCTTTTTACATCCGGCAGCAGTTTTCAGTAGATGACAAAAAAATTATTAAAATAAAAGACATAATATATTTGGATGCCTCCCCCCCAGGTGGCTTCTCCACTTAGTTTTCAAATTCTTCATTTCTTCCCCTTTTTTAATGCTAGGTATTACATCATTTAACTAGCTTTTGATGGGTTTCATGAGTGCTTTAAGTTTATCCAACATCTTTATGGGCCAAGTCTTCAATGCTTTGCTACCCTTGATTGCATAGAACTGTCTTATGAACAATTCTTCACTTTTCCAACAGCATCCTTCACTCCAACCCGTATCGGCTTAATACTTGAACTAGAATCCTTCCAAGAGTTCTGAATATCTTTGGGAACGAATTGCAACTGCAATAGCTACATGATATTGTCCTTTTTGCTAAACCCACACAGTATTAAAGATAGGAACACCAGCAATAAACAATACTTTTCTTCCCCATGGAATGGGAGAAGGGGAATGTGAGGAAAAACAGTAATAAGGTAGATCTTGCATTTAATGGAGACCAAAACTCAGACCAAACTCTTGTTGCGACGATATCACCTGATTCTTTGGACGCCTTCTTCATCTTCAACTTTGACAAACCACCTCAACCTAAGCAAAGCATATAATAGAAGACGCTAGTAGAAGCTATATTTTGGAGAAAAAGACATTGGTGCAAGGATAGCAACGAAATTTGATGAGCTACTACATGTGTTTGGATTTGGCTCTAGGGTTCTTTCTGTTTGGGCTCCTCAGCTTCAAAAAAATATCAACCCTACTGGTGAACAACCACGAATTTGGGATGGAGTGGGACTTATTTGTCTTGCACAGTTGGGAGAAACTAAGCACTGTTTCTATCTTGAAATCTTTGTTGCAGTCTACAGGGAAACACTCAACATCCTCAGCCTGTAGATAAAATATTTGCACAACTTTCTTACACTCGCAAAACGACCCAATCTCTTTGACCGAGACTTAGACGCCCTTTGTTGTATAATGCTCTCATGGAGGATAGTTGCAACTGCTTCCACGACCCTCGGCTTAGGACTGAATCATCTTGATTTGTTCTTCAATAACCGTTCCTGCTGCACCTTTTGATACCACAAACTCTTCACCTCAGCCTCGGCTACAGGAGAATCACCAGTGAAGAACAGTGCTAGAAAGAAAAACAACTTCCTCTACCCACTCAGACTCTCTATGTCATTGGAAGAATGCCTGTCGACCACTGGCCGTGATGGCGTGTTGGAGACCCTCAACAGCAACCTCTGGAATTTTATATTTTCAACCTGTAATGTATTCTGTAGAGTTTTGCTTCAACCCTGGTCGTGGTTACGTAAATGCTGAATGTTAACCCTTGGATGTGTTCGCAAATCACCAGCAGTATACGCTATCTTCTTCAATAATCGATCTTGCCTATTTTTAGACAAATGGGGTCTCATCCCTTTTTCAACTTGATTTGGTTTGAGTTAGCTTGGATTCCATTTCATCAACGAGTAGACAGTGAACACTGTACCCCCGGTTTTGCTTGGACTATGTAGTTTCGTACTGAAGACTCCATCATTCGGTGGGTTGCGACTGTAGGGTGCCGTAAGTAAGTTCACCAACTATGAGAACATGCCTCTCGGGTTTTACATTCTAAGATATGACAACAGTTGAAGCATGTTCACTCCTGCTTCTTTAACATTTACTCCCACTATAGTTTTAGCAATGCCAATGAACAAGAACCCATGAGCGCTCGACAATGCATTAGTCTAATAGCCCAAACTTGACGAACCCATCAACTGAATAAAGAACCCAGGATTTGATCGACTGGAGGCGAGACGAACTCATTGAGGGTCGCTTTATTGCCCAACTGTAAAGATATGCGGGTAGCATTTGCTCCTTGGATGCGAGCTATTAAATCTGGAAGAGGGCAAGAAAACCATAGATACAGGAGTTTTGAAAAAACAATTTTAGAAAAAGGGTCAATTTTCAATTGCCGATTCTTACCTTTACGGAAAATATCCTGACCTTTGGAAAGACGGCATTCTCATCCTCATCAACTTTGGCATTAGGGTTTTGGAGTTTGCACACTCCGGCAATAGGCGAAAACAAACTGCCAAGAAATAGAGAATCAGGAGGAGAACTATTTGGCAATGGAGTCAAAAGATGATTCATAAAACACATAACAATGCAGCTGCATAAGATATCTAAACAGAGGCAAGGTAGCCACCCACGCATAATCAAAGAGCTTTAAGGGGTAAAATAGAAGAGGAATGAACAGTCCATCAATGTAAGGCATCTAACAAGGATGAATCCTACATCAACTTTAGTAGAATATATTTGGTGAAATACTTGGAATAAGCTAAGCAGAGCATAATCTCTATGAATTCTACTTAACTATTACCCTGATCCAAGCATGAAGGAAATAACATAGAATGGAATAACAAATAGAGAAACACATTAGCACATTGGAAAAGAAGGGAACAGACTGCAAGAAAGATAACACAAGAATTCTCTGCAAATAACCCAGCCTCAAACACTGTTGATGTATTAACAATAAAATCTCAGAAAACAAAGCTGAGCTCTCCTAGGCTTCAGCCAAATGATTCACGCACACTTAGGTCTTCTATTACAATGAATATATAGCCATCCTGAGACTCATAGTCGACCTAATCCTAACAGAAAATAGTTACAAAATTTAGTGATAGATCATCAATACAACTCTGCCACCTATCTTTTCAAAATAGAAATTAAGAGATATCCTAACTGCTTTTTACATCTGACAGAAGATATTTGGATGCCTCCCCCCCAGGTGGCTGCTCCACTTAGTTATCGAATTCTTCATTTTTGCCCCTTTTTGAATGCTAGGTATTGCATCATTTAACCATCTTTTGATGGGTTTCATGAGTGCTTTCAAGTTTATCCAACATCTTTATGGGCCAGCTCTTCAATGCTTTGCTACCCTCGATTGCACATAACTCTCTTATGAACCATTCTTCACTTTTCCAACAACATCCTTCACTGCAACCCGTATCGGCTTAATACTTGAGCTAGAATCCTTCCAAGAGTTCCGAATATCTTTGCAAGCGAATTGAAACT
Source organism: Larix kaempferi (assembly GCA_027924585.1). NCBI lineage: Eukaryota > Viridiplantae > Streptophyta > Pinopsida > Pinales > Pinaceae > Larix > Larix kaempferi. The sequence continues at coordinate 6,988,000 of BSBM01000136.1, forward strand.
GCAATAGCTACATGATATTGTCCTTTTTGCTAAACCCAGACAGTATTAAAGATAGGAACACCAGCAATAAAAATACTTTTTCTGCCCCATGGAATGGGATATGGGGAATGTGAGGAAAAACAGTAATAAGGCAGATCTTGGGTTTAATGGAGACCAAAACTCAGACCAAACTCTTGTTGCGACCGTATCACCTGATTCTTTGGATGCCTTCTTCATCTTTAGCTTTGACCAAGCACCTCAACCTGAGTAAATCATATAACAAAAGACGCTAGTAGCAGCTGTATTTTGGAGAAAAAGACGTTGGTGCAAGGATAACAGCGAAATTTGATGAGCTGCTAGGTGTGTTTGGATTTGGCTCCAGGGTTCTTTCTGTTCGGGCTCCTCAGCTTCAACAAAATCTCAACCCTACTGGTGAACAACCACGAATTTTGGATGGAGTGGGACTTATTTGTCTTGCACAGTTGGGGGAACTGAAGCGCTCTTTCTATCTTGAAATATTTGTTGCAGTCTACAGGGCGAGACTCAACATCCTCAGCCTGTAGATAAAATATTTGCACTACTTTCTTACACTCGCAAAACGACCCAATATCTTTGACCGGGACTTACACGCCCTTTGATGTATAACGCTCTCATGGAGGATAACTGCAACTACTTCCATGACCCTCTACTTAGGTCTAAATCATCTTGATGAACTCAACGCTTTTGTTCTTATGGAAATTTCTATTTGTTCTTCAATAACCGTTCCTGCTGCGGATTTTGATACCACAAACTCTTCACCTCGGCCTCAGCTACAGGAGAATGGCCGGTGAAGAACAGTGCTAGAAAGAAAAACAACTTCCTCCGCCCACTCAGACTCTCCACGTCATTGGAAGAATGTCTGTTGACCACTGGCTGTGATGGCGTGTTGGAGACCATCGACAACAACCTCTCGAATTTTATATTTTCAACCTGTAATGTTTTCTGCAGAGTTTTGCTTCAACCCTGGTCGTGGTTATGTAATTGTTGAATGTTAACCCTTGGATGTGTTCGCAAATCACCAGCAGTAACGCTATCTTCCTCAATAATCGATCTTTCCTGTTTTTGGACAAATGGGGTCTCATCCCTTTTTCAACTCGATTTGGTTTGAGTTAGCATGGATTCCATTTCATCAACGAGTAGACAGTGAACACTGTATGCCCAGTTTTGCTTGGACTGTGCAGTTCCATATTGAAGACTCCATCATTTGGTGGGTTACGACTGTAGGGTGCCGTAAGTAAGTTCACCAACTATGAGAACATGCCTCTCGGGTTTTACATTCTAAGATATGACAGCAGTTGAGGCACGTTCACTCCTGCTTCTTGTGTTCGCAAATCACCAGCAGTAACGCTATCTTCCTCAATAATCGATCTTTCCTGTTTTTGGACAAATGGGGTCTCATCCCTTTTTCAACTCGATTTGGTTTGAGTTAGCATGGATTCCATTTCATCAACGAGTAGACAGTGAACACTGTATGCCCAGTTTTGCTTGGACTGTGCAGTTCCATATTGAAGACTCCATCATTTGGTGGGTTACGACTGTAGGGTGCCGTAAGTAAGTTCACCAACTATGAGAACATGCCTCTCGGGTTTTACATTCTAAGATATGACAGCAGTTGAGTCACGTTCACTCCTGCTTCTTTAACATTTACTCCTACTATAGTTTTAGCAATGACAATGAACAAGAACCCATGAGCGCCCGACAATGCATTAGTCTAATAGATTAAACTTGACGAACCCATCAACTAAATAAAGAACCCAGGATTTGACCGACTAGAGGGGAGACGAGCTCATTAAGGGCCGCTTTGTTTCCCAACTGCAGAGCTATGGTGGTAGCATTTACTCCTCGGATGTGAGCTATTAAATCTGGAAGAGGGCAAGAAAACCATAGATACAGGAGTTATGAAAAAAAAAATTTAGAGAAAGGGTCGATTTTCCATTGCCGATTCTGACCTTCATGGCAAATATCCTGACCTTTGGATTGACCTTTGGATAGACGGCGTTCTCATCCTCATCAACTTTGGCGTTAGGGTTTTGGAGTTTGGACACTCCGGCAATAAGTGAAAACAAACCGCCAAGAATGGGACCATTTCTCCTTTTATATTTCCCGCAAGCAACTTTATTTCGAGATGGTGGTATCGCCAGGCCTTTCAAGCTGTTTATAAAACCATTCATACATATGTGATGAGCTCTTAGAGCGACACATGTAATAGTGGTTTATATCATCGCAAGCACCTCATATGCTATCTTCCGAGCATTTCGACCATGCTACATCCAAGCGGACCGTTGATTTTCCATTTGCTCCCCGGCGTCTATCGTGACTGAACTCGTGGCATCCCCACGGGTGACTTGGCGTTTAGCAATGAAACAATGGCTTAAATTTCCATTCATTAGTTATATTTTCATTGTTGACCTTGGGGGATTTATCCCACATGTAGAAGAAACAAACTCCTTTCAATTCTTTATATACTCTTTGCTTTCATCATATATACTAAGTAACAAAAGAGAGGAGCTCTCGGTCTTGGATGATGGATGATAAGTGGGTCCTCTTGGCTTTGGTGCTTGGTCCCATGGTGAAATCTTGGCTTTGGTGCTTGGTCCCATGGTGAAACCCTTGGTGTTGGGTGATAATACTTTTTTGCTTCATTTTTATTCGAAGCTTGGGCCCAATATTAAATCTTTTCTTCATAAATGGTGAAACCCTTGGTGCTGGGTGATAATACTTTTTTGCTTCATTTTTATTCGAAGCTTGGGCCCAATATTAAATCTTTTCTTCATAAAAACTTGATTAAAGCTTAGTGCCCCTTTCTTCATAAAGTTGATACTTAGACTTTGGCTTCATTATAAAAACAAAAGCCTTTTGTTCCATTTTGACTTAGGCTTTACAAAAAACCCTCATAAAGTTTACTCTTTGGCTGAAACAGAGCTTTTCTTCATTTTTGACTTAGGTTAAGAATCCTCTATGCCCTTCAAAAAGAATTAGTTCACCAACACTTAGGACCATTTTTCTTTTACGACCATGGTGTCTGCGACTGAGGACAAATGTTCTTTTTCTCGACCAAGCTTGGAAACTTCCCGCCATGAAAAGTGTTCTATTTTTTCACCATCGATGTTGCCAGAAAATAATTAATGTCGCCAAAAGACAATTAATTACAAATTTTTTTGGGGGTGCTAACAAGCAGATTCAACTATTGGTCAAGGAATGATGCTAGAGAACAAACTAAAATTAAAGGACATGTCAGCTGCAGTAGGTTTAAGCCTTCAACAAGATGGTGAATATTAGATGACAACCAAGGATCAAAAGCACGAGGACATAAAACAAGTTGAAGCCCACATAGAAGGAGTAGGAGATCCTGGAAAGAAAAAGAAAAAGAAGGATAAAAAGGAAGAGAGAAAGGTATATAAGGTACAAGAGGAAGATTTAAATTCGACATCTCAAAAATAAGAGGCAATAGGAGAATCTAATAGAAGAAGAAAAATAAGAGGAAATAGAGCACTGAAGATGAGGGTTACTAGGAAGAATTAAGTCCAAGATTCCAAAAACAAGATGTAATAAAAGAATCTGAGAAGAAGAGGAAGAAGAAGGAAGAGAGAGAAGAAGATGAGGGAAAAGAGGAAGAACCAAGTCCAACACTCCATAAACAAGAGAAGGAAGTAGAATCTAGGAAGTAGAAGAAGAAATAGGGTGATTGCAACGGAGATGAGGCCCAAGAAGAAGAAGCAACAATGCTAACTAAGAAAACATCAAAGAAGAAGAAGAAGGATAAGAGAAAGACTTATGCTTAGTGATGTTTGAAAGTACAATAAATACCTTGTTGCTTTTTGAGGGTGGACTATCATTTATGCTTTTCCTAGATTGAAGGAGGATTGGATAAGTGTATTATCCAGATTGATTTTATGGTCCTCATTCAAAATTCAAAATAAAGGATTATAAAAAAATAAAGAAATGTAAAAAATAACTAGTAGTTGATGCATGGATAACTGGTCACTCATGCATGAAGTATGGAAAATAAGTAACAAATAACTTGTTTACTTGTTCACGACACTTAACTTGTGACCTATCAATATTCACTAGCCACAAGTTAAATAGATGTACTAATATATAAATTCAAACAATTATCTATATAGAGTTGGGATGGAAATGGGGACATCATTTTAAAATTCTTACTCAGCCCACAAATGCCATTCCTATCTAAACTGATATTACATACAACATTTCTTTCCTGGATTCTCATTGTTTTCATATTACATATGATATTTGATTCTAAATACTTCTTGTTTTTTATGAAGGCATTTTACTCATTTTCTTGGCATGAAGACAACCGCAACACGCACTTATATACTATTTAGTATTTTCTTTCTTTCTTTTACGAGTGACCATAAAATTTACTGAATTCCATTTGTATGGATTAGAATAACAGAGAAAATGTGCAAGACGGCATCAACTTTTGGATGCCCATCGACCGAATTTTTGGATGTTGTGTGCTAGTTCGATCATATTTTCTTAAACCATTTAGGATTTCATAATGCGAAATGAGAGTTTACATAAAGTTGGTATAAATAAATCTTTTCCCACAATAGGTATAGGTTTGAAGGTTTGATTAAGGTTTCTTTTTATTGGTTACACTTTATTAATCTACAGTTTGAAATTAACTAATATTTATTAATATTATTTTAATTACTAATGGTAAAATGGTTTATTAGTGTAGAATTAAGATTTGTTTATATGGATTATTTTTTAACATTTGTTTAATTGGGTTATTTGAGATTTCTTAATATATAATTAAAAGGTATTTAGAGTTTGTTTATGTTGTTTATGTTAGTTTAATCTTGATTTGGTTAAAGAGTCAAAGATGAGTTTACCGTTGTAACTTTTGAAAAATCTAGAGGTAGATTCAAGTAGATTGAAGAAGAGCATTGTTGGGTTACGGGCTTATGGTTTTGGTTGTCTCATTGTATTGTTGCAATTTTTCTTGATAGGTAAAAATCTTATTCATTTTGTGTATGTGGTCATTTATTATTTATTTTATTTCCTAACAAATTATAATTTCTTAACTTAAGGAAAGTATGTATACAACTCCTATCCTAGCTACACCTAACTTCACAAAAACCTTTATTACGGAGTGTGATGCCTTAGGGAATGGCATTGGTGAAGTTTTATTGCAAGAAGGAAGGATTGTTGCCCTGAAATCTACCATATTAAAGAAGAAGAAGAAAACTCACCCAAACCAATTTATTAAAAGGAAATGCATGAAGAACAATGAAAATGGGTTAGAAAGAAGGTACATTTTGAATTTGAAATTATGTACAAAATAGAAAGAAAAATGTGGTGGTAGATGCACTTTCAAGGAAAGAAGAAGACATAATGGGATTACTTTGTGCTATTACTATTCCATAACCTAATTCAGAGGAAGAAGCAACGATAAGATGAAAGCCAGAATAGAAGGTATGCAAGATAATTTAGTAGCTACAGGAGGAACTAAGTGCAAAGATAAATTTGTGTGGAAGAATCATTCACTATGGTATCATAATTTCTTATATTTGTGGAATAATTCCCAACTCAAGTATAAGGTCATTGTGGGATCACACACTTCTCCTATAGGAGGATATTTAGGGTTATTGAAAACTTACCATGGGACCAAGAATGGTTTTTTTCTAGCAAGGTCTTAAAATTGATGTTTTAAATTTTGTGAAAGAATGTTTGGGTTGCCCAAAAAAAAAAAGGAGAGACAATCAATACCATATTTATTGTACAGCCATTAGTAATACCAAGTCAATGTTGGGAAGAGGTCTCAGCGAATTTTATCATAGGTCTACCAAAGTCTGAAGGAAAGAATGCCATCATGGTAATGGTGGACTGACTCACAAAGAATTCTCATTTCTACTCCCGTTCTCACCCTTTTAAAGAAAATAGAACATCTGCAACATTCATGGAAACAGTTTAGAAGCTACATGGAATCTCTAAGATTATTGTAAGTGATAGAGATCCAATTTTCACTAGTAATTTTTGGATTGAAATATTTTCTTTTTTGGGTACTCAATTTGGTCATAGCTCCTCTTACCATCCTCAATCCAAGGGGAAAACTAAGATTGTGTATAAATTTCTAGAAGGGTATCTTTGATTCTTTGCATCTAATAAACAAACACAATGGTTCAAGTGATTTCCCTTTGTGGAATGGTGGTACAACATGTCCTTCCATACTTCATCAAACATTTTCACATTTATGACACGTTATGTCTATAATCCTCCATCCATTACATCACCCTTAAGAGGGAGAGATAATTCTCAAGTAGTGGAGGATCACATACAACACCAACAAGAGGTTCTCCAACTATTAAAATACAACTTGGCTATAGCAACATTGTAGTGAAAGGAGATTTGAAGTGGTGGATTGGGTACTTTTGTGGCTACAACCATAACCTCTGTGCCTCAAGCAAAAAAGGAAGGATGATAAATTAGAGCCCACGTACCATGGTCCCTATAAGGTGTTGTAAAGGATATGGAGTATGGCTTACAAATTGGATTTTCCTTTATGTTCACATGTATATCTAGTATTCCATGTTTCTTGCTTAGAAAATGTAATTGGTGACAAGATCCTAGTTCAATCTATTTAAATAGAGATTTATGAAGAAGGGGGAATCATACCAGAACCTGAAACAATCCTTGAAACATGGATCAAGCAACAACAAAATCGGTATCTCATCAAGTGGAAGAACATAATAATATAATATATGAAATGGGAAGATGAGTTATGGGATGGTGCAAGGTAATGATACCCAATTATGACACGTTAGTTGCAATGACATGCTGGAAAGACATAAATATTATCATTAAAATGAATTATTAGAGGTACCTACAAATTTTTTCAAATTAGGTCTAAAGGATGAAACGTAGAAAAACAAATCACCTTCCGGAATATATAACTTTTATTTATGGAAAAGTGGTATAACCACCCCAAAATGTCATTATTTTAAGATTGGTATGTTATTTTTTCTCTAAAACATAATGCACATGTTTGTGTTGGTCCACTAGTTTGTTATGTAAATTGTCAATTTATGAGGAAAAAACATGTAGAGGCATAGCCAACAGACAAATCTTGAGCGGGGATATTTTTCCAAAATTTTAAAAGTTAATTTTAGATTTTTTTTAAATTATGAAAGTCAGTGAATCCTTAAAACGACATGGTAGAGTGGTGGTCCACCATATCATGGTCTGAACATAATCAATCAACTTGTTTTCTAGCTTGTAGGTATTCTTGTACTCTTGTGCGGGTTCTTTTCCATTTTCGAAATATGTAAGCCAATCAAAAGTTATAGGCCAAATAAACGACCTATATTTTTTACAAATTTGACATGAGTGCAGTTAAAAATGAATTAAAAATACAAAACGAAAACAAATGTGTTAAAAAAATACATAGTTAGAATCTGCACATAGAGCTCGACAAGTGTGTGCAATTTCATCAATAGTGCACTAGTGGAGCATATGCGGAACTAAGTGTGAAAAACATGAAGCTAAAACATTTGATGTGTTCTACCATAAATCAGATCGAGCCTCAAGGTTTGGAAATCCTAAGCTAATACCAAACCTGCAAGGGCGCAAAAAAAAAATGAATCCAGATATGCGTGCGTGCAAATGCGTGCACGCGTAGATGTGCGCACGCGCACATGCAGGTGCGTGCACGCGTTGGTTCTATCTCTATGAAATCTAATTTCCATTCCTAGACATAAAAGTTCCAAACTATTTTCATTCACTATTTATTTGGAATAAGATGAGATTGCCTCTAAGGTTGGGACCCCCCCCCTCTTCTTATCCACCCACTCCCCCCCACTCTCTTCCACTCTACCCAATCCCTCCTCCCTCCCTCACCCCTCTCTTATCTCCTTCACCACAAGGGTTAGGAGATATGCTATTACAAAAAATCACTAACTCGCATTATCCTCATGTACATATAAATCTTCATCCTTGTAACCATAAATCCATGACCACTATATCTCAATCCCCAAACCCTTGACCATTATTCCCTAGCCACTGCAATCCCTAGTCCCTAGTACAACTAACCACCATAAATCTTGGCCCACTATAATCCTAAACTGGTATAGTCCCTAAGAGTCCTACATACTAACACATAATGATATATATCCCTTAACCCCTATAATCCTAACCACGTAATTCTAACCTCTAAAGTGTCTAGTCAAATAAAAATTAACCCCTAACCCTTATCGTTGTCATCATCAATGTCTTCATCATCACCATCATCTTCATGGTCATCATCATCATCATCATCATCATCATCATCCTCATCGTCATCATCATCCTCATCTTCATCATCGTCATCATCTTCATCGTCATCATCTTCATCATCATCATCATCATCATCATCATCATTATCATCTTCATTATCATCATCATCATCTTCATCATCATCATCATCATCATCGTCATCGTCATCACCCTGTTCCTCCTCCTCCTCGTCATCATAATCATCATCATCATCACCATCTTCATCATCATCATCATCATCATCATCTTCATCATCAGCAGCAGCAGCAGCAGCAACATCGTCATCATCACCATCTTCATCATCATCATCATCATTGTCATCATTGTCGTCGTCATCACCACCACCACCACCACCATCATCATCATCATCATCATCATCTTCATCATCATCATCATCGTCGTCGTCGTTGTCATCACCTTCATCATCATCATCATAATCATCATCATCATTGTCATCTCCATCATCATCATCATCATCATCATCATCATCATCATCATCTTCGTCATCATCATCTTCATCTTCATCATCCTCATCGTCATCTTCATATTCATCATCCTCATCGTCATCTTCACCATCATCATCATCATCTCCCTCTTCCTCATCAACATCTTCATCATCATCATCTTTTTCATCATCATCATCACCATCATCATCACAGTCATCTCCCTCTTCCTCATCAACATCTTCTTCTTCATCATCATCATCATCATCATCATAATTTTCATCTTCATCATGAAATCATCATCATCATCATCATCATCATCTTCATCATCATCATCATCGTCGTCGTCGTTGTCATCACCTTCATCATCATCATCATAATCATCATCATCATTGTCATCTCCATCATCATCATCATCATCATCATCATCATCATCTTCGTCATCATCATCTTCATCTTCATCATCCTCATCGTCATCTTCATCCTCATCTTCATCATCATCATCATCATCATCATCATCACAGTCATCTCCCTCTTCCTCATCAACATCTTCTTCTTCATCATCATCATCATCATCATCATAATTTTCATCATCTTTATCATCATCGTTGTCGTCGTCATCATCATCATCTTCATCGTCTTCATCATCATCATCATCATCATCATCATCCTCATCCTCATCATCTTCATCATCATCATCATCTTCATCATCATCATCACCATCATCATCATCATCAACAACATCTTCATCATGATCATGATC